>JAREIS010000012.1:212500-577500 GCA_030060385.1 Muscicapa striata striata | reverse complement strand
TATGGAGAGGACACCATAAAGGTGGTTTTAGGCTGTTTTATTTAGGTCTGATCACAGAGGAAGCACAATTCCCTCACCACACCCCTGCCCACCCCAGGGTGATGCATCTCCTTAGAGAGGCATCGTGTTAGAAGGAAATGTGACATTCCCCAGATAATGTATCTGCCTGGGAAATAAAAAATCTGCATTGGCAGGAAAAAAAAATAGAGAGAGAGAGAGAGAAGGAAACCTTATTATAGGGAGAAGGGGAAAGAGAGAATATTTGCAACAGAAATTTTGTTTCCTGAGACCTGGCTGGCTGAGAAAACAACTCCAGTGAGAGCTGTTTAATGCACAAAATGATTTGTGGCTGCAGTGGAGGGCAGAGCAAGCCTTGTTTACCACCATTTATCTGCAGCTCTGACTTCTGCCAAATCCAGCACTTCAAAAACAAGTCTGGAAAATGAACCTTGTGGCACACCTGCCTTGGATAAAGCCCTCCTTGGCTATAAATAGACACAGTCCCAATGGAATGATGAGCTGATGAGTTTAGACTCTTCTTGGTTCACAGAGAGAGAGGAGCTGGTCCAGCACGTTTGACCAAGCAGCTGGGGCCAGCCCTGGCTAAACAAACCTGCTCCAAAGCAAACCTATTCCAGGATTCCCCATCCCACCCACTTTCTCCTCTCCTGTGTCACTGCCATGGCCCCCTTTTTTCTCCTTTTTTTCCCATGTAAGAAAGAGAGTAATCACATATTTCATCACTCTTCATCCAGATTCATGACCCTCAGCAAAAGAAAAGTTTTCCTCCAGTGTGTTTTAAATTATTTTGACCTACACAGGTTAGACACAGGTCTAAATGACATAATCTAACCCTTTAGATAATTTGGGTTCTTTAAGAAGACTTAATGTGTTCTTATTTATTTTTAAGCAGTAGGTTCTAACAATAGCCATACTTTAAAAAGAAGATTTTATTGGAATGGGAACTGAAACACATCATGCTGCCAATCTGAAGGGCAAATATAAACATCTTGAGTAACCCTAATTTAGTGCTGTCACTTGCTTTTTTTCTTCCTCTTTCCCTTCAAACAAAATGTTCCCCTTTGAAAACCTATTAGAGAGATCAAGATGACATCTTCCCATGACACAAACAAATCCAGAATTACCTCTCCAGGCTGGAGATCAATGGGAAAGCACAGGCAGAGCTGCTCAAAGCACCCAGCTGGCCTGGGGTTCAGTCAGAAAATTGTCCCAGCCCCAAGGGACACTCAGGGCACTGCCCTGCCCTCAGTGGGATGTGGAGATTCTTTGTGGGGAGAAATCAGCTTGTGCTTCTTCCCAAGGGCATCAGGATCCACCTCCTCTGGAAACAAAGATAAGAGGACAAAATAACTCAGTGTCTTGGTTTGATTTAGGTTTGCCAATTTTAATATACTTAATTTTTTTTTTGAGATAGGATTTAGGATCAAAAATAAGCTAGGCTTTTCACTTTTACCAATATAATTCATAAATATAATACATAAAGACAAAGTAATTTTAAATTATTTTCCCAGGCTGTCAATTATTAAGCCAACTTTCCAATTAGTCCCAACAACTCACTAAAAAAGTTCTCATAAATAAAAAACTCCTGTATGTGTGTATTTGTACCCTCTTCCTAAGTAACTTCCATACAAAACCAACACACAGAGATTAAAAATGAATATTAAAGGTGCAGGATTGCTCTGCTCCCTGCAGGGCTCTCCAGCCCCCATCTGGGGGAAGAAGGACCTGGGGAAGATTCCTTCCAGCCCTCTCCACACAAACAAGTCATTAATGCCTCTGCTTTTCCTGCTTTGCCTTGATTTTTTTTATAAACAGCACTCGGTCTCACAGGTACAAATCTGCGGCTGCCAATTAAAGGATTACAGGATTTATTGCTCAGGAAAGTTGTTGCAGTGCCTTGGTGCCTGCAGCAAAAGCTGTGGCCTGCCTGCCCCCTGCCCCAGCTCATCAGACCCTTCCTATTTTGTGAATTTTTTACTCCATCCCAGGCAAGCCTTAGAGCTTCACTTCTGACTTTACTTCACATTTTCAGTTTTTCACTGAGATTTCTCACAACTCTGCTCACCCAGACAAGACACTGATTTTGCTGTCAAATAGAAAGAAGTTGAATTTTTCATCAAATACTTGAAGTTTTCATTCTGGTTTTTTGGCTGTAACACAGATCTGTGTCCAGGACCACACTGACTGCTTTAATCCCACGGTGGGTCACAGAGATGATCAGGATGTGTTGTGGTGGAAAGACTTTCTCCAGGTGCATTTTTTAGTGGTTGGAGCTCTGTTCTGCTGGAGGAAATTTCACTGTGAACACGAGATATTGACATGCTGTCAATATCTTGTGAGTCTCAGAACCTCTTTGTGCAATGTAGAACTGCACAAATACAACTTTAGTGCCCCAAAATTTGCTTTAGTGCTAAGCAAAATATTCAGTATTTCACTCTTAATGCTTTAACCCTTTATCTTTTCCCAGTTGTAGAATTATTTGGCTTGGTTGTTTCCATGTGAAAGACTCAGAAAATCCCTGGATAAAGGGGGAAAAGGAACATTCAACAAACAATGGATCCATCCCTTATATAAACAGAGCACACCTTAACATTTCTGACTGTCCCGTGGAGGAACACGGTGATTTTACCCCCTGAATTTTGGAAAACAGCTTTTTGGGACCAAATCTTTGCTGGAAGAGCTGCTGTTTGCAGCCAGCCAGGAGCACTCCAGCAGAGAAGGGCTGGGAGCAGTGAGAATTATCCAAATTTCCCCATGGAACAAGCGGGATGATTGCAGCCCTTGCACCAACAGGTGATGGTTCCAGAGCACAAAACCACCACCAGGGCTGCGGGCACTCGTTATTCCCTCATTAATGGCATTTTGGGGCTGCAGAACACTCCCAGCCCCTTGAAACGCTGATGGAAACATCTGAATGTGCTGCTCTCCTGCCAGCACACCCGAGGAGGGTTTAAAGCTGCCCAGCCATCTGACTGCTGCCCATAAATCACTCTCCTTGCCCTAGCGGCCCATTTTTCTTCCCTTTCGTGTCTATTTGCTGTTTGACACAGGAGCCTGTGCTGGAAGTGCTCATTTCGTGGCAGACACTGCAATGCCCCCGCAGCCTGCCGCGATTGTCAGGTTGATTTCATTAGCACGATAAGATGCATAGGCTCCTTTTTATCTCCTGTATTCTCCTTCTCTCTCTCCCTTTCTCTGTAATTTGGGTCTTTAAAGTCCCTGCTGTCTCCTGATCTACAGATAATTGTTTACTGTAATACTAGCCAGGAAAAGAGCTGATAAACTCCAGATGTAGAGAGGTCTTCGAATTCACTTTCCTTGCTCCATGCCCATGGCTATGGACCTCAGATAATATTTTGCTGCTGTCTGGGGTCCTTTAAACCTGCTAATAAAAAGAGGTTATTTAAGATGGACAATGATAATATCATGTAAGATCTCATTAAGGTTTCTTTTCTGGTTGGGGGGTTGTTTTGTGGTTTTTTTGTTGTTGTTGTTTTTTTTACAAGCTTCTTACTAGCCCCAGTTCTTGTTGCCTGCCTGTATCTGCCCTGCACTGTACTCTTTGAAGTCTTATCGTGCTTTTTAGTGACAGGAGCCAGGATGCTGCATGTTAACCCCCATAGAGCAAAGAGATGAGACTTCTTCTCCTTAAAAAAAAAAATAATAAAAATACAACCAACGACTTCTGCTGTGCAGCAGCTTGTGGTCCATTTTGATTCTTTGAGCAGCAAAATTTAGATTTCAATGGTCAGGGGTTCACAAGGAGCCAAACTACTGCCTGCAGCTTCAACAGCTCATGAAACAATCCCTTTCAGAGGTTTGATAGCAGCTCTCCTGTTGATTTTTTAATTACTGCTCCTGAGTTTTCACATAGCTCTGAACTTCTCCCTTCTCCCCAGCACTGGAAGGCAAGGAGCTGCCAAAGAGGCTCCTATCTCCAGCCTCATTGTAAGGCCCAAAAATAGCCCCAAAGGCCCTGCCTACATTTCCCTGTGAACCCAGTTTACAGCCAGTTCATGAGAAGGTTGCCTATAAATATTGGCTGTGCCCACACAGAGCGGGGTGGTTGTGACATCCCAGCCTGGCACATGGAGATCTCCCCCCAAACTGGTTTGGCACATGAATTCCTGCCGTGGATCCGAGACCACCCTGCCCCACCAGTGCAACCAGTTGGGCTGGCTGCTCCTGCTGGGCGTGGCAGGACATCCCTGGGTGCTGGGGCAGCCCAGGGTGGAAGTTTTGGAGGTTTGTGTTTGAGGGTTGTGGGGTGTCTGTCCTAAGGTGTGAAATACGGCTGTGGACACAGCTCTGTGCAGCCCACACCCTGCAAGCACCTCGTGCTCTCTGCCTGGCAGGGAAATCTGGGCTTGTGCCACTGGAGAGGATCAAATCCTCAACAAACATTAAAAAAAAAAAAAAAAAAAAAAAGCCCCACCACAAAAATCCCAAATGAAAAAACCCAATACAGTCAGATTCAGCCTTCAGTCAAAACCTGGGCTGTTCTGACCTGAGATTACTGTTTAAATTTTGGAAATGTCAAAACTGGATTTGGAGCTGCCCATTCCCAGTTCTTGGGAGAAGGCTGGGAACCTGAAGTTGGACATGAATTTTATGAAGGTGTCTTAATAGAATTTATTTGCCAATTTACACCCATCAACCCAAACTCCTTGTGTCTGACCCCCCTGTAGCCCAAGATTTTGGAAAGCTCCAATACCCAAGGCCAGAGAAGGAGGCTGAGCATCCTCCAGAAGGTGTCCCTTGCTCCTCTGCCCTAGAGGGAGGGAGACCAGCACCCAGCTGCCCTCCCCTGGCAGGGCAGAGCCATGGAGAGGGGATTTTTCAGGAGCAGGGAGGGAGAATTCATCTGCAGATCTAATCTGGGAGGCACTGACTCTATTTCTCCCTGCTCTTCATATTTTGGATTCCCCTAAACTCCTCCTTGTTGCAGGTGGCATTAGCAGACTCCACATCCCCATTACATTCCTGGAATTCTTAGACAAATATTTTGTTTTCACTTGGTCACAAAGGTGATCAGACTTCATTTATCTGAATGAAACTTTTATTTCTCTGGGAAAACACCTTTTCCTTTTTTTTTTTTTTTTTTTTTTTTTTTTTGTGGCTGTTTTATTTCTTTTCAGCCTTTCTCAAGGCAAGGAAGTCCTGCTGGGGTGGAGGTCCTACCTGGACACTTCCAAGAGGAAAGACCTCTCCTCAAAAACCAGATTTTGTTGTCACCAAGGACGTCAGCAGAGATTTTCAAGACCCACCTTCCCTATCCCAGTACCACTGCACCCCCTGGATTAGCCATCAAATTAAAAAGAAATGGATTGGTGTAACCCTTCCCTCATAACAATGCTGTTTCATTGCCTTGTAATCCACTTTTAATTGGGATTTGCTTCCTGGCAACTGAGTGTAAACAAGGAGATGGTCAAAGGCAGCAGGGGGAGGGCAGGGAATCAGGCAGGAACGAGTCCCCCTCAGCCCAGCCTCCCCTCTGTAAAATTCCACAGTCTGGGTTGCTTCCACCGTCATTTTGGAAAACACCTTTCCTTTCCCTCCTCTTCCCCAGGTTTCAAAAGGGTCTGTTCTCCTCCCCTCTCCGTGTAAACATCACTTATCTTGTTCCATAGGCAGCATAACTAGCAAGAGCAAGTACTCACAAAGTGCAAATTAGCCGGTGACAATAAATTGTCAGATTGCCTCTGAGGCAGAAACAAATGAATAGCTCCGTTTATTAATCACATGGCACCTTCACCTTTGATGTCTTGATGTTCCAGTTTTGGTGCTCCATTAAGCAACCCTGAGTGACTGCTGCAGCAGCTTCCACTAAACCAGAAATTTTGTTGGCAGCACATTTCAGGACTTCAAAGGCGGTAAATTACCTCGAGATTGTTTCATTAAAGAGCCCTTCCCAGTGTGAACAGCAATAACAGGAGAATCGAGATCAAAGAGCATCCATCTTTCTAGATTTGTTACATAGAAAATTACATGCTGAGGGTGTCTTTTTCACAAATCATGTCGCCTCCCATTTCAGCAAGAATGGTTCTAATTAGAGCAGAAGCCTCCCTGGCTGTGCAGAGAGTTATGATTGTCATTAATGCACTGCAAGGTTTTTCCTCTCTGCACTCCCCAGACCCCATCCTCTGTTTGTGGGGTGCCTCTGGAACCTAATTAGAAACAATTATGCTGATTAACTGATTGCAGGCAGTTCTCTACACATTCTTGGGAAGAGCTTTTCCTGGGATGGATATTTGTTTATTTGAAATATTCTTTCATTTCCCTTCCCCTCCGCCCCCACGGCTGCCTGGCTTTGCTTTCTTCTGTGCAGCCACCAGGGATGCAATCCAGGGCTCCTGGAGCTGGGACATCTCCTGTTTGGTGGGATGCACCAGGCACAAGCCAAAAGGACCAGGATCTATAGCCCTGGTGCCTGGTTTGGTTTAATTTCCAAACACTCAAACTCTGCTTCAGCCTCCAAGTCATGGGAAGCTTCTGTAGCAATAAACCCCCAGCAGTTCCAGCTGTAAAGGATGAAAAACCAGAGACATCACCTGGAGACTTGGTAGCTCCTCAGAACATGTTTGGAGAATCAGGATGGAGGAGCCAAAGGCATCAATCCCATGCTGGAAGTCTCTTCCCATCTCCCTGCTGGGCATGGTGGAGAAAACCACCTGGGCAGGCATCACTCCACAATCAGGGCAACCCTGGAGCATCCTGAATCATCACCTCACCAGAATTCCCTTCATCAGCAGCCTGAGGAACTTGTCCCCCCACCTCCCCTTCCTTTTGTGTGTCTTGTCCAACACCAAGGTACAGCTGGTGTCTCCCATGGCAGCAGCTCCATGGTTCCATAGAAATAAATAACAGCAGCACATGGAAAATCCAACCCTGTGTTATCATGGCAACTCAGGCTGCTTTGGAGGAAAGCAGGAGAAACCCAGGGCTAGAGGCAGTCACAGAGAAATCTCTCACAAAAAAGGTTGTTCCACAGAAATATTCATCCTCCCCAGACACTTGGAGGCTGCTGCCTGCACCCAGACACAGCATTTTGCATCTGCCCACTCTCTGATTTGATTCCCAGGTCTTCCTTATTAAATCTGATTTTCTTGCCACCAAAGAGACACCCATCACAACACAGGGCTGGGAAAAAAAAACAAGCTAAAACTGCCCAAGTGAAGTTCTGGAAAAGGTTTCTCTTTTAATGGTGTTGCACTCATGTACTGCCTGGCTTTTATGGTGCCCTGTGAGGAGTGGAGACATCAGGTTAGTCAGAGTGTTTCAGGAAATTTGTCCCTTTCTCACCAACCTCTTCTTTCAGTAAACAATTAAGACACTAAGGAAATTCACATTAGTTCTGCAAAAATCCCCAAGGGAAATGCATCCATTTTGCTACAGATTAAGAGTTTCTAGAAAGTGCAAGATGGTTTCAAAATGCAGTTTGAGAGATCTGGTCATTTCACTTCACTCTCGTGTTTTATGAGCCCTTATTGTCAAACATCACAGGGCAAGGAGAACATGAGGAGCAGAGAGCCGTGGGAAAAAGAGCAATGAAGATTTTGGTGTGAAATCCAGTGGAACCTCTGTCCCCAGCCCTGCTGCACTCTGAACCCAATCTGCTGGATCCTGTTCCTTAGAGGAAGGATTGAGAAGAATAAGCAGCATGCAATGATTTGTTGGGCTCTGGTGAGGACACACCACGCCTAATTTCATTGTAAAAGGAACCCACCCAGCCATTGATCAAAATATCTTTGTCAGTGCTGGCATTGAGCCAGAACTATCCTGGTATTTCCAGAAGGATTCGTGTTGCTTTCTGTGATATGAGGTCAGAATAAATTAAGCAGGGCCTCTGACAGCTGATTTTCAATGATAATCTTTATGTTAGGATTGACCTGTTTATTCAACCCAGTCAATCTCTCATCAAAATGACAGCTTGAGAGCACCATAGATCATTATCCCCAAGGATGCATAAAGATCCTGTCACTTGAGACAATAAAAGCTGATTAGTACAAAATTAGAAAACAAGGCTGATGGAGAAGAAAGCCAAAAAAGATCAGACTCTCTACCTCTGCCACACTCAGAACATGTTGAAACCCAAACTGCAGATGTTTTGAGCTGTAAAAGGCTTTTTTATTGCTCAGTGGATTTGGGATTTTGGACTATCCTGACAATGGGATGGGTTTGGTCTCTTGCAGGGCTGTGCTGTCACACCTGGGTGGATGGGCAGTGGCTCCACCTGAAGGTGACAGAATTGCACCCTAATAAAGCATTTCCTTATAAAAGCATCACAAAAGGCTCAGAGCTGATGCCTGGGAGATGGGGCTGTGGGACAAGGCAGAGCTCTGTGTGCAGGGTTAGAACAGCTGGCAGCTGCTGTCCTGTGGTTGGGGAAGTATTTCAGCACAGCTGTCGGTAGTAAAGTCTGAAGGGTGCTTGTCTGAACAGCTCCTGTAGAGATTGATTTTTGTTTATCACTCCTCTGAGTACAAATTTACACATGAAACTCAAAGGAAAAAGGGTAGTCTTTCTAATTGTGGTTGAATAGACACACTGCTAATAAGTGCACAATATAACTGTAAACAGATCACAAATCTGGAAACATATTCATTTATGTTACCTTTGTTCTCCTTCCAGGAAATACAAGGATTTGATAAGTTGACATTGATTTAATAGTCTGAAAACTGGAATCAATCTTTCTTTTCAGCCTTTTATTTTCCCTCCTGTTGCAAATTACAAACACATTTCTGCTTCCTGAAAGCTGTGCATGTATTTCTTGAAGACCTCTCCCCCTCCTGCCCCCTCTCCTGCCTAAGCAAGAAATATCTTGTTAATTGAGGCTGGGATTCAATGCTTAGTGAAGGAAAGGAACACAGTGCACTTGAGGAAATTCAGCTTCACTCTGAGTTCATTCTGCAGTGGCTGATTACTGGTGTGATGATGATGATGATGATGAGATGTTTGAGAGCTGAAGGACAGGGATTGGTTTTGATAACCTGAAATTAACAGCTGGATTTATAGCTTGTAAATATTCCTCGTGGTGGATTCTCGCACTGCCGGCACAATCCCCCCTTCCTGTGCAGACCCTGTTTATGAATCCCAGGCCAGTGCCATTATCCCCAGGGTGTAAGACAAGAGCCTCTCCTGGAGGGCACACTGCCTTTACTGAGCAGTCAATAAAGTGGCATTCCCATTTTTATGTGCACTTCAATAGTACGTGAGTGTGGCAGTTAAATTTGCACACCCTGACCCACTGCTCCCTTTTAAAACTGCGGGATCCCCCTTTGCACAGATTTTCTCCTGCAGCATTTCTCCTTCATTTCCCCCTCTGTGGCAAGGAAAGAGCTCTTGTTTGGGGTTTTGTGATGTGATACAGACACTCAGTGCCAGCCTGGTGCCATTTGCCCAGAGGGCAGTGGTGGGATCACCCTTTTTTGGGGTGTTCTCCATCAGCTCTGGCTCAGAGTGCAAAGGGACATCCCTGACCCTCTGATGGCTTGGAAAAGTCAAGGATCCCTCAGGCAGCTTCACCCCAGCCTTCCCTGGAGCAAAGAATTGTCAGAGAAGGGAGAAATATTCTCTCCTCATGGAATTATTCAGGGCAGGGTGACTGGATCAAGGTGATCTCCAACCCAGGCTGCTCTATGATTTGATTATTTCATGTTTCCATGATAATGCAGATTCATATTTCAATTTATTAAAAAGCATATTTAAATTCTGCTTCAGTTTTGCTGGTCACACTGAAACAAGAGTGCTAAACCAGACAGTGATGGAGCTGTCCTGGGGCTGGGCTCCCAAAATGATGGGGAATGGGAAATGATGGGAAATCCATGGCAGTGACTTTTGAAAACATTTAGGCCAACATTTACAGCTTTGTTCAGTAAAGTGCAAGTATGATTTGATTAAATAGTTCCATGGATTTTGGATCATTGTGGGTCTCAAAGCCTGATTCTGTTTTCAACATGGTCAAAGCAGATTAGTGGAAACTCTTCCAGGATAGGCAGTAAGGAATGAAATCTTCCATCTCTGTCCTCAAAGAGTTTGTCCTGTTTTCTAAAAAATATTAATAATATGTTATTAATATTTTGCCTCATTATCTATGGCTGTTCATATACAAATTGACTTGGTGCAGTCCTCACCAGGAAACAATGTGACAGAAGGGTTTTTTTGTAGGATGGAAGAGCCCACAAGTCTGATACACTCAGTGGACCTGCAAATTAGCATGATAATAAATTTATAATCTGTGGAGGTAAACAGAAACCAAAGCCCACAGAGACATCCCCGTGCGGTGAGACAGGTTTGCCAAAACAAAGTCGGTCACATTCTTGGAGAATCTGAATATTAGAAGATGTCTAGGACCCAGTGAGGGGAATTTCCAGACAAGATAAATACAGACAGAAATATGAGAAGGAAGAATAGGGCTACTGGAGGAATTTTTGCCCTCAAAAATGGAGCGAGTTGTGGGAGGCACGCCCAGTTGGGATTCTGGTTTTCACAGGCTCTTTGCTTGTCAAACTTAATATCAAGTAAAATAACCTAATTTGACTTGGCAAAGGCACAGAGTGTAGAGCCTTGATAGCTGTGACAGAGGCTTTTGAAGCTTCTTATAAACAGAGTTTCCCTTGCTTTGGAAGAGATGCTTGAATAATAAACAACTTTCCCAATCCTGACTCCGACTACTGAAAAGCACAAATTGTAAGGAGCTCGTTGGCCAAGGAAATCCCTCTGCACAGCCCATCTGCCAAAAAGAGACTCAGCAGAGTGCTGAGTTAGGCCTGGCTTAGGGTGGGTCCCATTTTTGGGCTTTCTGGCCCTGTTTTTTTCTGATTCACGACCTCACAGAAGAGTGCTACCAAATATTTGGTTTTGCTCTCCTGGATCTTGTTCTTAATCTCTCTTGTGGGTTGGTGTGAGATCTGAATGTGAAAAGAGAAGCAATTTACCCATTTATTATTATTACTATTATTATTGTTATTACTACTACTACTACTACTACTACTACTACTTTCTTCTTCTTCTACTACTACTACTATAAGGAAATAAGCAGAAATAGGCTACAGAAAGGATAACAAGTCCAATTTGGAAGAAAATTTAGATCCAAGGCAGAAAGTATGAATGTGTTTGAGATGCAGGATGGGATCCTTGGAAATGGAGCAGATTTAGCCACTGGAAAGAAAAAAACAACTTTAACTGGAGAGTGTTGATGGGGAAAAATCCCTGCAAGAGTAGGATTCTGTCTTCTTCCATGTTGTCCCAGTTTTTTTTCCATAGGTCAGATTCAGCTCTGAATGTTGAGATACTGTTCTCACTGGAATCAACTTTCCATTGAATATTACTTTTGAATTTTCATTTATTGCTGATCACAGCAAAACAAGAGTGGCACTAAAGCAATGATGTAAACAAATATTTCAAGAAAATCCTCCCCCCAAAAGCTGTTATTTTTCTCTCACATCTTATGAAAAGTGGCACATCACCTCTCCCAGCTAGGAATCTCACCCCTTTTCCTTCCTTTCCAAAATGTTCTATCTCCTGCCATTACTCTCCCAATCTCTGGGTTTATTTTTATCTTCAGCTGCCAGCTTGTAAATGGAATTTTGCTCAAAATGAGCTGGAACTCCGAGTCCCCTTTAGAATCCAACTTCCAACTCCTTGGTTTGGCCACTTTAATTCCCTCAATTCCTGCAACTTTTCTCCTATTGATAATTGATAGACTGTTCCTTCCTCCCCAATTTCCTTTATTAGCTCCACCAGGAAGTTTATTGGTGTTCCTTGTGTGTAACTCAAGCCGACGGCCAGTGCCACGCTTGTTTCCAGCCCTATGTAAATTAATCCTGGCCAGAAGTCTGAAGGCAAAGATCAGGGAGCCCTAAAGCAGGGCAGAGATCTGGTTACACACCAGAGGCCTCCTCTGCAGATGAAATGACAGGAATTTGGGGCTGCAGCACTTCCTTTGGCTCCTAATGAACTGGGGAGGCTCCTGCAATGATCCCCACACAAACAGCTCCTCACACGAGCCAGGCCTGCAGCTCACAGTTTAGTCTTCATTTTAGTCTTAATTCTATTCTTAATTTTATTCTTATTTTTATTCTTAATTTTATTCTTAATTTTATTCTTAATTCTATTCTTATTTTTATTCTTATTTTTATTCTTAATTCTATTCTTAATTTTATTCTTATTTTTATTCTTAATTTTATTCTTAGTTCTATTCTTAACTTTATTCGTAATTTTATTCTTAATTTTAGTCTTAGTTTTATTCTTAATTTTATTCTTAATTTTATTCTTAATTCTACTCTTATTTTTATTTTTATTCTTAATTCTATTCTTAATTTTATTCTTAATTCTATTCTTAACTTTATTCGTAATTTTATTCTTAATTTTAGTCTTAGTTTTCTTCTTAATTTTAGTCTTAGTTTTATTCTTATTTTTATTCTTTTCAGAGTCCCCTGGTCATCCTGCAAGCCTAAAAGGAAGCCATGGAAGCTGGAATTACAAACTGCCCATGGATGCTGCTGCTGGTGTCAGAAATGTCTTTTTGCCAGAGTGGGAACACAGACTGTGATCTCCTGAAGCTGCTGTGTGTCTGTGCACAGCTTCAGCTGATTTACTTTTATGAACAGAACTCAGGAGGATTCCTGGGCTGGCACAGCTGGATTTGAGAGGTTTCCCTTGATCATCAAATCCAAACATTTTCTCTTGACATTCCTGCTTTGCTGGAGCCAAGATGCTGATAAATGTGTGTGCCTTTGTACAGGTAACAAAAAACCATCAGATTTTGTGATCATTTATCCTCTAACCCTGGTCCTCTACTGATCCCCACGTGAATGGAAATATTTATTGATGAATACTCCAGGGAATGGAAAGCCAGGCTATGAGAGGTTCCCCTCTCCAAATGTGGGGGTGTGTAAGTCTGTCAGGTGTGACAATTAAATGGTGTAACACCATCCTATGGGCACAGAGTGTTTCATTCCAGTGGCAATCCTAATTATAACACTGCTTAGGACAGGAAATTGCCTGTTGGACTGCTCTGCCTGAAAACCTGAACAGAAATCTCTGCCTGTGTTTGCTTCCACAGTGAAACAGAATGCACTGACCCCAACCAGCAAACCTGGAGCTCCCCTTCTTTCCTTCAATCCTCCAAAACCCCTCAAAGCTGCACGTGGCAGAGGGAAATTGTGATTTATTGGCAATGTGAGAGTGAGGCAAGAGAGGTTACAAAAGCCATATGATAAAATGGTGGCTCAATCAAGTGGCCAGAACCTGCTCAAAAGCTGCTCCAGAAGCCAGGAAAGGAAATTCCCTGGGAATAACCATGGCTGGGAGCTGGGAGGGAGCTGCACTACCTGGGTTTGCCAGTGTGGTTTTAAACTGGGAGCTCCCTGTCCTCTCTGGGTTCTCAGGCAGCTTCCAGAAAAGAAACAACCCAGATATTTATGAATTAAAATGCTTTCAATTCCATCTCTCCCAAGAGGGAGATAAATATAATTTTGATGTACTTCTATGCTAAAAAGATTTTGTGCCTTTTTTTTTTGTTCCCTGAGAATGGACTGAAGCAGACTTGTTTCTTTTAATCTCTAATATAACACATTATTTACCCTTCAAATCTTGCAGTTTTCCAGTTAATGAAGTATCTGGAGGCTTCCAGTTTGCACTTGGGGCAATGGGATGCACTTTTCTGGTCTCTTTCTTAATTCCTTCTCCTCCATGACTCTTGATAACAGACCAGAGGAAATCTTGATAACCACCAAAACCTCAGCTGCATAATAACAAATTGAGGCACCAGCACAGGAAAATCCTAAACCACGTGCTCAACCTGTTGTTTAATCATGGCCAAAAAGAGCAGACAGAGCACACAAATTTATCTAAACTACAGACCCAAAAGAACCAAGGGGGTTTTACCCTGGGGTAAATAAACACTGCTTGCTGAATGGGGCTGGGGACACCAAACTCTTGTTCTCTCAGGGTTTCATTGTCCTTTCCTCCCACTCTGGTTATTAAACCCTCTAGCTGGCATTAAACCCATTTGCTGGCATTTGATTGCAATTTAAGCACTCCAATCCACTAAAACACTTTGTTGTAGGGAGAAGAGCCACTGGCACTGGGCTAGGACATCAAACCTCGAGGTTTGCTTTCATTTTACAGCTCTGCTGGCTCATTTCTGCTGATCTGATTGTGCCAAAGGTTAACATTGCCCAGTAATAAACCATATCCATTTAATTGGGCAGATTAGCCCTGGGGAAAACTCTCACTTGTGGTGCCACAGGATCATCCTCCAGTGTGGCCACGCCAGGCTTTGTCCTTCCCACAGGTGACAGAAGATGAGGAATCTGGGGCAGCATGAAAAACCACAACAGACAAACTTCAACTTGCCCAAAATCAGTTAAAAAATTGAGTATTAAAGAACGTCATCAACAGGTGCAGAAGTCTTAGAAGAAATATTGTATTTGCTTTGCTTTCAGCTTGTCAGAGCATTTCCTTGTTTAGACCACTTAGATTTTCACTCCTAGCTCAGAATCTCCAGGACAGATCATCCTGTTGGTGCTATGAGCAGAACTCAGGTACTAAAAAGGGATTTTCCTGTTGTTTCTTAGGGCAGTTTCATGTCTGTGTGAGCTGTTTGCATGACTCTGAAAGAGATGGAAGTTTAAGGACATGGTTACACAGGAATGGCTGTGTGTAAATCCCATTTCTAGTGGTAACAGATGAAATGAAACACCCTTGCCAAGGATAGAGCAGTCTGGGTATGCACATTCTGTCTTATGCCTAATTACATTTTTTATGTACACAACTATTTCTCTTTAATCATCTCTGTCTCCTCCTTGCCTCTGCTCCCAGTTGTCACAATTCTGTTTCTTTAGCCTGCATCAGCCCTGCTAAATATATGCCACGGCTTTGTTTATGGATATATTTTACTAATTCTTATTTATTAAAATAATTGCCTTAATTAATCCTAATTGTCCATTGTTAATCACTCAGTAATACGCTTCCATTTGCTTGTACATATATTTTGGTATTAGTCATTAGAAAAGCAAGACATAAAGCAAATGGTATAATTACTCACAGAGCACTGGGAGCTCAACCAATAAAAATCAAAGGGGAGAAAATAAAATGCTTTCAACATTCCTATATAGTAACTGGGACATCCTGTGTCACAAATGACTTTATGAGCTGTCTGGAGGTGGGATTCCCTCCTAGAGCCTCAGGAGGCTGAGAAATGAAATGAGAAACCCTCTTAGAGCTGGGATGACGTGGCCAAATTTACCTCTTGTTTGTCAGCAAGAACAGGACAGAAGGTAAAATACCCCAGTGAACTGAGACAGACTCCTCAGGGGAGCCTTGGAGAGAGTGAAACTGGAATAAAAATGTCAATAAACCTCAGAGCTTTGTCTTTTCTGCTTTTTGATTTTCCTCTTGAGTGTGAAAAGTAAAATCCCAACCAGCTCCTGTTCTCAGGCAAAAGCTCAGAAAGGTTTTTGGGTGGGTGGTGACCCAAAATCACGACGTGATTTGTTCTGTTTGCACTGACAGAGAACCTGGGATGGGGCAGGGTTAGGGTTAGCCTAGCTTGGGGCCAGGGAGGAGGGATTTTGGGAAGAGGGATCCATGGTCCTGGTGGGGTTTGTGTCCCCTGGAGCCTTTCCCTGGAGGCAAAGGTGGAAGCAGGAGCAGCTGGGAGGGAGCAGGTGGAGCTCTGTACAGAGAGCAGCTGTGCAGAAATGTGGCTGCAGGGCAGTCCTGGGCTGGCACAGAGGCTCTGCCAGCACCAACAGACACTCCTGGGCACTGCTGCAGCCTCTGTGCCAGGCCTGGTCCTGTGGCACAGCTCTGGTAGCTCTCAAAAGTAGCTTTTACATCCTACAGAGCTGGGCTCTGCTCCACTAAATGATGCCTCAAGTTTTAGTTTTTATATTTCCCAGACTCTGCCCTGCATTAGGATATAACTCTGAACTCCACACAAAGTGTTACAGGTTCTCCTCCCAGCTCAGGCACACAAAACAATCCTTGTCCAGCCCCAGAACCAAGGACACGCTGCAGCTCCAGCCCCAAAAGTGCAACCAGAGAGAATTGAGGAGAGAATCTGGGAGGGTGGGACTGCAGAACCTGGAGCTGGGGTTGGACAATGAGCCCAAAATGGGAATGGACCCAAACTGATAAAAGTGTGAAAATTTGTGATTTGGGTCCATCCTGGGTGTAACCTCAGCCAGGCTCTTGCACTGCCCAAGGTGAATCCTTTGAATCCTTTTAATAAATCCCTGCTTTATTCCTTTAACTCTGTTCCAGGGAGCCTCTCTGGGCATCAAAACAACTCTGAAGCAGAGACCAAAACAGAGAATAAACTCTCCAAGATCTTATTCTTCTTCCCTGGCCCAAAGTGACAGAGGAGCTTCAGTGAAGCCTTGCTCTGCTCTCAGCTGATCCGTGTTTATCTGGAACATTCTGATCCCTCAATTGCTTTGGGATATTATAATTGTCCTTAGTTAAATGAGATTCACAAATGATTTATTCAACAGTTGCAGTTCCCACAGTTCCAGAGCTTGTTGACTTCATATTCTCTGGGTAAATTATTTGTGGCTTAAGCTGCTGGCAAAGTCCCAGCAGTTTTAAGGAAGTTGTATTTTGCCCTGAATAAGTGGATTTTCTTCTCTGGCTGGCAAAGTTTAAATATCTACTGATGCAGGGGCAATCTCTTTTCTATAGGGAAGTGAACAATTTCTCAACTCCAAACATGCACCTTCTGTGGCCAGGGAAGTCCCTCTGCAAGAAATAGGAGCATTTCCTCCACACATCTTATTTTTGTCTTTGAGCCCATCAGGGCTTCCAACAAAAGATGTTTAGTGACAATTTTTAGTGACTCCTGTGATCTGGGAATCTGATCTGCTACAAGAATTGAACAAATCCACTTCTGGCACGTCTGTGGAGTCACACAGCACAGAGAATTTCAGTGCTGCACTCTCATTTTAAACCTACAGCCCAGCTACTGCTGAATGTGTCTGATGGAGGAAAAGACAGGAAAGGGGAAATTTTAAAGGAGTGAATTAATGGTTAAATTAATGCTGCAGCTCCTCCTCCAAATCCTCACTTACAAGCTCAGCAGGTTTTTCTTGTTTATCCACCCAGCCTGTCCTGGAAAGGCACCTCCCACCTCCTTCTTCTCTATTGCTGTTGCTATTAGGAGAGATTTTTGTAGTATACAAAAGCTCTGATTGTCCTCTCACTTATACTAATTTTGCAATTGTGTAAATCCATTGACCTGAGCAGAGTTATTTTTGATTGACACTAATACATGCTGGAGGAGAAGCAAGTTTTAAATATCTTTGAAGGCAGGCAAGCTTGGAGAAAATAGTTTTAAGCTCCATAATCAATGTTGTTTTGTGCTGTGCTGTTCATTTGTTATTTGAATTATATTTGTGAAATGTTCATTCAGGTCAGATATTTGTATCTCTGAATTTAACTTTGTTTTTTTAAAATTTTTACTGAATAACCTCACTTCCAAGCTATTTGGGAGATTTTCAAGAGCATGAAGCCAAAGTGAATGCATATGAGTGGCTCGAGCTCCTAAAACTCCAATTTCATCCAGGATTTCTCTTAGCATGAAATTAAATGAGTCATTTCTATCTTGCCATGGGATGTGATCATTCTGTGATCATTCTGTGGTCAGACAAGAGCCCTGTCAGTGATTTACAGCCCCATGGGCTCCCCACAAATCTCTGGAATCCAGTTCCACATGGATCCTCTCCAGTCTCTTTTATGAAGGATCCAGCTCAGCTGAGCTGGGGAAGTTCTCAGGAACCACCAAGATGAGTCATTAGAGTGCTAGAGCTGCTCTTTTCTATTTATTTCTATTTTCTTGTTGCCATCAGGGGATTTGGGGCTTTTACAGCAGCAGAGACCCCTCCCCTCTGAAACCTCCAGCTCCCCAATGGGCAAAGCCAAACCCTCAGGAGGTTTCACCTTGAGTTATTGAAGCAGCTTCCTGAGAATCCTCCAACAACATCAGTTTTGTGGGCAAACCTTTGTCCCCATGGCTGGCCTGGCTTTGGGCAGGGTGACAGCAGGAATTGCAACACTTCTTTCTTCCTGTGCTGTGAGTGCCAAGGATGGATTCCCCAGCCTGCCCAAGGCTGGGGCCTCTGAAAGAATGTGCCAAAATCCTTCCTGAGGAGCCCATGGATCCATATATGGATCACCTGGAAAACCCAAAGGAAAATTCCCAAGATGTGCCTCAAAAGGAGCAGCTCAGTTGCTCAGTGCTGCTGATTTCTTGTCTGACCAGTGCCAAACTGCAAGGTCAGAGGAGATTTCTTCTCTTGAGAATAATGGATGTTCTCACCTTGAAAAATAATGTGGCTTTAGCTGGTGTGAAACCATTAGCAGGGTTGACTAACTGCTCACTGTAGTTAGAGGAGATTATGTTAAATGTGGCATCATCCCCTGGAAAAACACACCAGGGAACATTTGGGGCTGTGCTAGCCCAGCTGAACTTGCAGCTAGCCAGCATTATACATCAGTCTAAAATAACTGTGTAAATTAGGTGCATAATTACATCCATAAATTGTTGGAAAATTTGGCTTTTAAATTGCATGTCATAAACAATAATAACCCACTGAGGTGATGGTTGTCAGTTCACCTCACCTAAACTGCATTTCTCCTTGTCCAGCACAAGAACTGAGGGACAATCTCGAAACTTAGCAGGGAACAACCATAAAATCAGCAAGAAAAGTGCTCACAAAAAATGTCAGTGAGCTCTGGATGTCACTGCTGTGAGGATGGCAGGGCAGTCATAAAGTGACATTTTTGGTGGCTTGAGTTCCATCAGCTGCTTGGAATGATCTACAGTAAAATAACAGTTATTTATTATTATTACTATTTATTATTATTTTTTAAATTTTCATAGGTAGAAATGTAATTTATAATTATAAATCATTTTATTAATTACCCAAAAACTTCAGAATGGGCATCTGACAAAATGAGCAATAATCTCACTGGGATCCTCCCTTCAGCTCAGTGAAAAATGTCAATAAAATAAAAATAAACCATTTAAAACTTAGCTTTAATATCAGAATTTAGTGGTCCAGGATAGACAGTAATTAATTTAATCATTCATATAAAGCCACTTTGGAGGAAATTTGTCAGGGAGGGAGAAGAAGAGATAGCTCTGATCACCCAGAGGAGTGATAGAGGATAAAAACAGCACTTAAAACACTCACCTCCAATTAGTGTAATGCTGTCTATCTTTTAATAATGAGAACAACACACCAGGGAGGTGCAGGAGCCTCTAATGGCTCTCAGTAAATGAGCTGCCTTGCAAAACACTGCTTGTCCTTTTGTGCCTCTAATGGCTCCACAACATTTTGTCCAGAGGGCTGTGAAGCTTTCCTGGCCTGGCCCGTTAATCTGAAAGGCAAATGTTGCTTTTCAGAGAGAAAACTGCTGGGGGAGAACCTGACACAAGGGCTGGGGCCAGGGCTGGCAGAGCCCTGCAGCACCAGAGTCACCCATTACAATTAAAATTGAAATTGAATTTAAAATTAATGAATCTCAGCAGCTTCTGCAAAGCCCAGCCTGGGTCAGGGGTGGGTCTCTGGGGGTTTTGCTGTTCAGGAGGTTGAGGACCCTCTGTGCAGCATCATCTGGTACAAAGCTCACACTCAGGGTTCCCCTGTTCCACTTGCAGGATGTGCAGTAACCTCCTCTTTCATAGGTGACACTGGCTCTAGAGAAGGGTTTTTTTAGAAATTAAAAAAAAAAGAGGCCTCATTTGCAGAGAATATTCCAGCTCTAGATAGCTTCAGAGATTTAAACATGCACTGCTAGATCTGGGCTCCGAGTCCAAATCATGATTCATTCATATGTATTCATGGGAAAGCCCATAATAGCATTGCCCTGGGTGTGTTCAGACTGATAGAAATTCTAATGTATTTTAAAATTAAACTTGACCTACAATCCTACTCCAATCTCAGATCTGTACAAAGGCATTAATTGGACTTATTCAACTAATTACTCGTTATTAAACCTGTGTAGAGACTGTAAAGACTTGGCTGGGCAATTACTTTATAGAGATGACAGCCTGAGTTTTGGCAATATTATCTGAACTGGGATAAAAGTTCTGAAACCTTCAGAAGCTGAGCCTGGGGCAGCCAAGCCTGTGGAGCCAAGAGATGATGCCTGTGTTCTCATGGGGTTCATTTTGTTATGCAGGGTGAAATTAAGGCAGAATTTTGTGGTGCTGGGTCAGGAGCTGTGTGTATCTCCTGTGTATGGAAATGTGAGGTACAGCAGCCCCTCCAAACCTCAGCAGCTCCTCACTCAAATATGGAGAGAGGTGAGGACTCTAAGAGCTCCAGAAACAAAAGATTTAATTTGTCTAGAGAATGGAAAAAAAATTCAAAATTTTTTTTGAGTCCCAGCGTTTCCAGCTCAGGATCAAGCCAGACATGTTAATTCTTTATTTTAACACGTGTTAGAATGTTAATTCCTTATTTGAACACGTGTTCACCGTGAGCTGCTGACAGCACTCCCAGCTGTAAATGAAGTTGGTGATTTTAGTTTGTGCTCAGATAATTCCTCTGTGTGGCTTTGGGGGGCTGTGACTGCTCAGAGGGATGAGAACCAAACCTTGGTCTGTTGTGTGGCTTTTGTTGA
Source organism: Muscicapa striata striata (assembly GCA_030060385.1). Classification (NCBI taxonomy): domain Eukaryota; kingdom Metazoa; phylum Chordata; class Aves; order Passeriformes; family Muscicapidae; genus Muscicapa; species Muscicapa striata. The sequence goes on along the minus strand of JAREIS010000012.1, from coordinate 556,845 downwards.
TTACAGGAAGAAATCACCTTTTCTTTTCCAGCAAAACCATATTTTAAAAGTGAAAACCATATTTTTAAGTTAAGTTTTAGCAGCTTTAAGGAATGCCCAATGGCCTGCACGAGGATTAAAAAGCTGAAGGACTTGGCTCTGGTAAAATCATCTGTGGTATAGATGATAAACGAGACATTTAACTGCACTGACACAACCTTGAAGTGTCTCAGAGCAAAATTTTTGGCACGTTTGCCACCACAACACGACAAAATCACTTCCACCAAAGCTTTTGGTTGCAGAGAGGCAGAATTTGGGAGAGGAGCCCATCTCAGCTCCAGGCTGAGGTGCAGGGAGGAGCAGGAGCTGCACCTGCTGGTGACCAAGCCCTGCATTTCTGCAGCCCCATCCCTCCCTCCCTGCTCAGGAGGTGTTTTCTCACTTGGCACGGAGGAAACTGAGTCACAAAGGTGCTCAGGGATTCTCCTGAGGGGAACAGGAAGTCCATGAAAGGGGTAGGAGCCCAATCCTGCCTTCCCAAGCTCATTAACTTTGCTCTTCAGAGGGAATGACTTCTTACTAAGTGGACTCAAAACAATTTCTGCCTCTCCAAGCTGTGCCTGCTCTGCGTGTGGGGATCCAGCTGCCTTGAACAGCTTCAGAGCTTTCTGGCAGGAGCTTTAGACCCTTAAAAATATAGAAATCAGAACATTTAGAACTAAAAAGCATTTTTTTTTCTTTGCAGCCTCTCTCTTCTTTTTTCTCCTTCTGGAGTTTAACAAGTTCCAAATGTTCTGGGGTGTCTATTTTTGTTGAGTTTTGGATTGAAAGTGTTGTTCTTGTACATTGCTACAGTAAAAGTGTTTACACAGAAAACAGACTTGTCTGGAAAAGTAACAATTTGTTCACAGGATCGTATAACATATTTTCCCAAATGGGCTCTGGGGAGTGAGAGAAACCAATCCATCATCTCCCTGCAGTGAAATTGCAATCTCTGATTTCTCTTTTCGCCCATGAAATCTTCATCCTGCTCCCAGTGCCAGCTATAGCCTGCCCTGCTATTTACAGCAACAGCAATAAAGGCAAAATAAACTCATTTTAGCGTGCAGGGCCTGTGGAGAGCAGTGCAGAGCAAACAGCTCATTATGTTTGCGTGTCAGCTTCTTAAGGAAAATGCTGGCAGCACAGGGAAAGAAGGAAGAATCAAAATCCCATCAGAAAAATATTCCTTGCTCTGTATAATCCCTCTTTGCAACTCCTGAATTGAGGCTCCTTTATTAATTAAAGGGAAGGAGCAGTGCCCATGCAAAGCTGCCCGTGGTTTCCCTGTTTGTGCATCCAAGGTATGACACAATAAGGACAAATATCCGGAGGCAGGTTCAGAGACATTGAGTCTAGATCTTTAATTAATAGCTGGGCATCAATTACATAATACCTGAGCAAATAGACACGTGCATTTATTATCTGAAAACAAGAACTCTGCAATTATGGTCATCAAGAAAATGTCAGAAAACAAGAAGCAGCAAATACCCATTGTGGAATTAATAAGAGCAGTAGTTCCCCTCCAGTGGTCACTGAGTAAGCAAACACTCTGGTTAAATAAACTGAAATGGAGCATATCTGGGCAACACACTCAGGTGCTGGGTCAAAGCAGAGGTTAAATAAAAATTAGTTTTAAGGAGACCCAAAAGAACAGCCTGTGGGTCCCTGCCCCATGTAGCTCATGTTGTTAGAGCAGCACAGGGCATGCTGTGTGGATTTGGAGCAGAGCTGTGTGGAAAGCAGGGAAATTCGTGTTTCCCCAGAGTCCTGGCAGCTCCCCTGCTCCCAATCCATCCCTGGCACTGGGCAGGGGTCGGTGCAAACCCAGCAGAGCCCTGGCAGCACCGTGGGGACGGGTGAGCCTGGCACAGGGCAGCCTGGCAAGGGCTGTGCCTGCTCCCTGCACGTCACCACCTGAGCTCTCTGAGGTGCTGATCCTGAATTGGTCATTGCAATAGAAACAGAGCACTCATTCCATGGTGCCTCAGCAGGTAACCCCAGTTTAGGTCACTTGGTGATGTTTTGGGACTTTGAATGTGTGTTTGGGGGTCTGGTGCTCACAGCCACTTCTGAGGAGCTCTTGTTGCTGTATTTAAATAAAAAAGACACAAACTGGCCTCTAGCAGCTGAGTTGGGACGATTTACAGCACATCCTCTGCCAGCTCTGTGATGATTAATACAGACAGTGATTTTTTGGGGCCCCTTGTGCTCATGTGAACAGGAATCACGTCTTGGTTCCAGGTTCCCTTAACAGGAACAATTCACAGAGGTATAAAAGAGGGTTTAGTCACTCTAAAAAAGGCTCTGCCCAACCTGAGTGCCTGCTGAGGCTGAAGGGAGCCTCAAAAATCTAAATGATCAGCCCTGAAAAGAGCTGCCCTTTACACAGATTTCCCTCTGAATACCTACAGACACCCTGCACAGATTTACAGACACTGAATCTCTCCTAACTCCACATCTCTTTACATTTCCAATATACTTAACTAATCCAGTAATTAACCATAAAAATAAATGACTTGTATAGATTATGTAACAATAACAAGGCAGCATGAGTCACTTTGCTTTGTTCTCGCTCACTAGCGAGCAACAACCCGGGCTCATTAAGTAGGTACCAGAAGTTCAATATGGAGAAAACTCAGATCTCAAGGCGTGATAATTTGGCCTCCATTTGTTTGCCTTTGTTCTCTTTTGTTTCCAGATTAAAAGGGCACCACGTACTTTTAGTTTCTGCAGGTGAAACAGACAGGGAGCTGTTCCTTCAGTGACAGCTGAGCAGAGAAGGGGGAGAGCCACACAATAGCTGCTCCCCTGTGTTTGCAGTTTCATTTGGATGGCAGAGCTGGAATTTAATTTGCCTCGGGACAATTGGGAAACTGACCCCACTGACATGCAGACAATGAGAAACTAAGTCACCAGTCCTTTGCCACAAACATCCCAAAGCTTTCATGAGCAATCAGGAACTTATTGTGGAAAGGGCACAATCTCAGGGTAATGGCTGCTCCAGCTCTGGGGGATCTGACCAGTCTGAGTCTCCTTGGGATTTTGGGAATGGCCCAGACTCTGCCTCCCTCATCAGGAGTGTGGGGTCAGTAGTTTTGTGCCTTTCCATCCTGTTCACACAAGTTTAAAGTAGTTATTCCCAGCTAAACAACAGCTGGGAGAACCTGGTACTCAGTTTCTGCTAAAAGGTGGAATGGAACACCAATAAAAAGCATTAAAGCACCATTAAAACATCCAGTTATTTTCACGTCTTGCTGGATTTTGCTTTGCTCTGGATATCAAATGCCAGATAACCACTCCAAATTCCTCTCTGTTCTTAGAGATGAATACTCCAAATATGAAGGCTGAAATATTCATTTCCTTGATACAACAGGTACAGTTGTTTATTGGGGAAGTTGGTCACTACTTAATTTATTTCAAGGAAAGCCTTTTAGACAAACTTTAAACTGAAAAGTCAAGTTTTGAAAAGTCATTGACTTTCTCTCAGGGTAATAACTGCTCCCAGCTCTGGGGTGATCTGACCAGCCTGTGTTTCCTTGGGATTTTGGGAATGTCCCAGGCCTGGCTCCCTCATCCCTCCACACAATCCTTTGTACAGGTAGGAGCAGCTGCATGGACACAGCTGGTCCTTCTGTTGGGTGGGGAGAGGATGCTCTGAGCTCCTGAAGTGCTTCCAAGTCCTTTTAGGGACTGAATCTCCCATTTGTGGATGAACCCAAGATTGCACAGCCTCAGGGAGAGCCAAACCCCCCAAAGGCTGGCTGGTGTTGGGGACAGCTGTGGGACAGCAGTGGGACCCTGCAGAGCTCAGCAGCAGGAACAGTTCAGGCATTAACTCCTGTCCTTCCTCTTCATCCCATCCCTCTTTCCATCCTGTGGGCATCTCCTTCCTCACTGTGCCAGAGCAGGGACTTGGTCATGGAACCAGACCAGGGAATTCACTTGAATTAGGGCAAAACTGTGCAAAAATGGCCCTTTTATTTATCCCAGTCCAATATTTTCAGTTTCTTGGGAGACATAACTGAGGAAACTGCAGGGCAAAGGGATGAGTGTCTGAAGGCAGAGGAGAAGAATAAAAGGTGTTTTAAGCCAGGATTTCCTCTCAACCCTTTTTTCATGGCCTGAGGAGCCCTAATGGAGGTTGAAGCTCTGAACATTCCCAGTAAACCTGGCTGTGATTTGACTTCAATTTATATTTGTCTCCCTGTAGATGCTTCTCCCTCGAGTGTTGCAGGGAAGGAGCCTATTAAAGCATTAAGCCTGTTTCAAAATAAAAATTCCCAACAAAAAGCAATCCCAGAAATCTTTCCTCAGTGTCACTGACTTAAAATAATATAATGTTTGCATAAAAAACCCAAGTCAAAGAAGGAAGTGCTGCATTCTCACTCTCAACCAAAATGTGAATTTATTTATGTGTAGAGATGAACCAGCTTGGTGATGATCAGATTAAACATCTGGGTCAACTTTCAGTGAAGTTTTCAAAGGTCACTTCATAATCACTGAAAATGCAGTTCTTAGGACAGGTCATCACCAAGAAGAAATCTCATTGTTAGTTGATCCCACAGGTTTTGCACCACAAGATTTTTAGGCTTGGTTTAATATCATTTATCAAAATCAGGTCACTTGAAGGTATCTTCATTTAATCATCTGGAAATTGAAGTGCCCAAAGTCATTTGTTATACTGAAAATGATTGTGCTTGGAGCTGACTTGGACTAGAGTTTTATTATAAAATATCAGAGTTTGAATATCTGAACTCCAAACCTGAGACAAGTTATCAGAGAGATATTCCTAAACCTGATCTCCTTTACCTTTATTTCATTTGCACTTCCAGCTCTGTGAAATCACAGTTCCCCGAATCAGAATTACTACATATTTTATGTAAATGAAATGACATTATGGTGCCAATTGGCTCCTGAGTCAAACTAACTAGCAAAGAATTTAATTATATCCATTATTAAATGTTTGTGCTCCCCGGATCCAACTCCTTAAAAACAACAGTGATGAATTTACAGATTCCTATTCCCATCTCTCCAAGTCTAGCAGGGGGTGGAAACTTTGCTGAATTAAAAATATTGCTATTTAAAGTCTTCCACAGATTCATTTCCTTAGACAGTGAACTTACTCAGTGGAGTCTTATGCTCCCTGTAACTTTGCTGGCTGCTGAACTTGGAGCCATTTTCAACAACGCAGTGGATCCTCACTAAATTTATTATTTTTGTTTTTAAGCTCTATCCCTCAGCCACGGACATAAGTGGGCAATATTTTTCCTTTTTTATTTTTTTTATTATTTTTTTTATTCTTTTCAGTATGCAAAGCTTGAAAAGGAGAGTGGCAGGAGTTGAGAGCTGGGAAGAGGTGACTTTGCCAGAGTTTCTGGCTTGGCTGCAGCGTGCAGTTGTTGCCTGGGCGATTTTGTTCATGGGAGGTCTTTCCTGGCAAAGCCTGCTCAGCTTCACAGGCGCCACAGCTATTTCATCAAAGTTCATTATGCTGGGGAGGGTACCACCAATAAAACGAGATTACAAGTGTCTCCAACCAGCCCTTAAAGCCATAACTCCCGCTTTTACCTTCTGCCACATCCCTGTCTGTGGTCCTGTAATGCACAGGGAGATTTGCACCTAAGATAGGGACTATCCCACAGCTTAATTGAACTGGAAAACTCCTGGAGAATTTGATTCAATTTGTCTTGCGACAGAACCTTCTTTTGTTTTCGGTGGAGACAGAGTTCTTCATCTAAAACAGAAATCAGAACAGTTTAATCACATGTTTTCAGGGAGGTGGGAGTTTTCGGGCTAAAAGAAATTAAGCCCAGCCTAGATCTCTATCGAGGCTGATCTATATTAAATGTTGATCAACGGTATTTAATGCTCTGAGCACTTCCAGGGAGGATTCCTTCCAAGTCGAGGGGGAATCAATAATCAGGGAGCATTTGTGGCTCTGGGTTTGGTGATCAGATCTCCACACTTTGCTTTATGAACTGACACCTGCCGTGTTTTCCTTCTTTTACGTCTGCCTGATCCCAAATTCAGGATACATTTGGCCTTGATGTAAAATTATGGATATCCAAAGAAAGACAAAACCAGATTTAGTGTGGGGTCAGTAGTTTTGTGCCTTTCCATCCTGTTCACATAAGTTTAAAGTAGTTATTCCCAGCTAAACAACAGCTGGGAGAACCTGGTACTCAGTTTCTGCTCAAAGGTGGAATGGAACACCAATAAAAAGCATTAAAGCACCATTAAAACCTCCATTTATTTTCATATCTTGCTGGATTTTGCTTTGCTTTGGATGTCAAATGTCAGATAACCACTCCAAATTCCTCTCTGTTCTTAGGGGTGAATACTCCAAATATGAAGGCTGAAATATTAATTTCTCTGATACAACAGGTACAGTTGTTTATTGGGGAAGTTGGTCACTACTTAATTTATTTCAAGGAAAGCCTTTTAGACAAACTTTAAACTGAAAAGTCAAGTTTTGAAATGTCATTCTCTCTCTACCTTTCTACTTTTTTTTTTTTTTTTTTTTTTTTTTTTTTGAGATAAGCTGACAGATTTTACACTCCAAAATAATGAGAAACAATAAAAATCCTGACTCTTCTGGATTTATTCTGCTCCAAGTTATTTTTGTGTTTGTGCAGAACATCGCCAGATTGACTCCCAGGTTTCCCTGGCAAGATTAAGAGCATGATTTTACCTGTTTTATGAGCTAGGTGAAAATTTTATCCAGCCCAAGATGTATAGGAAAACTCAGGTCACACCATCATAACAACATCCTTTTACCCCAGCTTTCAACACCACCTCCTAGAATTACATGGAACAATAATAAAGAAGGAAAAACAACTTCAAATGGCACTCTCTGAAACACCTCCACTACAATTTATTAACCCAAACTGTGTTGTGCTTTCATTTACAATGAAATTTTACCTGAAATACAGTTTATTAGGATGGATTGTGTATCTGCTCCAGGCAAATACATGGGATTTTCTACATGGGCCTTCCTTCTTTTCCTTCCAGTGCTCCTCAGGCTTTTCTGAGAACTCTGATTTGGACAACATTGGACAGTTTATACACATCAGGAAACTCAGAGAAATCTCTGCCCTGGAGGGCTGCTGGTCTGAGGCTGGGATGTGATTAAAGGAAGCTGAGATCTCATGAGCAAATGGAAAATAAGGAGCACCAAGAGCTCCAAGAGGGCACATTTGCTCTGAATGCAGAGCACAGGTCTTGCTCTGAATGGCTGGGTTAACCACAGCTATTTCTGATTCCATTCTCACTGTTTCAGCTCCCAAATGCATGTCCAGGCAATGAGGGACAGAGAGGGAGCTGCAGGCAGCTCCAGTGCATCCAGCAGCCTCAGGGATTGTTCAGGTGAGAATTAAAATTGGCACAAATTCCTGAGGCTGTGAATCACTGCCCTTGTGGGCCTCAGTGGCTGCTTTGAATCATTTGTTTACTAATATTTGAAGCATGCTGGTATTTTCCCTTATTAGAAGGCTTTGCTTCAGGAATGCTTTCAGTCCTGGAGACTTCAAAATGCTGGATGCTCTTTGTTCCAGTGAGCACCAGCTCTCCCCATTATCCATGTGCCAGGGAATGGGGATGGACCAAGATACAACATCCCAGAGGTCACCCAAAAATGTGAAAGCTCACCTGGCATTGCTCTGCCCTGTTTTACCCCCAAAACAGCCCTTCCAAGATGTGAGGAGGCAGGTTTTTCCCCAAGTGTCTGACACTCATGCCATATTTAATCCCATTCTCCACTGGTGCTGTTGGACAGAGTGCACTGGGTTAAGTTCACAGTTAGGCCTGGCATTGAACAATAAATCTCACCAATAAAAGAGAAATAGAAGCTGCACATTTTGGAAGGGTTAAGGTAGATTTCACCCCTTTTCTCTATTCCCTTGTTGTCCCATGTGCCCCGAATTCAGGGAGCAAGTGAAGTTTATTTCCCAGATAAACCCCCAAGATCTCAGCCATGCGACTTCAGGAGGTTGTGTGGAGAAGATGACACTCCCAAACAGACACTAAAACTATTTATGTACCTTAAAATACAAACCCAGCACTTCCTGAATCCCCAAAGTCAGGGTTTTCCTTTCTAAACATCTTGGCATTACTGCCCTGTTCATTACTGGATGATCATTTCTCACTCTGTTTTCTCAATGTATATATATACATAATTTTTTTTTTTTTTTTTTTTTTCTCACAGGCTATAATTATTACAGCCCAGCTTCTTCTTTTTCATTTTGATCCTTTGTAAACCCAGTCATTACCCTGCCTCAGCCTGGCTTCCCAAAATGTCAAGATTAAAATGGGGCATGAAAGCTTATGCAAGAGTGAGTCAGTGGAGCAATTTGAACCAATAAATATCAAAGCAGTCTCTAAGAAGCGAGCAATTCATTTGATACCACATCTTTCAACGAGTCTTTAGAGGATTTTCCTCTGCTGGGTTACACCCTGATATTTATGTCTTGGTGCAAAAGTCAGAGTTTGCCTCATTAATGTGATGTTCTGTCTGCAGAACACACCGGAGCAGCCTCCCCTCTCAGTGCCCCCCAGTGCTATCAGCCACCAAAATAAATACCCCACAACCCTGCTTTGCTCCTCCCTCTCTGCAATTAGTGATGTTTTATTAGTTAGTGAACCAGGAACAGGCCAATATCCATTTCTGATGGCACTGGAGGTAAATGAGTTGTCAGAACAAGAACTTTGATATAAAAGTGCCAGTGAGAGGTGCTGAGTCCAACAGGGCACAAAAACAATGGCTCTGTTTTCACAGCTATGTCCTGCTGCTACTGCTTTTTTCCTCCCTGCTTTCACTCTGATGAGTGTAACAACTCCTGCCTTTGATTTTTTGCCATGGACTCCTGCACCATTGTCTTTTCTTCTTACGTTATCCCCTTTCCCTGCCAAGGCCATGTTTTATTTTGCTCCTATCCAAGGACCATTCAATAAAAGCCAAGACCCCCTGAAGCAAAGTTGCAGAGCTGGAAAATTCCAGCTCTTCAGAGTTCCTCCAAATCCCAATTTCTCAAACGGAGTTGCTGCCTACAAAAATCCCAATTAAACCCCGGCTTAAATGCTGCTGAACTTGACTCAGGATGAGGATGGAAAAATCTTGTTTTGCACATAGCAAAGTGTGTTTATTAATAAACAGACCGTTCACTCAGCACAAGGTGTGTCCTGGGCCTCATTTGCACCTCACAGTCATTGACCTCAGGTGTTTTATTCCGTGTCTCACAGCTTTTACTGCCCTTTATGGGCTGCTCCTCTGCATCTTGAGGTTGGTTCAAAGGGATGACATTTTTGTGACCCCTCCTAATTTCTTTCTGCTTTAATTAATAGACAATGTAAAATAGTCTGAATTGTTTCCTGCTCGCGCTTGGATCCCATGCAAGCAAATTACTCTAGATACACACGAGATATTTTATAATCAAAAGCAAGGAAGAATTATCTATGAGAAAATCTATTTCCTCAAGTGGAAATGTTTGAGAACTCCTGACACAGGATCCCTTTTGCAATGTGTAAACTGTAATTTATCCCATCTAACAGTATCCCACATCTAATTTCAACCCTTTTGCACAAACATTTGCTTAAAAAAAAAAAAATTAAATTCCTATTTCACCAATTTTTGCAGTGTTTTCCACACCAAACCCCACATTAATTTAATGCTATTTGAATATATTGCGTTCTAGGGAAAGATGTTCATTGTTGCTTTTCCTATGTATGTATATCTCTGCATTTCTATTAATTCTTGAACACCTGATTTAATTTCAGATATATTTTACAGAAAGATGGAAGGCTGAAAGGTACTGACCCAAACAAGCACTGAGAAAGTAGAAAAAACCCCTGTTAATAAAAAATGTCAGTGTGAGCTTTCACATTTATTATAACTTAAGTCCCCATTCTTAGAAAATGAATTTTTTTTTCTTCATGCTTAAAGGACTTTTTGGTTAACAAATATTCCAGCACCATGAGGGTTTAGGTTTCTTTTAGGATAAAAGAATATTCAATATCCAAGATTAAAAGGTGACAGAGCCTTCTAACTGAGTAACTCCTGGAAGCTGAAGGTGCCAGAATTTAGGGAGAGGTGTCCTGAGGAAGTGCAGCCGTGGAACACTGGATGCTTTTTCCCATTCTTTGTTCACTCTGTGCCTCACATCCCACCCCATAATTAGTCCTGGCAGCCTCATGTTGCTGCCTTTGCTTTGCCCCTTTGTTTACCTGAGATGATATCACAAAAAGCGTGGACATTTCATCCTCTCTCCTTTATTTTTAGGATTTGGCTCTGGGCCTGGGGTGCTAATACAAAATCCCTAATTGTAGAGTAACAAGCCAAAGCCTTTGAAATGCACTTTGTAATAAAAGAGTTTTATTATTTTATTATTTTTATCATACAAGCAGTAAGAAATAGGAGAAACTGATGTGGATTTCTTCAATTCCACAATTCTGATAAGAGTTGCCTGATTGAATAAAAAATGGCAGGGGTGGAAATAATGTTGCAGCATTTTAAGAAAATCGATCCCATCCAGGGAAGTTAAGTGAAATCTCACCTCAGCTATTCTGAGGAAGGAACAAGTTTATAAAATCATGGAGTCATGGAATGGTTTGGGTTCTAAAAAGGAAAATTTGAAGGTTGGAGTCAGTGCAAATGTGGGACAACCCATTGCCCCAAAGATGGGAATATTGCACATATTCCAAATATTCCAAATCACAGCTCTAGGTGATTTCCTCTGTTTCATCGAGTGTGGAACAACACAGAGGCAGAGACTCACAGATATTTGTGCACCAAAAATCAGGGAGTTAAAGGAAGTGGAAATATCTCAGCTTCTCCTCCTAAATTTGCTCCCACCACAGAGATTCTTCAGGATGTTTCCTAAGCCTTTAAAGGAAAAAAAAAAAGTAAATTATCCGTAGCAAAGTTTACAGAGAGAAAACCTCACCTGTGTCTGCCTTGGTGCTAAATGGGGTGAGTTGATTTCTCCTGGCTGAGAGGAAGGGCTGTGATGCTCTGAGGGATTTCAGAAAGAATTGGGAACTCCTGGGTCCTGGAAGGGCTCAGAACAGCCAACACTCACTCATTTTACTCTTTTCCCTTCACTATATTTTTGGAGAGTTTCTTCCATCTGACTTTCCCTTACAGGACTTGCTGTGAAAACAAGGAAAGGAATCCTTGAAAGCAGCAAGTCTGAAGGCAAATGAGTATTTTTGCTCTGTATTGAGACTTAAAAAGTCATGTGGGAAGTTCAAGGTCTCCATCCTTTCATAAATACCAGCAACACTTAAAAATCCCTGCCATGAAAATGCTTTTCACTGTGAAATAAATGGTTGAACTTGGATGCTTCATATGAGCACAGGTTCATTCATTTTCTTGTGCTTGTTAAATCTTTCTCCCTGTAAATGCACCAATTACTTTTTGATGGCAGAATTAACTTTCCAAAAACTTACAAGGGAAGCAGTTAATCTTGTGGAACTTAAAATAAAGAAGGAATAGATTCTTCAATAAATTTTGCCTTCCACATCTGACTTCCCTCGTCCAGAAACATTTACTAGAACATTACAGACATTCCCCATTAAATTAAAATTCCTAGAAATCTCACACAAGGGCTATATTTGAATTCATTTTTATGGCCTTAATGGTCATTTTTTCCCATGTTTTTCTTAGTAACTGAAAGTTGGTAGAAGCTGCCAAAACAGCAAATACAGAGAATTCCCTCGGGAATGCCCCACAAATTCCACTTCTCAGACTGGCTGCCATTTCCTATTGATCTCAGTCATGATGAAGTATTAATTTGTACACAGTTGAATGCCCATGGTTTTTTTAAAAAAAAATCTGATTCAAATAGCTATGAAGCCTTGGCAGCTCCTAACAGAGATGAATTCTTGCATCCCTCTCCAGTTGTGTCATGGACAAGGAGAAAGATCTCAGGGGTCTTTTACCTCAGCTCAGAATTGTCACAGGAAACCCCTTAATATAATTCAATTGAATGAATTTATCAATCTATGCCTTAATAGTTAAACTTGTAGCTTTCCAAATAATTCAGAACATTGCTTATTTTCCCTTCCCAAATATTTCAGAATACAAGCTTATTTCAGGATGTCAGTGCCCTGCCAGCAAGGATCCTCCTCACTCAGAGCTAAGTTCACCCCTGGAAAATTTATTCCCATTTTTCCTGGAGTTACCATTGTGCTTTAATGCCCTTCCCTGTCTGTAAACTGGGATCTTTATAAGGAACAATCACATCCTCTGCTTAAATAAATCTTGCTTGATTTACTCTAATTAAACATGGAAAGTTCTTTGAGTCTTTTCTCATATCAAAACCTACTGTTTTCTCTGATTATTCCAGTAGAATGAGAGTTTTTTAGTGACAGCAAATGTTCTCTTGAGAGAAAATGATAATGACATTTGATGATGACTTAAAAAACCCAGCTACTTCACATGAGAATTTCTTCTGAAGTTGGCAGAGCCAGGAATGTTTGCATGGAATTTCCATACCATTAATACATGTTTTCTTTTTCTGTAATTTTAACCTTAATTTTGACCTCTTGGATTTTAACAGATTTGCTTCAGTGATACAGTGTTTTTAAGGCGATTGGTATTACCCTAAATTGCTGTTCTATAAGGTCAGCCTTAACCCCAATTTAACAGAGCTTTTTTTGGCTTGTGAAAAGCAATAATAAGGAATTGACTTTTTGCCAATTACAAGAATAATCCTTGGAGATAAACCCAGGCCTGGCAGAATCAGTTGCACAATTTGTGGATTTCTGTTTAAGAACTTAAGTCGATGAATTATCATTGTCCACAAATGATTTTCTAAATCAAAGCTGAGAAGTGGAAGAAATCAGTAATGATGTCTCATTAGTAACCCGAGCTCTGGGAGCTCCTGCTCCATCCAGAGCAGCTTTTCTGCTCCTGCCTCACTCCCTGCATGGCAACATCACATTGAGTATTTTGCTTTACAGTGCCAAACTCGCTTTGGGACCTTCTTCTTTCTTCCTAACTTCTTCTTCTTCTTTTGAACCTGCAGCTGGTTTTGCTCCCAAAGCTGTTTTGTCCCCAGACTCAAATTTTGGGCAGGCAAGATGTGACTCAGGAGCTCTGCACCTGTGCCAGCATCACCCATGGAAGCTCCAGCCTGAGCAATACCTGACAGTGACATTTTGGGTGCATGTTTAATGATCTTAGTGATGATCTGGCTTAGAAACAGCAGAAGAGGGTTCTTTCCTGAGATCCATTTCTTCAGCCAGTCTATTTCCCTTTTTTTTTTTGGTCATGGCAGGGCAGAGAGGGAAACCTGTCTCTCATTATCTTGTTGTACACTGGCCACCACCAGGGCCTTGATCTCAGCTGGGGCCTCAGGCACCACAGCACTACAAATACTAATAGCACAGGGGAGCCCTTTGGTCAAGATTTTTTTTTTTGTTGTAGATTCTCTAAGATGCTTTAAGGACTCATTTTCTGATGGGGCTATTTTACAAATTTTACCCTTAAATCAAATAAATATGGCAGTAGGGAATAGGCTTTAAAAACGACACCATTGTGGGTAGAGGAGTCAGACAAGCATGTGGCAAATCTCCTGATGCTGCTCAGTTGTAGGATGAATTTCTGTGAATACAATTAGAACAAAGCTGCTTTTTGAACTGCCTGGTTATGAGCTGGTTGTGAGTAATGCGAGCTCGGTGTGTGCAAGAACATTAGAGCAAAATTAATCATCAATAAATCACTCAGCAAATAATTCTCCCTCTCTGACATCCCATTCCTAATTACCTCGCTGTCTTTCATTTGCTAATGGCACTTAAAGCCCCAATCAATTGCCTAGTAGGGAGCTCAGTGAAGAAAAAAGTATCTATGGAGAGAGGTTGAGAACATGTGATAGCTGAAAAAAGAGTCTGAGGGAGGTTTTAGTGGCTTTTTTCCTTCTTTTCACCCTTCACTTTTTCTGGATTTCGGTGATTTTGTTCTTCACTGATCTTTTCTTTGCTGCTGTGAGAGTAGTGGAATTGTAGTGGCAGAAGATAAAAAGCACTTCTTGGATCCTCCTTGCTTCTTACCAGTGCTTGAATGTAGATAAGCAAAACTTTTTTGAAAATATTGGGCTGTCAGGGCAGAGAGGCACTTCAACAGAAGGTGGGGGGGAATTCTTGGGAGCAGCAATTTTATGAGTGATGCTTCCTGCACCCAACATCTTCTTTTCCTGACTTCATCTCACACTGTGCCCTGAGGCAGTACCACATCTGGCAGCACCTCACTGCTGCAGCAGCTTGAGGAGAGGGGAGAATGCCCTGACTGAAAAGGCACCCAGAGCAGCAATGGCTGTACATGGCAATTCTGCTTTTCACACTCCCAAACCCTGCAGACAAGATGCTGCACAAGGAAAGGAGCTGTAGTAAAACTGGAGTGGCTTTGCTTTGGGCCAAGCACATGCTCAGTGCTGTTACACTCATTAATAACCTTCCCTGAGGATTGAAAGGACTCCTTTGCCTCCAAAATATCAATGTACTCCTCCTCCTTCCCATCTGTGTGGTAGCAAAGGAACCAAGCAGATTTATTACAATAAAAACCCCCACTCTAACAGCACCTTAGAGATGTGTTTCCTTTCCAACCCCCTGAGGATGGCTGCCCTGTTTCTGTTGGTTTCTAGGCACCTTTCCACCTCAGCCTGCCTTGCCAAAACCATCAGATATCTCTGTCATGTGAACCAGGCAGCCAGCCAGCAGGTCAGGGCTTACACAATTTGTGGCGCCTACTTAAAGTGTCTGAGATTCTTACCAAGCACTCTGAACCTGGGGGCAAAGTGGAATTCTTCCCCTATTTAAAAAAAATCACACAAAGGTAAACCATGGCACTGGTGGGTTGCTCTGGTTTTTTTTTTATATTTTTCTCTGGTGGGGAACTCAGAAAAATCCTGCATCTTTTTGACTGCAGGTTAATCCCTGCTTTGTGGTAAAGGTGTAAAGCAGCTCCTGTGACAAATGTCAAAAAAAAACCCAAACCAAAACAGGTTGGGTTAAAAGGAGCTGTCTCTAGAAACAGTGGATGAGAGCCTTACCCAGGCTTTAATTACTTATTTCTCAGGCAACATTTTCATTGAGAATGAACTGGGGATTTCCTGTCACCAAAGGATTTTTAGACACAGTGCAATACAGACTGGCTACATTGCATTTAATTACAAATATACTCATTTTCCCAAGCACGAATGGTATTATAATGCTTTAACCAAGGTGAACGTGGAAAAACTGAGTTGGTCAAAAAATGACCTGGGGAGAAAGAATTTTAAAAATAACAATTCTTCCAGTTCCTGTTGCATTTTCTTCCTCTTTAGCTGCTGTCTGGCTCCACATAGTTTTGGTGTGCTCCTCCTCAGAGCATTGCCACACCATTCCTGCCCTGACCCAAACACACCCACGGCCTCAGCCAGGTCCTGTCTGTCCTCCCAGCCTGAATTTTTACATTTTCTCCTCTGCAACACCTACCAGCCTGTTCTCTCATGGCTTGAAAGCAGAATAAAATGAAAGAATAATCCTCTGCCAGCCTGTCATCCTCTTCCTCTTCTGCCTGAGACCACAAGTGAAAGAAACCCAAACAACTAAAGCTGGAAATGAAGCAAAAGGACACAGCTGATTTTTATAACTTTATTTATAACTTCATTTATGTGTTCTGTGTGTATCCTAAAGAAAAAGAGCCCTGCAGATGATGCTGGGCTGCCCCTCCAAAGCAGGGCTGGAGCAAAAAAAATGCACAATCACTCACCTTTTCTCCTGCCAGGAGCTGAAACACATGGCATGGCTTGGGCAGGGATCTTTCCTTACTCCTCTTCCTCCAGGACAGAGCTATAAAATCACTCTGGTCCCCTCTCCCCATTCCAGAGGCAGCAAATTGGGAATTGCTGCCAAGTCAGGGATGCCCCTGGGTTCCCATCCCTCATGTCTCTGGATTCCTCCTTTTCCTCCTGTCCTCACCTCAAACACATTGGGTGGAAATGAATTCCCATCTAGCAGCCACTCAATAATTGGGATTTCAGCTGCTGTACGCTCTTACACATGCTCAATGCATTTAATCATAAAAAGAGCTCATGGATGGAAAACACATGGATGCTGTGGGCAGGCCAGCATGACAGCTCTGAGTCAAAGAGATTGTGGATATACCCCACAATTCCAGGAAACTTTTTCTTTAGGATACACACAGAACACACAAATGAAGTTATAAAAATCAGCTGTGCCCTTTTGCTTCATTTCCAGCTTTAGTTGTTTGGGTTTCTTTCACCCAAAAATGAATATTTCCTCGAGCCTCTAATAGTTTATCCCTCAGAAATACTTTTTTTTCCTCAGCAGCATTAATTTGTGCACCAGAGCATTGGGACACTGCATGGAAGCCACAGCAGACTTGTAAATTGGTTTTTTCAGACATCTGCAGGAAAGGTTCACACTTCTTCAGTTTTCTAGGAACATAAACCAGCTTTTATGAGTGGAAAAAACCACCAGGGCTGGTGAAAGCTGGGCTTGGATGGAGCCTGGATGAGGGTCAGGGTGTGGGGGCTGCTGCCAGGAGGGTGTCAGGGGGAGCAGAGGGGACAGAGAAAATAAAATGGGAAATTCAGCAGGTTATAGCCAGCACAGATGATGTGTTCCATGGTGCTGGTGGTGGCACAGCAGCATTGACAGGAGTTTTGCACCACTCAGTTATGGTTTGTCTCAGTCTCTTCTGCCTTCATTCAGAGCCAGGATTAACAAAAACACGATGGAAATGGATTTTCTTGTGTTCAGGTTGGGTTGTTTATTAAATCTTATCAAAAGTACAGAGTGTTGGACAGCACTTCCAGCTACCTGCTAGAATGAGGAAAAATGGAGGAAGCTGCTACAAGGTCTCTTAAACAGTCAAAGAGAAAATTAATATCTATATTATTTATACTTTTAACCCAATAACTAAATTCCCATGACCCTTAGTGTGACACTGACTGACCAACCAGAAACCACTGCTTGAAAGCATGAAGAAGGAAGATGAACACTAAAAAAGACACCACCTCAAAATCCTCCATATTGTCCCATAAAATTTAAAAATTTAAAATTAAAATTTAAAACCCTTTACCATGTAAAAGCACACACTTCTATTTTAACTACACACTCGTGATTTTAACTCCTTCACTCAAATTTAGGAGCCTTTTCCAAGGCCTCAGGTCAAAAGCAGTGTTCTCCTGGGGCCAGTGCCTGAAAGCACAGAAAGCTCAAAGCCCCCAGGTTTTTGGGATCCAACACATCCTGGCATCAACTGGCTTGGAAAAGATTTACTTGTCTTGTGCAAAGGTGTTGTAGTGCCACAGAGACTCTGCCCTGAGGGATTTAGGAGGGATTTATGGCTAATTAATAAGGCTGACTGGTAGAAATGCCAATTTAAAGGCCATCCCTGAGCCCTGGATGGGGCAGGAAGCTGTGGCACCCCACTGATGGCTGCACACAGTGTTTTTGGGCTGCACACAGCATTTTTGGGCTGCACACAGCATTTTTGGGCTGCTCTGTCCCTCAAGCATGGCCAGGATAGGAGCACAAAGTTTTTACAAACTCAGCTACAACCAGAGTGCTCGGAGCCAGCAGTGCAGGCCTGGAGTTACATCATCTACTCCCATGTTTTTCTTACTCATGCCCAGAAGTATGAGGAAATACTCTTCTTCAAAAGAATATTTTGCATCTCAATAAGCTGCTTCGTGCAAGATCTCAAAGGGCTCTACATCCAGTCATTAAGTGCAATTCCTATCACACTGATGCTCACAGAGAAGTTGGAAACTGAGCTCACAAGGATGCACCCAGGAGACCTGACCCCCCTGCACTCTTCCCTAACCTGCAAATTACATTTTCCTTCAAAACAAATAAATGGCTCTAAAAAATCCCTAAGAAGCTTTAGTTACAGAGAGAGCAGCAAGAAGCACGGGCTGGGTTAGTGATACCACAAACCCTCATGCTTGGGCTGGAACTGTTGGAAATATTCAGGAGGCTGTATGGAAATATAACTGCAACCATGTGGCTTTGGGAAGTCATCACATGCCCAGCCTGTGCTGGCTGCAGGAGCTGGGTGCAACTCCTTCAGTGTTTATAGAAACAGAAAGCTGGCTGGGAAACAAGGCTGCCTGAATTCCTGGGAGTACAACACTTCTCCTACGTCTGATATTTCCTCTTTGCTGATATGATGATATCTGAGGCTGGAAGCCTGGAAAGTCTGGCACATGGTGCTGGCAAACTGGCAATGTATGACAGTATTCTTTTGATTCTGAAGGCAGATACCTTGATAGTGTGCAAGTGGTTTAATCTTCATAATAACTCAGTGTGTGAGGATGGGAAACCAGAGGAGAAGAAGGAATTAACTGAAGGCAGAAAACTCAGTCTTTTGTTCCAGTCCTGCTGTTTTGGTGGTGGGAAGGGGTAGTGAAATTCCTTCCTGCCAAGGCTGGCACACTTGCAGTGGAGAATCTGGGAGAGGAAAAGCAAAATCTGTGTGTATGGCAGATGAGCTGATCCCAGAAACTCCCTGGGACAAAGTGTGCCCACCTGCCAGTGGGACAGGACACTGGCTCTGAGGAACCTTTGTGACCCTGATCAGCCTTTGTGACCCTAATGAGCCTTTGTGACTCTGGTGAGCCCTTTCCAGGTTCTTGGGCTACAGTTCTGAATTCAAAACTTCAAACTAAGGGTCTGCCAGTGTTATAGCTCACATGTGAAGACTGTTTAGATGATGGCCTGTCACTGCTAAAATTCCTGAAGAATGCAGGTAAGAAAACCTGTTTGTGTCTGAGGTGTCCAAGTTTGCCTCAGCCATGTGAAGGTTTCACTCCCAGATCTGTCACCGTTACCAGCATTTCAAACTCTTTGTGTTTCTGTACATTCCCAAGGACTCCCTGTAAAACAAAATCCCCACATTCATGCAGATTACAATCCTGAGCACTGCCAGCTCCTTTGTTTCTGGATTGCAGGGGTAACTGAGCTGTGTATCACACAGTGGGGGCATGTGCCATAAAATAGACATTCATCTCAAACATCTCTCCGTGCCTTCTTCAACCAGCACTATGAGAAAGGATTTGATTGCACAGGCATTGCAGAACTTCAAGAACTGGGATCCCAAGCCTTCATTTTCCATCCTCAAGGGGAAAACAGGACATTTGTCATCATTTCAGTGCCACAACCCCCCACCATTCTCAGTGAGAAGGCTCAGCTTGGGGGCCAAGGTATGAAAACCATCTCCTGGGCCTGGAAGCTCCAAACAAGATTTTGAAATGCTTCTCCTAAAGGAAGAGCCCAGATTGATGTTATGATGTCCCTGGCAGTGTCTGATTTTTCTGATACCTGACACACCACAAAATGAGTATAGAGGGGTAGATAACTGAATGCAAATGTCATGTTTAAATCCCAAGTGAATAATTCCAGAACCTGGAAATACAACTGTTTATACAGGACTTGTATCATAATTCCAAAATCTTTGTCCCAGTGCCTGGCTGGAATCTTAATACTGAGACAAATGACATTTTTTTAGTTCCACTGGCCTTTCAGTGCCCTCTTTGTCTGCTGACCCTGAGGACTTTCTTTTCATTTCTTTGGTGTTAGACACAGGTTCCAATCTCATTCTTTCATCTTCCAAACCCACTCCTTATCATTACTCTATATTCCAACCCACACTGCTATAAAATACAGTTTTGGTCTTGTTTCTCCCCTTTCTTTTTATTTTTAACTACAAAATTCAATGAAAGCTCGACAAATAAAAGTTTAGCTGCTTGATTGATGCAAAATACGACTCAGTGGCAGATCTTAAAATGAATATGCAATATTTCAAGCAATTTTCAAGGCTCCCCCTTTTTAATGCAGGAAACCAGCAAAGAAGCAAAGTGAAATGAAACGGTCCCTTCATGGAAAGACTCCCATCTGAAAATTGTTTTAATTCAGGGCAGCCGTGGGTATAGTTTACATAATAAAAAGCAGTTTTACTCAAGTGTCTGTGGTTATACTTACCCAGTGTAGAGGTCCTGATCAAAGCTGCCTTGCAGCCAAAGTCATCAGCATCCCGACAGCGTGCCCTGCTGAAAAGGACTTTCCTTCTCAGCTGGGATGGCTCAGACCCACTCCCAAGAAACCCAAAGCTAAGCAGAAAAGATGGTGTAAAACCAGACACCTTTTTTTTTTTTTTTTTTTTTTTTTTTTTTGCTGTTTCAGTCTCAGGAATTAAAGGCAGGGAGAGCTGGGATGGAGATGTGGGTATTTAGGAAAACAACTGAGTTTGAAAAGTTTGAGATAACTGAGTTTGAGAGTTAAAGGCTGAGCGCAGCCATGAGCTTGGGGGTGTCCCTGCTGCTCTGTTTCCCTCACCTGCAAGGAGAGATGATGCTCAGATGGAGCACACCTCAATCTCTGCTGAATAAAAAGGCAGAAGGAAACCTCCTCATCACAGAACTGATTCATTTCCCAAGCAGCCAGCCCGTTTTCCCTTCCTTCACTTCCCCAGAAAGGAAGGTGCACTATCATGTTACAGCAATGGGACACAGAGAGCCAAGGAGGGGCAGATATTGAGTGCACAAAGCTTCCCCAGGTGATCCAGGACTGGCATATCTCACCCCATAGGAGCCTCTTGGTTTTGGGTTGCCCCTTGGTCTTTTCATGTTTCCTCCCTCCCCGTGGTATGTCACTTCTAAACATCAACCAAATACTTCTCTGGACACAAAATGAGGCCACTACAGGCCTTGTTCTTTTGAACTGGGATCCAGTTTGATTGGCATCTCCTGACTTTTGGTAAACTGTGTGTTCTGAAGTGTGAGAGAGATCCCTGCAGCAATAATGTCCATATCAAATCATAATTAAAAACAGCAGTGAGGAATGTGCTGAGATTTGAACTGTAGACCTCCCAGGCCTAAAGCCCAAACTGCAAAACAGGACTTAAAAGGCTCATGGAAGCTTTAAACATCAGACATTTAATCACAACGAGTCTGTAGGGATGATTTCCAAAAAAAGAAACAAAATCGCACCACCACAGAGAATAATAAGATCTGAGTGGATGTTAGAGCAGAGAGACAGTTCCTTCACAAAGGGGTCACACGCTGTGCATCTGCTTTTCCATCTACCAGCGACAGCTTGAACGTTTTCAAAGACATCTGCAGTGGGAACCACACGGAGCCAAACCTGGGGGAGAGGGAAGGAGGCTCTGAAGCAAGAGGATAACGTGCTTGAGATGCAGTGGCAGCCTGCCATGAGTGGGAGGGCTCCACCCAGGAGTATCAAAAATAAATTAACACACCTAGCTTTTCTTAGACTTCTTGGAACCTCTACAGGTACTGCTGTCGACTTCCTTGCACTTATCCCAAACTGGGTCAGCGAGGAGGTGAATGAGTAAAAAAAGGTCAAGTCTCTGCCAGGCTCAGTGGCCTAAGAGCAGATAGCCAGGGAGGGCATAAAAATGGGCAAGTGTCAATGAAATGTCCTGCTCCTCTTTAAAAGTGGATATCTCTTTTTTTAAAAGTGGTTATCTCACTTTTAAAAGTGAGACCAGTGTGGGGAAACGAAGTGAAAAAAAGTTTGAACTGCTGTTTTTCTCATGGACAACAACAGGACTTGGGAATCCCCATCGATGGCAAAGCAGGGCTGAGTTTGAAGTGTGGGATTGTGATGAAATGTTGATGACAAAGGAGCTGGGCTCTGAATGGTTGTGTGTCAGCTTCACTGACAGCATTCACAGCACTGAATAATCCCAAATCCACTCCTGATGGGACTCCTGCTGCCCAGCAGGGCTCAGCCTGACCCTTCACCTGAGGCACAGGTACAAGGTTAACACTGCCTTTAACACAGCACTGGCACTGCTGGGGAGGGAGTTTCATTTCTGTGGGTTTTTTCACATGATGTCCTTGGTGACCATCAAAGATCTCTGTGACACTGAGCCTGTTTTATTCCACTGATAAACAAACTGATCACTCTAATTTAAGGGAGTGATGATTTTATTGGATGTTATGAAAAGGAGTGGAGTTTGTGGGATTTCCTGGCCTTTTTCCACAACATCTCAGCATTGCTGATGGGGCAGGGATTTTTGACTGATTCTTTCTACAAGCAGAGGAGGAGGGTGGGGGTCAGGAAGACTCCCTGGTGCTTGTATTTACCCTAGCACCTAAATACAGTGATATTTCTGTATTTAAGAGAGATTTCTTTGGTGGTGTCTGTGGTGAACATCTGCTGTCAAGGGTTCCATTGATTGAGGCAATGGAACAAGAGTGGAATGGAACTTGGGGGAAATATAAAAATGGAGTCAATCATGGCTGGAATGGACCTTGAAGATCATCTCCACCATCCCACCATGGACACGGACAACCTTCCACTATTCCAGTTCCAGCCTGGCCTTGGACACTTCCAGGGATCCAGGGGCAGCCACAGCTTCTCTGGGCACCCTGTGCCAGGACAGCCCCACCCTGACAGGGAAGAATTTCTTCCTGATATCCAATCTAAATCTATCAGTGTGAAGCCATTCCCCCTGTCCTGTCTTGTAGGAAATAGGAAAAAACTTGGCTCCTGCTCTGTCCCAAAAAAGGGTGATGGGTTAACCATGGAAATTGTAATTCAGATTTGAAATCAACCCATAACCAATCAAACACCTGCATCCTGCAAAAACAAAGAGTGTGACACCAAGGATTTTGTTGCCACAGAGACGTTTTTGGTCACTCAGCCATTCTCTGTCCTAGACTGAAGCACAGAGCTCTGGGCATGGCTCTGTTGAATGAGAATGTGATGAGAAAAGAGAGACAAGGGAATGCTAAAGCTGGCAAAATGGAAGAAATGGGTCATGGCTGTGAGAGGCAGGGAGGGAAAATGGGCAGATGGGTGTAGCCACATTCCTTGTACCTGCTCAGGTTAATGCTGGTATGGGAATCCCAGACCTTGGGAAAGGGATTTGCAGACCTGCTGGGATTCCTGCTGCCAGTCTCTGGTCAGTGCTATTATTTAAGAACTTATTTTGGTTTTTAAAGGTTTCTCTTTCATGCCCTTCAGCATGAGACCTTCCTCACTGTTGTCTTGTACAGGATCTCACGCCTGACTTTGTGTAGGAAGCACCTTGCAGCTTGGTCTGGCCCTCTGGCTCCTCATGAAAATTGGGAGAAAATAGAAGAAACACCTCCAATATTCCTTTAAGAGCTGAGCTAGGAGCTCTGTCCAGCTGAGAAAGGAGGGACAAAGACAGGAGAGAGGCCAGGGCTGAAGGTCTCACAGGAGCTCTGAGAATTAATGAGAATTAATTAGTGAATTAATCTCTTCACGTGGAGAGAGGAATGCTGCTGCTGGTACACGATATCCCCAAGCACACATGGGGCAAGAGGCTGCTGATGACAGAATTATTGTGCATTTACAGCACCTTGAAGCCGCAGCCAAGATCAAAGACAAAATCAGGCTTGTGCTCTTACAGTAAAAACAAGCACGAGGTGACAAAGAGAAATCCTTCACTTACAGGAGTGAGGGAGCATGGAAATGGATCCCATGTGTGGCTTTCAGCTTTCTGGGAGCAGGGCTCTGAGCAGATAGCCCTCACCTCCAGCATCCTTCCTCTGGCACTGCTGTGTTGCAAAGAAATGTTTATTTACCTGTGTGTGTGTAAACACTGATGCTTGTCAGGAGAAATTTTTGGAATAACTAACTAATAAATTTAGTTATAGAATATCATATAAAATATATTATATATAATATATAATAATATAAAATAATATAATATATAATAATATAATATAATATACAATAATATAATATAATATAATATAATATAATATAATATAATATAATATAATATAATATAATATAATATAATATAATATAATATAATATAATATAATATAATATAATATAATATAATATAATATAATATAATATAATATAATATTATATAATATATAATATATAATATATTATAATATTATACTATAATATATATTATATATATAATATATAATAGATATTATATTATATTATATTATATTATATTATATTATATTATATTATATTATATTATATTATATTATATTATATTATATTATATTATATTATATTATATTATATTATATTATATTATATTATATTATATTATATTATATTATATTATATTATATTATATTATATTATATTATATTATATTATATTATATTATTGTATATTATTGTATAATATATAATAATAAAATATTTATCTTGACATTTTCTGATTTCCAAAACTGTGTGCAGCTTGGAGATTCATAAGCCCATACAGAACTCGATCCAAAGGTGGAGTTTTATGCTCCGTGCCCTTCTCCAATAGTTTGAAACAGAAGTTTCAAACTGACTCAAACCTTGGGAGGCAGGACTGGCAGAGCTTCACTGCTGTCCAGATTCCCCCTGACCCATCTGGACTCTGAGAAATGGGATCTGCTCACCCAGAAGAGGCACATGGAGGGTTTGGAGCAACATTCAGGTGCAGCCTCTCAGGTGGAGCTGAGCCCTGCAGAGCTCAGCCTCCATCCCTGCAGGGAACTGGGACAACAGGATGCCTCCTGTACCACAGCAGGCTAAAAATAATCCACCAGAACAACAGGGAGCAGAACAACTTCTGCTGGATGTTTCTGTCCTCAGCTCTTGGCCAACTTCCTTCCAAGGCTGCCACACTGCCCAGCCTGTCTGAATCCCATCTCCAGCTCCAGGAGTTTCCATCTCACCCAGGCCATGAATAACTGCCTTGTTATGTACATGCAGGGTGGAAGGGTGGGGTGGAAAAAAAAAAAACAAACCTCTGGTAGGAGCCTGTCTTGAGCTTGCAGTAAATACTTATCCAACAGAAATGAGATTTGGCAGCCATGGGGAGAACTTCTGGAAAATCATTTCAGGTTCCTAGGAAGTGAGGGAGGCATGTGGGAAAGGGTGGGGACAGTTTTCTTTCCCTTGAGATTTCTTGTCTGAGAAATGGGGAAGATCTAATTCCTCATGAGTGATCCAAGGAAATCCCCTGTACCTAATAAAATATCCTTGTCCATGCTTGTCCTGTCTCTAGGGAAGCCTCAGCAGGAACCTGGAGCAGGGAAGTGCCAGATCTGCCCCTCTCCACCAGTCCAGGAGCTGGGAATGCCAAGCAGAGCAAGGCAGAGAACAGGAAAATCTGTCAGGAGACATCACTTTAAATCACTGGAAGGTTCCTGTTATTCAAAACCTTTTGGCTACTGGGGAATACAAACAAGATAAAGCAATATTTTGTTTTGCTTTTCTCCATTGTGTTCTGTTTTCATCCTTGGCATTGGCCCACAACTATTTACCCAGCAGGGAATAAAATATGAGGATTAAAGCTGCTGTTTTAATTCATAATAAATGAGTCTTCAGTGCAATATATTTGTTTTACTGTATAATTTATAAACACCTGGTCTCACATCTGCAGCTTACAAAGCACCAAGGATTCCTGTCCCAATAATAAAATACATCACTTAATCTGGGCATTTGAATGGTAAAGTACGTAAAATTTATCAAATTAAAAATTCATTGTTTCACCGATTTTTTTAACCAACAAAGTCCTTCAACACTTAACCACTTGCTCACAGATATAAACATGTGAAGTAATTGTTTCATTGCTGGGACTATGACTTAAGGCAAAATTTGCACCAGCTTGAAATAATTTATGGGAAATATGTGCATCTCAATCACCTGAATGGGATTATTTACATGTTTTGTAAATATTTTTTTATATATTATACATATTCCCTATATTTTATACATATTCCATTTAAAATTAAAAAATCCAGCTCTATAATGCAGAGGGCCATAAGTGTGTGAGTGCACTCCCTTTAGAAGGAGTATTTTAAATATGGAAGTAGTCTATATACATTTTTATTCCTTATTTCACTTTGCTGCAGATTTGTTTTTATTCTTGCTGCCACAACTGTTGCTAGAGATGGACCTGGATAAAACCACATTTGCCTTTGTTCTCCTCCTCCAGTCTGAAAAGTTGGTCGTTCAATTGTGGAATTACCTTTAAGTGATGTCCCATTTGCTTCTTACACCACTGCCACCCTCTCTGCTGTCCCTCCTGGAGGGTGGGAAGGTTCTAAATATTAAAAAACAAAGAGAGGAGGAGAACATTGAGAACATTGTGCCTGTTGTGGGGCTGAGCTCTCCCACCTGCACCAGGCTGTGAGGAGATGAGACAAACTTTGAAAATATTTCAGCTTAACACAGCTCCAAGGAACCAAATCCTTCTGCTCAACAGCCCAACTCTTCTCAATCCGCAGAAGGAGCTGCACAAATTTTCATTTCAGAGCTGCACAGATTTTCATTTCAGAGCTCCACCTGCCCTCTGGCTGGTTGGAGTTGACAGCTCCTCTTGTTTTCCTCGCAGCTTTTGGTGTTTGCTCCGAGGTTTCGGCGGCGCTTCCGTCCCGTTTGCACCCACAGCATCTCGCTCTCACGCAGAGGGTGGAGGCATCTCTGCAGACACTGACTCCTGTGAACTGATGGCTTTGATTAGTTGAGATGAAAGAGGCTCTTGTGATAAAGCAGCCCATGCTGGGTGCGTGGCTGTGGGTGGATGGTTCACCCCGAGAGGAGAGAGGCTGCAGACCCAGCCGGGCTTGGTGCTGCAGCAGCTCCATCTGGAGACTTCTGATATCACCCTTTGCACTCTGCAGCTGCCTCCTGCAGCACTGAGACAGCTTTGGGGGTAAATAGGAACAACCACTTCAATTGGCCATCCCAAAAGTGATTTTGCCCTCAGCACAGACTCCATCCTCCTTGAAGTTTGGGGATAATCAAACCACCAAACAAATTCTCTGCAAATATCTTTATTTGGAACAACTGATTAATTTCTTTTGTTCCCCTCTTATTTTTTTCCATCTTAGCTGTCATGAAGGAGCAGAAAATGCAGACAATGGTGGGATTATTGACTATGTGTGATCTTTTGGGGAGCTTTAACAGGGGGACCTTCAGCAGGGGCAGGATGCTACATCTGACCCTGAGCTCCTGCCACAGAAGGAGGGTTTTTTGTCAGCTGGGTAATAAGGGAGTAAGGCCCTGTCAGGCTTTAATTGGTGTGAGCAGAATGTGTTTAGACTGGGTGAGGAGGATGTTTTGGCACTGGGTGATGAGGATGTTTGGTTAAGCCTCTTGATAAGTTGGGTAAATCTGACATCAAAGACTTTGATAAGGTATTTCTAAGATCTTTGTGACTTCAGTGATGTTGTTAGAAATGATACAAAGATAAATGAACTGACACTTCACCAGCTAAATCCGTTTCCCCCCAAGTGTGGATCAGCATACACAGCTCGGGGTGAGCTGGGGAAAGGAATGGATTCCCAGAACAACTCCTGGCAAATGGAACAACAACCACCTGCTGGTCATTGCCTTCAATGAGCTTCCAATGAGGGACAATGAGCTGCAAGGAGCTCCTTGCAATCAGGAGACTCACTGAAATCAGCGTGTGATGACTTGCAGGGCTTGCAGTGGAAGCAGCCAGCACCAAACCCAGCAAAGGCAGCAGGGCTGGAATTGGATTTTACCTGAACAGGAGGCCAGCAGGGGCCTGGGGCAGCAGGGCTGCACCAGGGAGGAGACCCCAAAAGATGCAGGGATGCTGTGATCCCAGAGAAATCCCTCCCAGAGAAATCCCTCTGGGACCTCCTGGAATTTCTGCCTCATGGGAGACAATGGGGGAGCCCTGATGGGGCTCAAAGCTTGGAGCTGCCCTGGAAATGCCCAGGCTATGGGACACTGCCCCAGGGGAGGGGAATGCCCTTACAGGGCACTGAGCAGCACTGCTGTGCCCAGACAGGGTGGCAGGTTTCTCCTCTCCCACCAGCACAGGGGGTGAATCATGGGGCTGCTTTGCTTGGCTTCAAGTGGGAGATGATTCTACTCAAATCCTCAAATCCTTTCCTACCATTTCCCACCCCAGCAAAAGGCAATGATTTTAGTGCAAATAAAGGCAATGATTTTAGTGCAAATAAAGGCAATGATTTTAGTGCAAATAAAGGCAATGATTTTAGTGCAACTGAAGGCAGTGGTTTTAGTAGAACTCAAGGAAGTGATTTTAGTGGACAGAGGAGGCCAGCAAGGTTCTTCACCCTTAGGTTTGAATTCTGGCCCAGGCTCCATTGTGCCTCCATTCTGTCTCCATTGTGCTGGCTCAAGGCTGCTCCAGCTGCAGTTGTTGCCCACCTTCCCCAAAAACCTGGTCAAGCAGCTCAGGCTTGGAACCCACCCAGCTGTCCCCAAGGTCTCTGAGAAGACTTTCCTTCATTCTTTCATCTCAGTGGGTATTAGAGCTTGGAAGCAGCTGGAGGGACAACCCTTTTTGGTGTTCTCCACTTAATTTTGTCATAGGATCAGTTTTGGATGTAGGTTTTTGTTCCCAAGCTGTGACTGGTCAGGGAATGAAGATGATAGAAAATAAGGAGAAAAGGAGTTGTTCTCTTAAATAGTAAAAGAAATTTTCTGCTCTGAAGTAAATCCCTGTGTCCTTTCTTTTCCAAGGACTCAATGCAAAACATGGGCAAAACCTAGCTAATGAAATTCTATTTATCTTAATGATCCTCTGGGCACAGGAGATCCTTGATGATCAAACTGAGTTGACACCTGCCACTATTAAGTTCTGCTCCTGAAAACTCTGAGACAATCCCAGCAGATAAACAGTACAACATGGTTCCCATTATGATATTACCATAAAGCCAGACAGCCTCATGTTTACCCCATAAATAATTAGTCACCAGGCAAATCAGAGAAAAAAAAAAAAATAATCCCACCATCACCTTAAATTACCTGTCAAACATTTACCTCTGTTTGTCTTTTAGGGCATTTATTTTTTTGCCTGGTCCTTGATTAGTTTAACAACCCCCCTGCATTTTGACAGCAGAAGAAAAGAAGAGGTGATTATTACAGTTACTGCTCTTGCTTTGCCTTGAAAGTCCATTCTAAAGAAGGCATTAGATGAGGCTTTCTTGTGGCTGAGAGATCAGATTACCACAATTAAAGCAAAAAGGTGTGGTGCTATTTACTCTGCATGTTATGACACATGAAAGAAAGTGATTCAGGCAAGAAAAATAATTACACATTAATTTGTGTTTGGCAACTTCGTTTCATATACGTGGCCCACAGAGCTTAGATAAAAAGCTATTTTGTCCAGCTTTGTGTAAACTGGGAGGAGGAGTTGTCTATGTATGAGTGGGGATGAGGAAATAATTCCTCCTGATCCTACACCACGAGGCCCCTTGGGTTTCACCCAGCTCAGAAATGGTCCTGCAGCCCAAAAAGTCAGCCTGGGTTTGGCAAATTTCTTGCAAATTTGAGAATTCCTCAAGGTTTAGAGCAGAGCCTTGTGTAGGATTTGGTGAGAATCACACCACAGGAACAGGGGGGGGATTTTTGGGGTGTCCTGTGCAGGAGCTGGATTTGGATCATTCTTGTGGGTTCCTTCCAGCTCAGGATATTCTGAGATTCTGAGGAGTCTGAAAGCACAGATTCACACAGGTGGATGGGGGTGACTGCAGTGTGGTCTCAGCACAGCTCAGGAGGAAGTTCAGCCTTTGCAGTGAGCAAAGTGTGTGCAATAAATTGTGTGGCAGCTCCTCTTGTGCCTTGAAAATATCCCCTTGATCATCCTGGTGATGACACAGGGAAGAAAACACAGGGAAAAAAGTTCCAAAACACCCAGGAGGGTTTCAGGGGTGTCTTAGAGAGGCAGGATTTAGAACTGGGAAGAATTATTCAATCTGAGTATGACCAGCATGACCACAGTCCTGCTCTCTTACTGTAAATGATCCCAGCAATAAACCCTTGACAAACTCTCAGACAGTGCAGTTTCTGTGCTAGATGTTAATTTTACAAAAAAAGGGATCTCAAACTGGCATTCCTGCAGCTTTTCATAAAATGACACACAGACATTTGAATCAGCTCTGCGAGCACAAGAACCTCTTCGTTGGGGAAACCACCCTCAGAAATGGAAGAAACAGCCAAAGAAGCTTCACAAAGAAGGTTTGCCATTTTATTTTCGTTTGGAATTTTCAGAAGAACTCTCTGTAAGAAGTTGTGGAGTGCTGTTGACTTCAGGACAAGCTGAAGTTAATGGGGAGATGACAAGAGCAGGAGGTTTGGCCCTCAGGAGAATCCCCTCACATCCCTGCAGTAATAACTGAGCTCAGGCAAACAGCAGGAATTCATCATGTGGAGAGGACAAATGCATGAAATGCAAACCCACAAAACTTCATTTTCCCACAAAGTAAGCTTTTTGCATAAATCATCATTACCCATTGCAGAGAGGAGGTTTTAATATTAATGAAAGGTTGGCCGTCCTTATATCAATATGTATGTTGGACTGGCTGCCTGGCTATGGAAAGGGAATGTATTTACATTAGTAAATAAAATAAAATTTCTGAACCAACAGGGGGAAATCCAGCCAATGGAATTGTGTTTGTTTCCTTATAAAAGTTTGTGGGACATTTTTTATAGCACAGTCTGAAACGGTATCATTTATTCTGCGTGCTGATTAAAAATTACATTGACTTAATTTGGCAGTTATTGTCCCTTTTCTTACTGCCAACCTATTTTTAGCCTTCCAGACGAGAGACACTGAGCTTTTTTACATACCACTACAAAGCAATAATTCTAATCTGCGAGCTGCAGAGTGCAGGGAATTCAGGATCCTTTGCAAAATGCTTTTTTTGGCGTGGCCCTGGCATGGCTGCATGACTTGCAGAGCTGTCAGTGCCTTCTGTAAACTCCACCAGTTCCTCATAATCCCCTGACACTTCTGGCAGTGGTTTATTCTGGTTATTGTGTGGCTCAGTAACACCAGCACAGCCTCACCAGGTGAAATTGTTTTTTTTTTCTGGTTGTCCATCCCCAGCTCTGCTCAGCAGCAGATTTTGTGGATTGTTCCCCAGGATTTGCTCCAGCTGTTTGTGGCTCAGGGGTGTCACCAGCCAGAGCTGCCTCCTGCCAAACCAAGAGCTCTCAGAACATCAAACATGCAGAAAGGCACTTTCATGTGCAGGACAAAGTGTTTTTATGAGAGCTGCAAAATGTCCATTGTGAACCACCAGCTGCTTCTGAGCAGAACAAATGCAAACATTTCTCTCTAGAAATAAACACACAAGTGGTGCATCCCTTTCTGGATTTACTGGCAGGTGTCAGCCTGAAACATAATTAAGGTCTGGATAGTCCTGGATCATAATGGTACCTCTGCTTGGGAGCTTCAATTCCTTAATATTCACCTGCCCCAGGGGAGTTGGAAGGTGGCCAGAGCCACCTTGACAGGTTCATAATATGTAGGTGCACCCTCTAAAGTCTCAGAAATGCTTTTAGGGAAAAAAAAAAAAAAAAAAAAAAAAAAGGAAAAAAAAAAAAAAAAGTGGTGTTTCCATTGTGCTTCAGAAAACAAACCCTTCAGGAAGAAAAAAAAATAAAATAATGGAAACATATGAAACGTAAATTGGATACACTCAAAGTTAATGAAAGGAAAATCCTTTTTTCCATTTTAGTTAATGTCTTAAATTAGAATTTTGGTATAAAAGCTGGAAAACAGATGGAGAGGATATATTTTTTTAAAAAGAATAATTTGTTAGTGAATTTGAGGCCTGTGAATGAGAGTACCTAATAATAGCATTGGCTTGAGAAACCCTTGGTGTAGACTGCAGTGACTTTGGTTCCTCCACTGGATTTCTCCCCCTGCACAGCAGGAATGTGTCTGTGTCCTGCAGCCACATCCAGCACCTCCTGTGGGTCAAATTCAGCCAAAAACTGCTCCAGCTCCACTCTTCCCCCAATATTCATGACGTGGATGACATCTTCCTTTGTGTCTCCATTCTCCCTTGGACCCCATTTCTGACACTCTCTGTGGAGATCTTTTATCCCACCTTGCCCAGTCTGATGTAGCTTGTCTTGAAAATATTAAATTGTCCTCGTCTTCCGTCCTTCTCAGTCTTTACCCACCTTAACCTGTGTGCATCCTATCATATTATTCAGATTTTTCAGTGCTTTTGGCAAAACTCATCAAGCTGTGCATTGGCAATTTACACCAAAAAAATAATAAAGAAAGTTAATAAATCCTCATTTTTAAATTGTCCATTAAATACTGTTTAAAAAAAAAAAAAAATTTCCTGTTTTCCCATTCCAGAGGTTCCCATGTATTCCTTCCTGTGTGTTTATCAACCATCTTCTTTGCATAGCTGCTCCCCAAGAGATTTGTCACGGCTGGCTCACAGCACACTCTGCTGATTTACAGCAGCAATTAATAACTGCAGATCTCCTGGGAGGGGATGGATTTCTATCTCATGAGGAAGAGGAGCAGATGGTACCCACAGAATGCTGATGAGCCCTTTTTTCCATCCCAATCCAAACACAGGGTTCAGGCACAGGTGACAGGGTGGGGAGGGAGGTGCTGGGTGGGTCTGGAGGGATCAGAGCTCCAGCTGGGGGAGTCCCAGGCAGTGGGGCTGACACCCTGCCCCGACTCCCTGGGGTCTGTCCCTCACTCTGTGGGTCCAGCTGGCCCCGTGGCCACCCCACACTGGCCCCACTGGGAGCAGAGTTGTGCAATTAAACTTGCAAAGCAGCAGCCCACACTCAGCCAGCCCTATCTGATCCTGCACCAGCAGCCAGGCTGACACACACCAGTGATGGGTAGGCAGAGGGAAGGAAAAATGAGCAGGTTTGCTGCTTTATTTAAAATAATTCCAGACCTGAGCTTTGGTCTCTGCCCTTCTCCTCATGGACCTGAGCCAAGGGGAGCTGCAGGGCACAAACCAGGGGTTTGTACCAACACAAAGCAGCAGGAGACCCTTCCTTCACCCTGGCCTTTGGTTGCACTTCTGGGCATTCACTCAGCACCAATTTTCTCAGACAGTGGAGTGGAAAAGCTGTGAGTGCACGAGGCACATAGACCCCATGGATAATAACAACATTCAGCAGCCTCCATCAATTGTTCCTGCCTCAATCACTGTTTATTCCAACCTACCTGAGGGCTCCTTGGCAACAGGAAAACTGGACATCTTAAAGCTTCCAGGGCTGCCTTTGCCCTGACCTTGTCTGGCATTTAAACCCCTTCACAGCTTAGCACATTTTTGACCTTGCCCCATGTAGGCTGCCTGGCTTTCCCTTCCCTCCCTGCTAATCCCCCTGCTCTCCTTTCCCAAAGCTTTCCCACAAACACACTAAACCAGGCTTGGGAAGCAGCAGGAGCAAGAACACTGAGCTAAATCTCCAGTTCAGACCAGTCTCTGTGTTGGTTGGTTTTTCAGGGGAATGTCCATCAGATGAGGAGAATCTATGTCTGGCACATGGACACTATGCAAAATGAAACATCAGCATTTCCCTAGGTATTCCTAGGGATAAACTGGAAACCTCTGGGCTGCTTTTAGCCACTTGAAGTGATCCTAAGCTGAAGGCACCTGGGCTAAGGCCTGGGACACTGGCTTTGCACACACATCCAGATCCGTTTAATAACCTGGATGTACACAATTGCCTTTCAACCTAGAGCATTATATAACACTTCACATGGTTTTGCAAGGAGTGTACCAGGGAGTATTTGCAAGGAGCTGAGCCAAGAAGCTGTACAGACAGCAAGGCGTCTGTGTTGCCACTACAAAGTGGATGTTAATTACCTAAAACAATACATGTAATAGGCGAAGAGAAAAATGCTCTGCGCTGCCTTGCCATACCCACTCATCTAGTGCATCTCTAACTGCACAGTTATTTAGCCTGCAGGGATCATAATTAGCTGCTTCATAAATTAATAAGGGAAAGGAGGAGGGAAGGGGGAAAGCTACCAGTGCAAGAATGGTGGGAAACTTTAGATAGGATGTTTCTCGAAGAATGTCGTTAGCAGGCATAATTGCTTCATTAAATAAAGGCACAGAGAAATGCTCAGGGATCCTCTGTCCCTCGAGAGAGAAGGGTTGGAAGGGTTCCTTGATGGGCACTGTGAGGATCTGGGTTGAAGGACACCCTGGAGGTGCCAGGCAAGTGCCACTCTGTGCCCAGCAGCACAAAATCTTCCCCAAAATCCATGAAAAAGTGACGTGTGCCAAACAGTGATTCAGGATCCCCTCTAACACCTTCCATCCACGGCACTCAAAGTGTTGCAAACAACAGTTCGGGAAGTCTTGCAGGGCTTGTTGTGAGCAGGGTGAAGGCACTGTCCCTGCTCTGCAGATGGAGAAACTGAGGCAGGCAGTGACACATCCAGGGCAGGATCAGCTGCACCCACCAGCCTGGGCAGAATGAACCTATTGGAATCCCATTTACATTGCTGAATTGTGAGTTCATGCCAACAATGGGCTTGATTTCCTCTATTGTGCAGAGAATTTACAAGGTGGGAGAAGCTTCTCTGAGCTTTGCCATCAGACACCAGCCCCATTTAGGTAATTAGCTGGTTCCAGGCTGGGTGCATCCACACATCTTCACACAGCACTACCACAGGCTGCTTTGGAACCAGAGCCTCTCTGAGGCAGTGGAAATATCTCCAAAATCCCAGGAAAAGGGACAAACTCCACCTGACTGGAGGTGCTGCACCACCTTCCTCCTTTTGTGAATTTTATCTTCACAGACTTCCACACTTTTAATCTCTTAATCCACTGCAACTCTTCTTGCATCCAGAGCCTGCCTTTATGGGCTCTTTCTGCATATTTTTTCCCTTAAAAGCCAGGCTTCTTGAATCACAGGGAGGTGAGGGATGTGACTTGACTGTGCTCCAACAGCAAGTCTCAATGATTCAAAGTCAGGAGTGGAATTCAGCTCCCAGGCTTCAAGGAGAACTGGGCCAAAAGGAAACTCTGCTTTTCCCATTCTGCCTTGGCCAGCCAGCTACAAGTGAGGCAAATAGGAAGCATGTCCCACCCTGAGCAGTGTGGAGAGAGTGCTTTTAAAAAGTGCAGCTGCTCAGGTTTGGTGGTGATCAGCTTTCTCCAGGAATATGTGGGATTTGGAGAGAAAGGCATGTGGAGAATTTTCCACTTGATTCTGAGGTATCCCCTGTGTGTGCTTGTTTGCATTCATCAATGCTAAACACCTCATCTCCTGAGCTTCCTCCTCTTCTCTCAGTGCTGGGGTTGGTTTTTTAAATTTTTTTTGCTGTTTTCAACTCTCTTTATGCTCATCCTCCCTTTTCCCTTCCTGGCCAAGGCTCTGGCAGTTTCTCTAATGAAAACAGTTCCTTGCATGCACAAAGTATTTTTGCTGTGCATTGAAACCTTACATTCTTTTCTCACTCCCCTCCAGAATACTCATTTTAGGATTGTGTGTCTCTTGCTTTATTTCCTGAGCTCCCCACCATTACTTGGTTTTATCTTTCCACTTTTTTCTCAGTGTCTAACCAAGACTCTGTTCCTGAATGTTCTTTTTTCCTTTTTCCTCCCTCTTCTTGGAGTTTCCTGTGCCTTCCCCAGCCTTTCTCAAGCTTTCCATTGCCCTGTAACCCAGGATACAACCTCACATTTTTATTTGCCCAGGAAAGGAACTTGCTTCCCACATTACTGAATTCAGCAGGGCCATTGGGATGTACCAGCCTGTCCATGAGTTAAACTCGTGGAAAGTGAATGCTGGAATCTTATTTGAGGAAGTTTCTGGAAGTCTCACTCTGTGAATTTCTGAATTTCTGTGGCTGACTCTGCCCTCTCCCTTCCCCACTGAGCAAGGCTGGAGAAAACCTTTGCTGGCACCAACAAACCCCCTTTTCTCATGATAAATTTCCATGGCACAATAAAGCATTTTCCAACCAGGACCAGTGCTGAACACACTGACAGAGCTGAATATGTTGAGCCCTTTAGATTTGGGGTTTTCTGCTCTGTTGGCTTCCTGAAACTGCTCACTTCCAGTGGCAAAGTTCCCACTGACTCCAGAGGGCTTTGGATTTCACCCTGGCTGTGGCTGGAGCATCTCTGACCCTGCCTTGTGTGATCCAGTTCTTAAAGATAAACAACCACAAGGGGCAAAATAAAACTTCCACACCACTCCATTTATAATAATTAATTATTGACTTCTTACAGTGCTGTAAAGTGTATGGAGTACACTTAAAATAGATCTTCCTACTCTTATTGATGTTTTTCCATAAAGGATCTGCTTTTTGCCCTGAGGATGTTCAATCTCAGGCCTTTCACCCACCACAGAAGCAGAGCAGAGAGCTTTATGATAAGCAGGAACTTTTTCAAGATTTATTCTGCAATTTTATTATTTTGTTTATTCTGAGTCGTTCCTTGACAGCAATGATAAGAAACCTGTCATTTTTGGGGGTTG
Source organism: Muscicapa striata striata (assembly GCA_030060385.1). Taxonomy (NCBI): domain Eukaryota; kingdom Metazoa; phylum Chordata; class Aves; order Passeriformes; family Muscicapidae; genus Muscicapa; species Muscicapa striata. The sequence goes on along the minus strand of JAREIS010000012.1, from coordinate 520,600 downwards.
GAAGACCTCCTATATATGAAAGCCTTGCAGTGGTTTAGGTCTAAGTAGCTCAGATTCCTGACTTCAGGCTCCATCTTAATTTCATACATTGAATTTAATTGATTTCAATGGGCTGATGATGACTTGCAGTGGGGGAGGTGGGTCAGGCCTCTCATTTCTGTTTAGATGGTGCAGTGAGATTCCACAAGCACCCAGATAAATCCAGTTCTCTCTGTGAGCATGAGCCACTCCCTGCCTGGGCAGAAGTGAGCTCTGCTCTGCTCCTGGCATTCCCTGGGTGCCACAAGGGAGCTGGGCTGGGATCAGGAGCTGTGGCATTGCACCAAGACAAAGGGAAAATGGGGGAAAACACGTGGGACACTCCCCCAGGGTCACCAGAAGACAAGAAATGACTTTTCCTGAGCTGTCCCTTCCCTTCAGCCACTCCTGGCTGGCTCTGGCCATGCCCTGCTGATGGAAATCCTCAGGAAAAGTGTCAGCTCAGGTCTCCAGGGACAAGAACAATCCCATGGGGATGGGTGCCATGGTCAGGCATTACATCTTAACCTTAACCTTAATTAATATTAACAATTATTAATTCTGGTGCCCACATACACGAGGCATTTGATTCACTCTCCAGCAGTGGGGGGATTTCAAACCCCTTTTTCTGTGGTGGCTGATGGCCTCAGACTGCCCAGCTTTGCCTCCCAGGTCACTGACAGAGCTGTAGCTCTTTACTCAAAAACATCCCAAGCACCTGAGCAGCACTGACCTTATCACTCCAAAAATCACCCAGCAGGCAAAGCCTCTGTCAAATACAAATCCAAATTAATTTCAGGAACTATGAAATACAGACCTATTGGACTCAATTAAGCCCCAAGCATTTCATTTGTGCAAGCACAAGAGTAATGAACTCTTGCAAGTCCCAGGTTCTTGTGTGAGCAGCAATTCCAGTTGCTCTCAAGAGAGCCAGGTGTAAATATGGATTTCTGCCTGCTGAAAATGCTCCTGGAATGGGGGACATGGGATTATTCCAGTCCTGCTCTGTTCAGGGTTTGCAGTGTGCCCCTTCTGCCCCTCCCTGTGCCCTTGGCCTGAGTCCTTCCCCCTCTGCTGCCTGCTTGGGGGTGTCAAACTTTGTGATGTTTCATTTGGGATATCCCAAAACACTCCTGCAGTGGGAGAGGAATCAGAGGCTGAGGCCATGGCAGAGAATTCTGCATTTAGGGAGCACTGGTGCTTTCCCAAAGGGAAAGGCTGTACCCTGTTGTTCTGGGATAATCCTCAGCCTTTCCACAGGAGAGTTTTGTGCTCTGCATCCCTTTGGAGAATCAGGACCCTGCCAGCACAGCCCTGCTCTCAGCCCAAATGTCAAATATCTCTTTGCACACTTCAGAGTGACTTGGTGCCTCTGAGATCACAAAAACCCAGAGCTCTCTGTATTTCTCTGCTGCCTCTCCTTGCTATTTTGAAGCACTTCACAAAGCTGCAGAAGGAACTTTCAGCTCCCCCTCCCCAGGAAATGTATGCCCTGCACTGCTGAGGCACTGAGAAGTTAATTGATTTAATTTAAGTGATGCCACATCCTTGGCAGAGCTGTGAGAGGAGCCTGGGAGATCTGGGGAGGGAGCCCCTCCTCAGGCTGGGGGGTTTCAAGGGCCAGGAGATTTCAGCAGCACAGAAATGTCCCTGGGCTCTGCTCATAAACAACTTTTGCACCTCCCTCGGGACATCCAGCAGATGACAGAACCACAAACAGGGATGAGAATCTTGTGGAGGAGGGGATTTCAGTAATGCCAAGTGGCAGCTGAGATATTGGGTGATTATATTGCAAAACAGGGGGTTTGTCCTTGGGGATCCAGAGCTGCAGCACACAATTGTCCCAGTTCACACAGTCCAGGGCTCCGTGTCTCTCCCTCAAAAATGTTACTGAGTTTGTCTTATAATTCAGATGGATGGGAAAAAAACTGTAGGAGATCAGAAAAAGGGAACTGATGAGTCTCCCTCATGGAAAATAGGAAGCTTTGCTCTTGTAACAATTCTTGTAAAAAAAAGAAAATAAAAAGGAGAATTGCATGGCTGGAGAAGGTAAACTTAAATCTGAATCAAAACTTGAGCAAGCAGGAGTTGAAAGAGAGCTTGTTTCTTTTCTTTTCTTTCTTTTTTTTTTTTTTTTTTTTTTTTTTTTTGCCTCCTGGAGAGATCTTGGGTAAATAAAGCCTGGCACAAACCCTCCTGCTCCAGAAGCACCTTTTGAAGAAGGATGAAATCAACACGTTGAGGTGCTATTTATGTGTTAATTAGTCAAATTAGCTGAACCAGAAGCAATCAGACAGCTCAGAATGTCATTTGTGGCTTCCTGTGCCAGCCATGGGACACCTGAATTTGACCTTGAGCAGCCTCACACAAGGCTCTAAAAGGGAAAACCACTTCCTTTTTTTCCTTTTTCTGGCCCAGGAAACTTCTTTTTTTGTCTACTCTCTTTCCCCCGCTATTCTTTCTTTCCTTGTCGCCAAGATTTCTGACTCACAGCACATGGAGATGGAATTAGTCACAAACTATTCCCTGTTTTCCAGATAATCTCACAGGCTGGGGCTTCGTGGTCAACAGCACAACCAGGTGGAGTGCAGGGTGGATGAGAACCAAGCACTGGCACAAAACCTCCACGAATTGATTGTTTTATCCTCACTGGCATCGTTGTTGTGTTGTTTTGTTGTTTTCTACAAAGGAAGGGCATTATTTTAAAGTTCTTTATATTCTGGATTTGTCTCCTGTGAGTTTTGCCAGGCCAACACACCAAATGTGCTTTTTTTGCTTGTGTTGCTTTCAGAGCAGATTTGATCCTCAGCTGGGAAAGGTGAAGCTCCTGCCTTGTTGCAAACCCCTCAAGGGACAGGAAAGGTTCAGAATAATTTCCTGCAGCCTTTTCTCTGCCACACCATTCCCCTTGGAATGTTTGCCTGGCAAATGGCAGCACAGAGAGGTGACTTTCCCCCAGCCAGGGAGGGTTTCTGCTCCAGCCCTGTGCCCTCAGCTACTGCCAGCTCAAAATCAGACCCAGCTGATTTTTGCTCAGCAGGCAGAAAGAGGATTCCATCACCAAGGAACCTGTTTGGTTCTGAGCTGCAGCCAGAATTGTCCCAAAATGGGTGCCATGGGGGATTTTTTGGGTGCCAGGTGAAGTGTGGGCACTGAGGGCTGGGTCAGCTCAGCTCCAGCTCTTCTCCTGCTCCAGCTCTGACCTTGTGGCCAGCCTGGCAGTGCCCCAGGGTTGTGATCACTCCTTTCTCAGATTTTTGACACCAAACCAAGGCTCCCTGAGCTCCTGCTGCCCACCCAGGCAGGAGTCCAGAGCTGAAATCCAGGCTGTCACAGCCACCAATTACAAAACCAGAGCTCCCCCAGGAGCATTGGCACCTCTGGCTTGCACTGGGAGCTGTGGGGAGGAGATGTTGGCCCTGATTTATTGCTGTGCATGTTGATGGCAAGCCTGTGGTGCTTTCTTTCCAAAACACCTTAATTTTGGAGTGTACTGGCACACGTGTCCCCACCCTTGGAAGTGCAGCTGGCTCGGGGGGGAGAAGATGTTGCTGTTCTCAAGCAAGTTGCAGCATTAAGCAACCACCTTGGGTAAGGAGAACAACAAGACTTTTACCTAAAAGGAACTGCAGGAGATCTGAAAGCAGGAGGCAATTATGCAAATTGCAATTTGGAACGGGATTACTCGGGCTGGAGCACGGGCTGGGAGGGGGGATGTGCCAGGGGCAGTGGGGCTGGACATTCCTGGGATGTGCCACTGCCTGTCCCTGGAGATGCCACAGCTGCAGGCACAGCAGGGAGGGAGCTGGCAGCAGCTCCTTGTGGTCCCCATCCTCACCTCCTTCACCATGGAAGGGCAAAGGAATTCCTAAAAGTGCAGGACAAGAAACCCCATGGCAAGAAGGGAAAGAAAATGAGCTGGGCTGCTGCTGAGCCAGCCAGGATTTGGCTTGATTTTTTTAGAAGGAAGGTCCCAGAGTGTTTTCATGGCTGTGCCCAGGCAGATTGGAAAGGTTTTGCACCATCCAGCCCTACCTAAATGTGCTGCTGGATATGGAGATTCTGAGTCCTTCCCAGAAGGAAAACACCCTGGTGGTTGTCATCTCTGGATGTTGTTTTTGGTATAACTCACCCAGAGCTGCCCACTTGGGGATTCAGTCATGATTCAGTCATCTTCTCAAACATCTCTGGGTTTTGAAGAAAAAAAAAAATAGTATCAATGAAAGGTGATTTCATAGCTCCCTTAAAATAGAAGGAATGGATAGCAGCTCGTTAAGCTCATAAATATGGGATAATATGTGCTGAAAGTAATTGTTATCATCAAATGTGGTTAAAATTAGTCACCAGCAAGTTAAAACGAAGCCTTACATCCAGTTCCTTGCTGAAATGCTCTTGCTACTGTGTGAAGTGCAGAATAAGAGAGTGAGCACAGGATAAAACATCCTCAGTGGTTTGGCTTTTTTGGGACAATGCTCACAGGGAATTTCACACTCAGGCATCAGGAAAGGCCAGTGAAACATCAGCTCCTGACCTCAGCCAAAAGCAGGGAAAACAAAATGAAGATTTTCACATCTTAAAATGACAATTGTTCAAGCTGTCTATTTCTGCCTCTGCAACCTGGGGTTCTGTGCTTTAAAACCTTCTCCAGAATCACAGAATTATGGAATCATTTAGGTTGAAAAACCCCTTTAAGAGCATCAAGTCCAAGCTCTAACCCAGCACTGAAATGTCTCTGAGTGCCACAAGTCACAGCTTTTGTCCCTGCAGGGGTGGCAACCCCTCCACTGCCCTGGGCAGAGCCTGGCAGTCATTGCCATGAAGGAATTGTTGGTAAAATCCAATTTAAACCTCCCCTGCCCAGCCTGAGCTGTTCCCTCTCCTCCTGTCCCTGTTCTCTGGGAGCAAATCCCAAATCCCCCTGGCTGTCCCCTCCTGTCAGGGAGTTGTGCAGAGCCAGAAATTCCCCCTGAGCCTCTTTTTCTCCTTCTGAGCCCCTTCCCAGCTCCCTCAGCTTCCCCAGACCCTTCCCAACCCCATTCCCTTCCCTTCCAGCACTTTTTGGGTCACCCATCACATCATCTCACAGCTCTCCTTGGGGCACCACCTGCAAAAGGGACAACCCAAATCATTAGAAAACAAGAAAACTGACTTTTATTTTTCAGTCCAAGACCTTTGTGAAGCTCCTTTGTGATCTTCAGCAGCTTTAAGGTTGAATTTGTCCCGGGTTTCTGTGCCTGTGAGCTGTGCACGTGCTGTGGGACGTTTGCTCTGCCATCCCCTGACAGAGCTGGGCACACCCGAGGCTGAACTCGCTGGAAAATGAAATTGTTCTAAACTCTCCCTGCCAAAGCTTCATTAAGTTAAAAGAGGTACAATTATAAGTTACCTTGCACCAGGAAGGGCAGGTACAAAGCTTCATCCTGCAGTGTTTTGGACGGGATCCTTGGAAATCTCTAGATTCTGAGTGGAAATTGCTCTGGGAGCTTCTCTAAGTAGTTTTGCTGTAAAAGAGTGATTTGCACATAATCAAAGCCTCTTAAACACCCAGACTGGCTGCCCTGAGGAGACTCCTTTAACCTGCTCAGGACTGGGCAAAGCAAACCCCCAAATCACGAATCCTTTGTAATGTGAATATTGACAGACTCTGCTGATTACTCATTGTCATCTGGGGCTTAAAAAAACCCCAAACTCCCACCACAAACTTGATTCCCCTCAGTCCTCTCCTGACAGAAAGTTTTGTCCTAAGTGAGGAACGACTCCTCAGTTGATTTAAGGACTCCCACACAACCAAGGAAAATCACTGAGGTTTTGTGATAAGTTCCCTCATGGTGTGCCCTGCACTGAAAATCAGTGTTTGCAGTCCTGGGGCTTGGCACCAGTTTTTCCTCTGGTGTCCCCCTGCAATTCCAGCAGCTAAAATTCTGTCAGACTCGAAGCACTCAGGGCAGCACTGAGTGAGGGTAAAGTAAAGGTCAGGGAAAAGCAGATAAAGCCTTGTTTTTAACCAAACAAAACTGGGATCCTTTGGGAAATACATCTCTGAATTCTGCCTGGGACACTCTGGTTGTGGCAAAAATCTTCCTAAATTCACAAACCCACTCAGAGCCCAGCAGGAAAAGCAACATGGTCAGTGTGTGATGGATAATTTCAGAGTGTTGGTTTTGTAGGTAGCAATTTGCAGTTGTACACTGGAGTTATACAAGTGAGAAAAATGTTATTCTCCCTCTCCAAAAATAATCTTTTGCTACTTGGGGTTATGTTGGTGTAGTCCTGAATCTCTGTGAATGTAGTTGCAATTCCTGTTTAATAAAACTCCAGAGGTGATCTCTCTTTATCAGCCTTCATCTGTAATTAAGGCATTTAATATTCAAACTCTTTGATGTCATGTCATCTTTGAAACATAAATAAGAAGTTTGTCTCCATCTTCGAAATTAAGATAAATGAGTTGGAAGGGCAAGTCCCCAGAGAAAATTTTAAAAGTTATTTGGGTATTTTAATAGCTACCAAAAAGAAAAAAAAAAAAAAGAACAACACTGATATTATAAAACACATTGGTAGAAAGCTTAAAAGAGTTTTATAGGAAGTGAACAAGACAAATTCCATCTGAGCAGAGAAACCTGGACACAGGCAGGGTTATGACTGTGTGTTGTTGGGTTTTTTTTTTGGTCCAGGTGATTTGTTTGTAGTGAGGATCTCAAAGCCCTGCAATGAATTCCCAGTGACTCTTCCCATTGCTATCAGATGGCAAAACAAGTCCTGGCAGCCCGTGGAGCTGTGCCTGATGTGCTGAGATCCCCAGGACAGCCCCTGTGGCTCTCCTGATGTTTAATGAGGAAATCAGTGGGAATGGGGCTCCCACTCTGCCCCATGGATGCAGCTCCATGTGGGATGTCTGAGGAAAAAGGGATCCAAGCTGGGGCAGAGATCATCCCATGGGATCTGTGCTTGGGGTCATGCCCAGAGAGGCTCCCTGGAACAGAGTTAAAGGAATAAAGCAGGGATTTATTAAAAGGATTCAAAGGATTCACCTTGGGCAGTGCAGGAGCCTGGCTGAGGTTACACCCAGGATGGACCCAGGTCAGGAGTTTCACACTTTTATCAGTTTTGGTCCATTCCCATTTTGGGTTCATTGTCCAACCCCAGCTCCAGGTTCTGCAGTCCCACCCTCCCAGATTCTCTCCTCAATTCTCTCTGGTTGCACTTTTTGGGGCTGGACAAGGATTGTTTTGTGTGACTGAGCTGGGGGGAGAACCTGTAACACTAATATGGAGTTCAGGGTTATATCCTAATGCAGGGCAGAGTCTGGGAAATATAAAAACTAAAACCTAAGGCATCATGGGGAATGCTCTCCTCACCCCTTTCCCTCCCCTGCCCCTGGAGTGAATTTTCCCCAGGTCAAGCTGGAAATCTCTGTCAGCAGAGCCAGGGCTGCAGAGCTCCCTGATCTCACAGTGCCCTTCACTCCCACTCACAGCCACTCGAGGATGTGCAGCTTCTTTCCTGCCATCACTCTTCCCTTCCAACTTGTCAGAAATCTCTCATGTTCTCCTGGCTCCAGGCCACTTCCAGCCTCTTCATCCCCGTGCTGGGATCCCTGGATCTCAGCCAGCTGCCATGGGAGCTCTCCTCCAGCCTGCTTATAATTAGAACGTGCACACGTTGAAGTTTGTTTTCTTCCCCCAGCCTTTATTGGAGGCTGGGTGTGTAGGAGGGCAGGCACACAAATCCTGTTATTTGTAGGTTCAGAGCACTGTGTGGGAGGCAGATACAGAAATCCCATTAGTCATTAATAAGATTTTAGAACAGATTCCTTGGGCAAGACTTGGAAAAGCTCTTCCTGGCTGCCTTCTGATGGTATTTAGGTCTTCCATTGCCTCACCAGTCCATGTCCAGTCAGGCTTAGAATGCCCTTTCCTCTTCCTCCCTTGCAGCACAGACTTCCTTTTATTTCTGCTTTGAATCATGCAGAATTCTTCCCAATTAGCAAAAAATTTGCCATCATTGTTAATTATATCAAGAAACAGAAGCAGCAACATTTGCATTAAGGCCTTGCTTTGAGCTCTGCACCATGGTCTGCACAGACCCTCTTTCAACCCTAAGAGATGAATAATTCTCCCTGTCCCAAACTTTTAATTTCCAGGTGTACACTGGAAAAGTTTCCTGGTCTAAACTGGTTCTTGGAGCTAAAGTAAAAAAAGCCAATATCCAGAACTTTTGATCCTATGAGGACCTGACCTCTTTTAGATGTTTTAAAGATGAATTTTTACGTGACTGTTCATTCCTCTCTCCTGAACACAAGCCAAGGTGATTGATTGGAGCACCATTAATCACAGAAGACCAAGGCATGATCTCAGTGAAGTTCACAGAACAGTAAATACACGAGGAAGAACAGGTCAAGTGCCAGAGAGATGAGTAGAGCCTGCCCTGAAGTGATTGTATTCCAAAGGCACAAGGGAAGAGGGGGAAAAAAAAAACCAAAAAAACAGACAAGACACAACAGATCCAGAGTGGGAAGTGGGTATTCAGGCTTGAATGTCTCTTGAAAGAGGTGGGGTGGCAGTGGCAGTTTGCTAAAAACAGTGTGGGAGCTTGGCTCAGAGCAGAGCTGCTCTTGGCAGGTGGGGCTGGGAAAGGCTGCCAAGATTTTTGGGTGAAGGAGACACAAGGGTTGGTGCCTGATCCTTGGGCAGAGCTGTCACCCCGTGCTGATGTTCCATTTTCTCTGAGCCCATTCTGACACCTGTTTCTTCCTGGGTTGGGTTTTTCTCCACTTGCTGGATGAGGTGAGGCTGCCCAGTTACCTGCAAGCAGATTCTCCCTGCCCTTTCTCTAAGGGACTTTTTGGGGGCTTGGAGCAGCTCCTACCTCAGCATTTCTGTCCCCTGGGACTTGGGGGGCTCCAGGCAGAAACCCTTCCAGCCAGGAGCTCCCTCTGCTGCTGGGATGTGCTTCCCATTAAACACCAGATGATTTTCCCATCTTTTCTCTGAACTGGGGGATTCAAATCCCCAAACTCCCATCTCCAGAGCCCCATCTGAGCAGACCCAGCAGCTCCAGGAGCCCATCCTGGAGTGCTCAGAGCCTGGTGTGGGTGGCAGAGGAGCTCCAGAGTCTGCCCCATTTGGTTAAACAATTGCTGGTTTTGAATTTACAAGTATTTAGGAAGTTTTGAGATGCCCAGACTGGAAATGCTGGTATCTCTTCCACCCTCTGCCTGAGCTAAGGTGTTGTTTCACAGAGATTCAGGTGGGGGAAAAAGTTCCTGCTCTTGTTCTGCTCCTTTGCTGCTTTTTTTTTTGCCTGGGAGATGAAGAATCCTTTAAGACATGGAGCCTTTCATGCTCTGCTTCATCCACTTGAACCTTTCCTTCCAGACTTCAGGCATACAAGAAAAAACCCAGATGTCTCAGGAATAAAAAAAAGAAAAAGAAAAAGCCCCCAAACCCCCAGCTTTACATGCACTTGGATCTTTCATTTTATAAAAACAGTCAAGCCACAACCACAAGATTTCACAGATAAGAGAAAAAATGTGGATTGTACTTAATTCAATATTATAAAGAAATGCTCTTACAGGGAGACTGCAAGCTGAGCCAAAGCCAGACCAAGACTGCTGACTGATCTGAAAAATGTGAATATTATTCACACTGGGACACCACATCTCATAATGCTCCATGTGTGCTATAGTATATAATTATGAAATGTTTGCATTAAGTAACTTGGGTGCCTAAATACAGATGTTCCTTATTGACATTAATTGGACTTGACATATCTTTGGCCTGCTTTCTAGCAGTCACCAAAGCATGCATTTCCACTCTACCGTACATATTCTAAAGGAGCTCTGTTCCACATCCAGCTTATTAACAGAGAAAAACATTAGTGCCTCAGCTATCTGTCACAGATTTCAGGTAAAAATGCAATTGCTTTGGGTTACAGAGTGTGGTTGCTAGGGCCTGACCACAAACATTAATTTCTGCTCTTTTTTATTTTTATTTACAGTGAAAGCTGTCCCCGAGACTTCGAAAGTGATTTTTTTCTTTCCAGAGCTGTCAATGCATTGTGGTGCCTTTTGCTCAGGTTTTTTTATTGCTGTGGCTCAAATGTCAAGTTTCTGAGGAAGAAAGAGAGAGAGAGAGAGGGAAAGAAAGAAAGAAAGAAAGAAAGAAAGAAAGAAAGAAAGAAAGAAAGAAAGAAAGAAAGAAAGAAAGAAAGAAAGAAAGAAAGAAAGAAAGAAAGAAAGAAAGAAAGAAAGAAAGAAAGAAAGAAAGAAAGAAAGAAAAGAAAGAAAGAAAGAAAGAAAGAAAGAAAGAAAGGAAAGAAAGGAAGAAAGAAAGAAAGAAAGAAAGAAAGAAAGAAAGAAAGAAAGAAAGAAAGAAAGAAAGAAAGAAAGAAAGAAAGAAAGAAAAAGAAAGGGAGAAAGGAGAAAAAGAAAAAATAAGAGAAAAGAAGAAAGGAAGAGAGAGAAAGAGCGAAAGAGAGAAAGAAGGAAAGAAAGAGAGAGAGAAAGAGAAAAAAGTGAAATATTTTCGCTATTTCTCATATAGAAATAGAAGTGGCTTTTGCACTTGTTGGTTTAACTGTTTTGCATTACTCTGCAGTGATGTCTCATCCCAGGATCTGGAGAAAAAGCCCCAATATGAAATTAAAACAAGAGTTGTAAACTTCCCCTGGCCAGTTGCAAACAGGTTCTCCAAAAGTGACCCCAAAAAGCCACCAGTGTCCTTTGAGGTGATGCTCAGATTCAGATCTCAGCTTCTCCAGAATCCCTGTGGAACCTGAGGTTTTAAGCAAACTTTTCCAAATGAGCTTTTTTTAAAGGAAAGCTCAGCTTGGTCCTGACATTTCCCTCTCCATTTGTAACTTTCAGCTGCTCTCTGAAGGAATGGGAGGTGTTTCACTGGAAGTTTGTGTTTTTAAGTGAATGCAGAGATGAAAAGACATTTGAAGCTCAGTCTAGAAATTCAGACATGAAAATTTATTCTCCTGATATTGAGGAGAAACTTCCTGTGCACATCATCCCAGGCAGTTCATGGAGCAGGAGAGTTCCCTCTTGGAAAATCCTGGTTAAAATCGAGAAGAATGGAAATGAAAGTGCCCAGAGCAGAGTCTGAGATTGCTCAGATCCCTCCTTGTGAGAAAAAAAATTTTGCCTTTATTGAAGCAAGTAGTGAAAGTACAAATGTTTTCTGACTTAAAATCAACTTTTCCAAAGCACATAAATCTCTAAAGACAAATCCTTGTTCTTTCCCTTAATATTGTAGGAGAACTTCCCACATTACAGGATCTCTTTTCTTCTAAAAAAAAAAAAGAGTTTAAAAAAAGTGATTCAGAGGTCTTGTACAGGCTGAGAACTTTTGCCTGACTGAAGGAATAACATTACTCTCCTTCTCAGCAAAATGCCACTTTCCATCCTAAAACTCATGGTCTATAAAGATATATTAAAAAAAAAAAAAAAAAAATTCTCTTTGATGCTGCCATTGCCAATTATCTCAACTCCAAGACTCTCCTGCTCAGGATATGAGATTAAAAAGGAGCTTCCCAATTGCAAACATTGATTTAAAGGGAAAATGGCAAATTTTCCACAGAACAAGTCATTGCTTTGAAATGTATTTCAAAACCAAGCACATCTGATCACACCCAGACAGGAAAATCTCTGTTCTCAGTGTCCCTGTGAGGAATTGCAGTTTTCAGATGCAGCTGGAAATTGATGATGGAATACAAATATTTTAAAAGATCAGTGGATTGGTTTTGAAGTAAAGGAAGAGAAATGTGATGTGTTGTTAAAAGGCCACAGTGACTTCAAAATGCAGAAAAGTCGTCCCAGAAATCTCCTATCTGCTTGGAGCTTTGCCACCAAGGAGTTTGGACTTGGCCACTGGTGCTGAGTGTGACATGAGCACTAAAACATTCCTTTCCTCTGCCATAGGCCATTCCAAATGGCCAATAAATACCTGCCAGAATAATCTGGAGTTCATCACAGGTCATCCCGGGAAGTTTTGTCCAGGCAAGTCCATTAATGGACTGATGATCTGCTGTCATTTATGAATGAAGAAAAAAAAGCTTTTTATGCTCAGCCTGCTTTTAAATGAACCAAGTGACAATTCACAACTAGAAATGTGCTAAAACCTCGAAGTCACTCAGCATCCCAATGGCTCAGGTAAGCAAATGCTCTGCTCCAATTTAATTCCAGTTTTATTTACTCCAAGCCTGCCCTTCTCTGTTACTGCCACCAGCAAAATTTCCTTATCTACAAGCAAACACTTCCACAAGCTGCTGGTTTTTCAGCAGTGTCTCTGTGAAAACAAATTTTATTTTCTCCAAGGCTTTTTCCTCGGCTGGAGGTTAATTTTTATTTTCCACCTTGAAGATGGGAACCCCAAGCCAAAATGAACAACTCCAACCTAAATGAACAAAATTTCTGTCTGAATGTCTTCACACAGAGGCACAGTTAAGATCTGAGAGAATGCAGCTGGTAATTAGCTGTGACCACAAGAGCTGCAGCAGTAAATCCTGTTCATCTCTGACACCATTCCAGCCAGGAATTTTTATACAAATCCATGAAAGCAAAAAGGTTCTTTAAGGCCACAAACAGCACATGAATAAAACAATTCCATTCCTCTGCAAGGCTGCACTCAATTTATTTCCAGCTCTGGGTTACCTTGTCAAGAAATATCAGACAAAGGAATTAGGAGCCAAAAAAACAATCTTTGCCTTCCAACTCACTTATCCTCTCAGAGCACACCCTGATGTGCCTTGTGCTCGATTTTGCATTCTGGGAAACCACCACAAATTTGGGTAGAGCAGGCAGAGTGCCCAGAATTCCTTCCAAGTTTGGGGAATGGGCCCAGGAGTCTTTAAGTGATGAATCACCTCAAATTCTCCATAATGGCCCTGGCAGCAGCCAAGACACAAAGTTCACCTCTGCTGGTCCTGCAGGAGACCTGCAGCTCTGAGGTGCCAAGAGTCAGGAAAATAACCCAGGAATCACAGCCAGATAAACTGGACCCATGGCATGAGAGGGAAATGAAGAGATCAAGGTGGTGCAAGTAAATCAGCTCTGTGCCAAGGGCTGGGGACAAACTTCCCTTCCTGCAATCCTCCTGTCCCTGCCCATCCCAAGCTGGCAGTGCCCTGCAGGGTGGGTGGCTCAGCCTCTGGGCCAGGGCATGGGCAGCAGGGCACACACAAAAGGATATTTCTTGCTTTTAACCCTGAATTATTCCAGTCTGGCCAGTGGATTTGTTGTCCCTTGGCCACCCATCCCTCTGAGCAGGCCAAACCTGCAGGGGGACAGGTGAGGGTTTGTCAGAATTCAGCAAAACACCAACAACAAATGAAAAATGCTTCACCAAGTGCTGGCAGCAATGTTTGAGGCTGTGGATGTGCTGCTCCCACCGTGGCCAGCAGTACCTGCACTACCAAAGCAGAGCTGGTCCCTTCCTGGCACTGCTGTTGTTGCTCAGAGCTCCTGCAAAAGGGAAAAGTGTTCAGTGTTGGCCACAGTGATGCAGAATTTATTATTATTATTATTATTATTATTATTATTATTATTATTATTATTATTATTAACATTAACATTAACATTAACATTAACATTAACATTAACATTAACATTAACATTAACATTAACATTAACATTATTGAGGAGAAGGAGAAGAAGAAGGAGAAGAAGAAGAAGGAGAAGGAGAAGAAGAAAAAGAAGAAGAAGAAGAAGAAGAAGAAGAAGAAGAAGAAGAAGAAGAAGAAGAAGAAGAAGGAGAAAAAGAAGAAGAAGAAGAAGAAGAAGAAGAAGAAGAAGAAGAAGAAGAAGAAGGAGAAAAAGAAGAAGGAGAAAAAGAAGAAGAAGAAGAAGAAGAAGAAGGAGAAAAAGAAGAAGAAGAAGAAGGAGAAAAAGAAGAAGAAGAAGAAGAAGAAGGAGAAAAAGAAGAAGAAGAAGAAGGAGAAGAAGAAGAAGAAGTAGAAGAAGGAGGAGGAGGAGAAACAAATTTGGAGCAGCTACAGCACCTCCTTCACCCTTATGGAGGCACCCAAACCTCCAGGAATCTGCTGAACTGTCTCCAGGCAGGCAAACAAAACCTCCCATCAGCACAAAATGGTGCAAAATGGAGCAACAGCAATTTCCTATTGCACAATTCCTTTCTCAGAGCACTCCTCATCCCCTCCCTTTTCTCCTGCAGCTCTGGACCTCGTGCAGGGGCAGTCTGGACGTTTTTGCTCCCAGTGTCTCTCCAGGACTGAGCCCTACAAACATCCTCTGGTCCCATGTGAACAGGAGAACAGCTTGGGCTGTTTGTTTATGCCACTTTCTAATTCACCCTTGGACAGAAACCAGCTCCAAGTGATTTTTTTTTATTTCCCCCACTCTCCTGGTCTGGAAATTCAGCATCACCTGCAGGTTTTGCTGCTCAGTGAGCAGAAATAGCAGAATATTGGCCAGTAGATGAGTTTTGCTGAGCTGGTGCTGGTGCTGACAGGAAAAGGGCTCTCAGTGTGTGCAGATGAAGCTCTGGCTGAATGGGAATCAGTTCTCCTTTATCTCCAGAGTGGCCACGGAGTGGCTGAGCCTCGTGGATCCCGTATTTACATCTCCTGCTGGTGCTTTTCCCCTCTAATTTCCTTCTGCAGGACAGCTCTGGCTGGTGGTTGAGTGGAAAAGGCAGAATTATGAGGCTCTCCTGAGTCAGCAAAGGCACCTCAGCAGTAAAAACAAGGCTGAGCAGCAGCAATTTGCTTCCCAGGGCATTCCCACCTTCCTCCTGTGCTGACTTGGGAAACCGTGAGAACAGGCAGGGAGGAAAGCCATGCAAATAATAAATACCCAGCAGTAGTAATGCATTCATCTTTGGGGAATATGGGCAATGCCTGGCCCCAAATCTGGGATTCACAAGGGAATGGAGAGACACAAAACACCTACAGGTCTAAAGAAATAATCCCTGAGTTACTCAGGGACACCAAAGCAACTTGGACCTGGAGCTCTCATGGATTTCAGCATCGTTCTAGGGGCAAGTTACAGCTCTCACAGCTGGAATTCAGATACTGTGGATGAATAATTCACTTAGGGTTTTGTTTTTGTACAAGGAGTAATGAAGCACTTTTCTGTCCCAATAATTAAAGTACTAAAAGATGTTAGCCAACAATAAAATCTTTCTGTTGCGCCCTAGGAAGGCAGGAAAACTTAATTTATCTGCACCTAGATCTCTGTACTGCTCTGTTCCCAATTAAAAATGTATTTTGGGAGAAAAATGTGGGGATTTTTTTTCCCCACCACCAGATTATTTCTGATTTTAACCATGCTGTACAATTATTCTGTTTTTTAGTAATATATTCATTTTTATTTCTCAAAAGGAAAGTCATAGACAGCTTAAAAACAGTGAAGCAATGTTTATCCCAAGGGCATCATATTAACATTTCTTGGAGCATTGAGTGTTTGCAGCTCTCTGATAACCAGCCTTAGTTTTTTTTCTAAGCTAAATAAAAGGGCAATAAAACTCTCCATGGGCAATTGGTTGGTAGGAGCCAAAGCTCTTGCATTTGCCAATGGGAGCAGCAAACAAATCTTGGGGGAAAGAGAGAGGTGATTTGTTAAAAAGGATATTCAAGGGTATTTGATCAATATTGCTGCTGCAGGAGCAGGAAGGGAAGGTGGGAATTCCTCAGCAGAGGGAGAGAGGCTGGAAAAGGCTGATCCAGCCCATGAGTTTGAAAGTGTGAATGTGCTCCCAGCTTCATCCATGGACTCAGATAAACCCAGGCAGGTTGTTAAGGATGGTTTCAGGGCTCAAAACCCAGGCAGGTTAACAATGGTGGTTTCAGGGCTCAAAACCCAGGCAGGATATCAATGATGGTTTCAGGACTCAAAACCCAGGCAGGTTGTTAAGGATGGTTTCAGGGCTCAGATAAAACCCAGGCAGGTTGTTAAGGATGGTTTCAGGACTCAAAACCCAGGCAGGTTATCAATGATGGTTTCAGGGCTCAAATAAAACCCAGGCAGGTTATCAATGATGGTTTCAGGGCTCAAAACCCAGGCAGGTTATCAATGATGGTTTCAGGCTGGGAGCTGGAGCAGGATGAGCCCAGGGCACAGAGACAAACCCAGTTTGTTCCTCAGTGGGGTCAGGCTGGAGCCTCTCCTGCTCCCCTGGGTGTAGGATCTGACCTCAAGCATCTTCCCCCTTCCTCTGATCTCAGGAGCTGCTGTGCAAAATACCTTTTTATAATTTAACTTTATCATTTTTATAATTTAACTTTACTGAATCCACCAAGACCTGGGATGAGGGAACAAAGTTCCAAAGCTCCCTCTGGAAATGCTGCTTGGTGGATTTATTTTCCCACCAGCAGATCAGCTCTCCCTCCCTCCCAAACCCTTGGGCTTGGGTCAGAAGGTGAAACCATCCAGGTGAACTTTTGTTCCTGCTGGGAATGGGCCTGTCCAGCTTCCAGCAGCAAAGGCATGAGGCTGCTCCTTGATATTTTAATCAGCAGCCAGTGGCTCTTAATTCTGTTTGCCCATGTGCCCTTTCCAGCATGTGCTTCTCTAAACATATTCAGAGCTCATAAAACGTTAATTAGGAATAAAATAAAATAAATAAGGCAATAATCTGAGCCTTCCAGTCCCTTTTGGCCCAGAGGATGTGCTTGCTGTTAACTATTTCCAGGCTGTTCACAAACAAGCAAAAATTTACCAGAACAAGAGCTCTTATTCAAGCCTTTTTTTTTTTTTTTTTTTTTTTTTTTTTTACGATGCAATGAAAAAAAAAAAAAAAGAAACACAGCCCAGTAAATCATATAATTAACACAAGCTTGGTGCTCGGCGTGTGAAATTAAGGCAGGGAATAAACAAGTGGCTGGGTTAATCCCAGCTGAACTCCTGCAGGCTCAGGGATGTGGCCTCTCCCAGCCTGGGGCAGGGAGGTGTCCACTCTTCCCAAAGGGGTGGACATGGCTGAGCTGCAGATCCTGGAAGGTTTTGGGGTCCTGTGGGGATGTTTTGGTGTGATCATGGCCATGGAATCAATGGGTGCAGAATTTGGGGTCCTGTGTGGATGATTTTGGTGTGATCATGGCCATGGAATCAATGGGTGCAGAATTTGGGGTCCTGTGGGGTGTTTTGGTGTGATCATGGCCATGGAATCAATGGGGGCAGAATTTGGGGTCCTGTGGGGGTGATTTTGGTGTGATCATGGCCATGGAATCAATGGGTGCAGAATTTGGGGTCCTGTGGGGGTGTTTCTGTGTGATCATGGCCATGGAATCAATGGGGGCAGAATTTGGGGTCCTGTGGGGGTGTTTTGGTGTGATCATGGCCATGGAATCAATGGGTGCAGAATTTGGGGTCCTGTGGGGGTGTTTTGGTGTGATCATGGCCATGGAATCAATGGGTGCAGAATTTGGGGTCCTGTGGGGATGTTTCTGTGTGATCATGGCCATGGAATCAATGGGGGCAGAATTTGGGGTCCTGTGGGGATGTTTCTGTGTGATCATGGCCATGGAATCAATGGGGGCAGAATTTGGGGTCCTGTGGGGGTGTTTTGGTGTGATCATGGCCATGGAATCAATGGGGGCAGAATTTGGGGTCCTGTGGGGGTGTTTTGGTGTGATCATGGCCATGGAATCAATGGGGGCAGAATTTGGGGTCCTGTGGGGATGTTTTGGTGTGATCCTGGCCATGGAATCAATGGGGGCAGAATTTGGGGTCCTGTGGGGATGTTTCTGTGTGATCATGGCCATGGAATCAATGGGGGCAGAATTTGGTGTGAGGTGATTTCTGTCCTGAGGGGTTTGTGGTGGGAAAAGACCCGAAGGAGTCACAAAAGGAGACCCAAAGGAGGAGAGAAAAGAGAATGAGGGAAGGATCAGAGAACAGAATCAGGGAATTGTGGAATGGTTTGGGATGGAAGGGACCTTAGAGTTCCATGGCAGGGACATTTCCACTGTCCCAGGCTGCCCCAAGCCCCAATGCAAACCTGGCCTTGGACATCCCAGAGATCCAGGGGCAGCCACAGCTGCTCTGGGAATTCTATTCCAGCACCTCCCCACCCTGACAAGGAACAATTCCTTCCCAATATCCCACCAATCCCTGCCCTCTGTCCCTGGGAATCCATTCCCTGTGTCCTGTCCCTCCATCCCTTGTGGTTCCCTTTGGAGAGCACCAAACCTTCCAAAAACCATCCATGGTCACACACACAGACCTCCCCAGCCAACAATCATCAGCTGCTCCTGAACAGAAACTAAAAATGCTTTGCACTCTACTGTCAGTAAATCAGAGCTGAAAATGGGAATATTGAAGTGAACACCCACATTTAATAGGTATTTTAGCAAGATGCATTCTTGATTTTGGCAGGATTCTGTGTTGCACTGAAGTTGAAATCCATTTCTGAAGAGCTGGAGGAATTAATGCAAGTCAATGATTTGCAGCTGGAAAATGTGTGAATCAGCATTCAGGTTTCTGGCTGAAAATGACTGAAAATGTGTTGAGTTTGTGGCTTTTTTTTCACCTGTTTGTACTGCAAGGGAAGGCTCACCTCTCACTGCCAGTTTTTGGTTGAGGACTTTGCTGTTCTTTTAAACATGATTGTAGAACACAATGATCTCCTTGGGAGCTCTTGACCCTTTTTTTTTTTTTTTTTTAGCTTAATTTAATGAAATTCACAAAAGCTGAACCTGTTCCTCGTTTCTCAGAACTCATCCAGATGAAAATTTCAGTGCTCACTGAAAGGATTTGAAAGACCCCAAACAAGCAGGCTCCTACATTTCAAATCATCTCAATTAGACCAATATTGGAGCTGATATGAGTAAAAATTTTCCAGAGAAAACTGCTCTGAAGGATCCCTGGGCAGTTCTGTGCCTGCTGCCAGCTTCAAGTGATGATGTAAAAGTGCCTGCCCCAAATAAAAATTTATCAAATGCTTGGACAGGCTGCGCTGGTGATGGCTCAGCTGAAGTTTAGTGGTTTGCTTTTTAAAAAAACCCTGTTAGTCAGGCAAAAGGAGTAAAAGTTGGTCTGTAATTTACCCCACATTAATTGGATTCTAAAGGAAGACTTCTGCCTCAAACCCAGGTTCCTGATGGGCACCTATCATTAATCTCAGAAAAACCCAAGGAGACTGAATTGACTTTTCTTTTTCTTTTTTTTTTTTTTTTCTTTTTTTCTTTTTCTTTTTTTTTTTTTTTTTTTTTTTTTTTTTTCTCCCCTGAGAATCACTCTCCATCTTCTGCAAGAGGGCAGGAGCAAACCCTGAGCTGCAGAGCTTTGGGTCAAACCACAGCAGCAGCAGCAGAGAAGTGAAAGAACAGCACAGGGAAAAGTTTATTTTCTCATTACTCACCCTGCTCTTTCTGCATGGACAAACTGCAGCAGCAGCAAGTATTCACCAAAAGGCTTCTCAAGGGTGACCAAATGTCTGTGATGAAACCTTTAATACAAAGTGGCTGCTAGAAAGAAGGAAGAAAGAGAAGAGAAACCACACATAGACACACATAAAATGCATTTCCAGAGTGAGTCAAGAAATTTAAGAAGCCAACTATCTTAATTTGTTTGTTTGTTATTTGTTTGTTCTCTGGCTCAGTTTTTAATATGAGGGATAAAATAAAAAGTTTTTACAAAGTCCAAAGGGGAAATCTGGGATCTGGACTGCATGAGTGCTACAATAAGATCATTAAAACTCTTTGCAACCAGGTTCCCTCCCATTTTCAGTGCCAAATTTCAGCCATTCAGAGGGAGAGAACAAACCCACCAAGGCAGCAGCCATTCTGCAAAGATTTTTCTGCATTGTTGTGCAGCTCAGTGTCCTCCTCAGCATACCCACCACCTTCCTTTGCATCCTTTATTTTTTTTGTTGTTGTTCTTTTCTTCCTCAGCAGCCTGCTAACAGCTTATCTCCAACAGCCTTCTAAAAACAGAGCCCAGGGGCTGAGCAGCAGTCAGCACTTCATCCTCCACGGGCTCCTGAGAGCCAGGGAAAGCCCTGCTGGGGCCAGGAGCCAGGGAAGGGTATCAGGTGCCACAGGAAAGAGGGAAGAGCTTTGGAGGACAGGGAGGTGTCTGCAGGATGAGAAGTGCTCCCCACTGAGGGGCTGCAGGTGAATGTCAGACATCAAGGCTTTGCTTTCCTTCCCTCCCTGGATTTCTACCAGAAATGGCTGGAAGGGCTGGGGGCAGGCAGGAGTGCAGGAATTCAGTGGAAGCTGCTTTCATCAAGCCTGGCTCAGGCAGGGTGTCCCATCTGAAGTGATTCCACTCCTAAATTCCACAGAACAGCTTTTCCCTGGTGCATCCCAAGCATCCTGCACCAGCCTGGTGCCCTCACACAGCTCTGGGAAAAACCAGGATTAGGGGGCACAGCTCGTGTCAAAATGGGTTGGAATATTGGGATCCTCTGAGAACAAACAAGGCTTTAAAAAAAAAAAAAACAAAACCAAAAACCCAAACAGGTAAAAAGAACTCCAAGAAATTCCATTGTGTGATGTAAATCCAGGCAGATCTGAGCACAGTTTTCCAGCTCTTGGGATGGCTGTGGGTTTGTAAAACTCCAGCTCCTGGAGCCCTGTGATTATCTGAGAATTACAGCTGGCATTAAAAAATAACAATTAAAAAAAAAAAATTCAAAGGGGTTTGAAGATGAGTTGTAATGCCTGAATAACAAATATTCAGGATTCAGAGAGCAACAAAAAAAATCCATATCGAGAATTTTGGAACTCCCTTGATTTCCATTTTGGGGACTTGTGTTTTTTGCCACATGGGGCAGGTATCCCATGATTATTTTGCTTGTATAACTCCCTTTCTCCTCCCTAAATTCTCAGGCAAAGCCATTATTCCTGACACAGAGAAGAATACAGTTGATTGAGATGTGTAATTCCCAACTTGTTTCTAAAAAGGGGGCAAGGCATGACATTGTACCTTTTAGAAGTACAGCCTGCACTTATTTATAAATTAGAACTAATTACAGGTAACCTGTCTTTGGCAGGAGTAAAAAGAAAAACCCAATTTTCCATCCTTGGCAGATGTTTCAGTGTCTTCCCATTATGATCTCAGTTGGCTTTATCAAGTGATACCACATTATAATTAGCTGAGGTAAATGCTACAATTCAAAGGAGGATGCCCAAGAGCAGGAGCTGGAGCTGCAGAAGCCCCAAGGAAAGAAGCTAATAAATGATCCTCCTTCAATTAGGCAATTATGTGTGAAAGAGCTGAGAGAGCTGGGCTGGAGACAGCATTTCTTAATGGCTTGTTCAACACTCAGGGCTCTTAAGCAAGATGTATCCTAGGAAAAATGAAAGTGTTTTTGTTCTAGGAAAAGAATTTTCACTGTATTTGAAATGTGTTTTGGGTCCCTTTTCTCATAAACCACCAGAAGTGTGTCTGGATCAACCATGAGAAAAGGTTGCTTAATTTATTCTTACATTTTTACAAAAAAAGAGCTTTCTTAAACTTTTTTTTTTTTTTTTTTTTTTTTGAAAAAAGGTCTACTTATAAGAATAAACATCCATATTACATATTTTAATTGTCTCCTGGCTCAAGAACATTCAGCCTGCCTGACAAAACAGAGACATTTCTGAGGCCACCATAAAATCCCCAAATATGAAATCTTTACTCATTCCACAGCACACTTCTGGCCTTTGTAGGAATGATTTCTAAGCTTCAAGATTTTAAATGCTTCATGTAAGATTATTCTTGTCATAAAACAAAGCCAAACAGGCTCTTGGAGAACACTTCAGGGGCCAGAATAAACTCGTTTCTCCCATAAAATACCTGTACAAGTCCCATGTCCACCTGAGTAACTGGAATTTGTACACACAGGCGTAGGCTGGGAAAGCATCAGGAGGAGTGGACACTCATTCCTGGCTTTTCACCACCTCTGGGGTGATGTCTTGCACTGATTATATGAGAAATTGCTGAGCTGCCTCTGGAAATTTCAGATATTTCACTCCCCATGCAGATTTGGTGCCTCCCTGCTGACACACCAAAAAGGGATCTCAGTTCTTGAGTGTGGCTGCTCAGAACTATTGCTGGTGTCACTCTAATGATTATGGAAATATTAATTGTGATGGATATGGAAGTGGCAATTAAAAATAATGATGAGTACAGGTCTTCATGGGGGAGATTCTCTCAGTGGCTGCAGCCTTTTAAAGGAGTTTTGTTGTTTTTGTGTTGTTCTCATTGGCTGGAGCACGTCCAGGGAAGGGAATGGAGCTGGGAAGGGGCTCAGAAGGAGAAAAGGAGGCTCAGGGGGAATTTCTGGGGTGGGGGACAGCCAGATGGGCATCCAGGAGGAGAGGGAACAGCCTCAGGCTGAGCTCAGGGTGGACAGCAGCAGGAATTTCCCCATGGAAAGGATGCTCAGGGATGGAACTGCCCAGGGAGCTTTGGATCCCCATCCCTGGAGGTGACACTCTGGGGACAGGGTGGGGATGGGGGCACAGGCTGGACTCAATAATCTTGCAGTTCTTTTCCCACCCAATCAACCCTGTGATTTAAAACAAAGCTTTTCTGATCAAAGAATTAATTTTTCTCCTTTTCATCCAAAGGAAAAGCAGTGGGAGCTGCTGAGCACCCTCAGCAAGTCCAGCTGGGGCTGTTCCCATCCCTGGCACAGCCCCTGGGTGTCCTGGTGAAGGATGTTTGAGAAAAGCAGGGGGGGATGCTGAGGCTGGGCCAAGCCTGACCTGTTTGCATCTCATTTTTTTGGCCCCAGAAAGAAGAAGAAGAACCCCCAGGTATCAGTCCAGGGCCCACTCCAGGAGCTCTGAGCTGCTCTCTGGAATTCTCCCCTTCACCCTCTGACAGTATAAGCAGCAAGGCAGAGTTAAGCACCTAAAGAGAGATGGCAAAACCAAAACCACTCCCCCTGCATCTCCCTGCAATGCCCCCGAGCCAAAACGTTCCCTGAGATTTAATCTAAACTGAAATAAAGCCTGGCTGTGGGATGCTATAAAACAAACGTGGCAGCTCCTTGACAAGACTAACAATAGGTCAGGCTTATTTGTAGAGAGGGAATGCTAACATTAGCTCGGGTCTGCAATAAACTTCTTTATAAACAGCTACTTTTCCAAACTGATTGTGTTTGAAATGCTGCAAGTTCACTTGACCTCCGTCCTCTTTGGGGTTAAGTACATCCTTGGGCTAGAGTTTAACACAGCACTTTGGGAATGTAAAGACTTAGGGTGCCTTTGGCCTTTCCAGCAGCCCCATAATCTGCTTACAAGCTCGTCCTGAACTTTGACCCTTTGGAAAAACGTTTGCTCCACTTCAGCAGGGACATCCTGGCTCTGTCCTGGGAGAGGCAGAGTGATGGCAGAACTGTTGGGAATTGAAGGAAACAGAGAAGGTTTTGCCTGGCTGCAGAAGCTCTGATTGACCCCAGTACATAGGAAATATAATCAGTGACCAACAAACCCTACAGAAAGTGGTCAGTGGTTCTGTTCCAGCTCAGTCCCCTGCTCTGATGGGAAAACCAAAAGCTCACAGTGCAGCCCAAGGTGAGACATTTATGAGGCTACTATAAAATCCCCAAATATGAAACTTTACTCATCCCACAGCACACTTCTGGCCTTTATAGGAACAGTTTCTAAGCTGCATTTCCCAGCAGACAGCACAGCACATCTCCCTCACCCCTAATTTCACACTGCATTTATCCTGCTCTCCACCCTCCTGTACCTGGTGTGGCACAGGAATTTCATCCCAGGTTTCTCTGCACTGCAGAGGGAGGCATTTATGTGGGAAATGGAGAATTTCTCCCTGCTTTTGTCTGAACACAGCTGGTGTTGGTCATTTCTCCTCTGTCACACCCATCCTTCAGCACCAAGGGCTCACGGGCTGTGCCTGTGAGCTGCTCATTTTGGGAACGGGTCTCACTGCTGGGCTGGTGCTGGAAAGTCCTTCTGGATGCTCTCCTAGGACCTGCAGAAGAATAAACAAGGATTTCTGAGAGGTTAACTGTTTATTTTCCACAGCTTTCATGCTGCCAGGTATTCCCACCCCATTTTGTCGTGACAGACACCCTGAGGCTGCCCAGACTCCATTCCCAACTCACACACACTTTTGTATCCAAACAGCACCAGAATGACAAAACCCAGAGAGCCTTCCTGACACAGCTTTTGAGCCATGGCTACAGGCTGGGCTCAGAACCATCAGAAATCTGAGCATGGGGCTTGCTGCCTGCTCCATCTGAGCTGCCTCCTTGCAGAGCGTGTCCTCTTCGCCACGAGGGATGTGATTGAAGAGAGAAAAGTGTAAAATAACTTTCTAATCACCATTATTTATTTTTATTCCTGCCTGGCTTGGGAGCACTTACCATGGACACTTATTCCACAGAAGCCTTTGCCCACAAGGCTTTACAGGCTGAGCTGTCCCATTCCATTACTAAAATCCCTCCTGACCTCTGGGCTGAAGAATTTGATACAGATTCTTTTGGGAGATTAAAATTTGGAAAGCCACAGCCCTGTTGTTACAGCTGGAGTTAGCTACAGCTCCACTTCAGACCACTTTTGTTTTCCATAGCATTTGATTTCTCTCCCCTCCTTTCTCTCGGTGGCAGCCAGGGCAGAGCTCACAGAGGGCAGACTCTCACTGGGGAAGGCAGTGATCAAAACCCCAGAGGATTTCCCCACAGAAAAGCCACAGCAATATTTGAACCACCAACAAGTGCAGTTTTTCTCTGTGTTGAGTTTGGGTGGGGAGATTTTGGGATCTCTTTGTCTTCCTTTGTGAGCTCTCCCTGGCCTTATCTTGATTTTTTATTACATTTTCTCTCCTCTGCCCAGCTCAGAAGAGGAATGTCAGAGCAGCTTTGGTGGACACTGGCATCCAGACAGGGTCAAGCATCACATTCCCACTAATTCCTGAATTAACAACATTATTTTTGACACATCCTTTAGGAAAGCTCCACGTTGTAACTCCCTCTGAGGATAGAAACAGCTCTGTGATGGTGGTACTGGAAAATTCACACTGGGAGCACTGGGAGCTCTGAGTTGTCCAACCCAACATTCCTGACAGGTGAATCCTTGCACAGATATTGATATGAAAGCTAAAAATATTTGAGATGCATCAAAATCCATCCAATTCCCTCTACCCTGCTCTAAGTCCATGGACAATCTGGAATACTGGGAGCAGGGGAAATATTTAAGGAAGTTCCCAGACAGAATTCTGTATTCTATGGTTGGAGTATAAACCTGTCCAGAAGACAAAAAAATTAACATTTAAACCCAAGACAAAATCACTCCCAGATGGTAAAAAATTGGTATTCCACCTATAAATTAGCTGCCAGCTCCATCTGATGTTTTGCATCCCTCTCTGCTAAGTGTATCTGACAAGACAATATATAAAATAAAGTGAAATGAATGCATCCCATAAGCTGCCTGCACCTCCCTCTTTTACAGGAGATAGCCTCCAGGAGTTTGGGTGTGCCCAGGAAAAATAAAGAGAGAAAAATCGTTCATTATCCATATCAAAAGGGTGTAGGGCACCTTTTTTTTTTTTTTTTTTTTTTTTTTTCTTTCAGGATGGCAGACACACATATAATGTATAACAATTCCTATTTATTCTTCTCCTATGGCAGAACAATTCCATCTCATTGGTATCACAAAAAGTGGTTCCATTCCAGGCCTCAGCTTCTCATTTATCTCATTTTAGTGGCTGGTGAAGATAATTTCGAGGCGAAGTCGTGCTGGCCAAACTCAGCAGAGACAACTTTCCACCAGGACCCAAAGGCTAAATATTTCCACTGATTTCCACAAGAAACAGCTCTTTATGAGGCCCAGAGCATTCACTTAGAAATGGTGGAAACATTTTTAGTTGCTCAGGATCTCTGCCAGAAGCCCGTGATGGACAGGTCCCAGCAGTGTCTATGCTCTGACTTGGCTTCCTTTGGCTGCCACCAGCCCATTTTCATTTGTCTTCATTTGGGTTTGGCTACAGTGCAGAATTCTACATCTTTTCCAAACCTCCTGCATCTCACAAAATAAGCAGACCTTTTCCTCAAATAGACTCTGGTACAAGGAGAAATGTCAGCATGGTTTTAGAAATGAGCCATTAATGTCTTTTCAAGTAAAATCCTCACATTCTTTTCAATTACACTCCCAATCCGTCTCATTTGTTTCTTGCAAACCTTTCTATGAGCTGCTGCTGAGTGAGGAATATCTGGGAAATACACCCTGAGAACCTTCCATGGCTGCTTGAGTAGAGTTCATGCTCTGCTGCAGTTTAATTTTGAGATTTCTTTTTCCATTTACTGTCTACCACTGCTTGATCAGAAATAACTTCATTTTTCATCATGAACAACAACTGTCCAACAGCAGAATACACATTAGATATAATAGTGGTAGAATAATAGTGGAAATATATGTTAGATATAATACTGGAAGAAATATCCCTGAAATAAAAGATTTAAGCAATTCTGGGAACTGGATTTGTAAAAAATCAATATCTAGGAAATGTTAGTTCATAATCACCATGACAGGACTAACAAGGGAGTTGTGTGATATGAACTGGTGAGAAATGCTTTGCTGGGTCTCTAAAAACACAGAAGTTACATCAAAGCTACAGAAATCTCCACTCCAAGCTTTTAGTGACTATTTTGTATTAGAAGGAGTGGGGAAATAATTCTGCCCAGCCACTGTTGGTGCCACCATGAGCACTTTGCAGCACCAAAGTTCAGTTTTCCCTTGTTTTGCAGCTGTCTTGGTGAAGCACAAGCCACCATGAGAAGAAATTTTTCCTTGCCAAACCCCAAAGCAGCCCACAGGGAGCACACCCCACCGTGTGAGATCCACCATCCCATTCCCAAGGCTGGCTGCAGGGCTGTGCTGTCTCCTGCCTGCTAAATATCTAAATTACCCAAACAATTTGGAATATCTCAGATGTAGCTGCTCAATTAATCTTCCCAGATTGTCAGCCCAGCCCGTGGCAGAACATCTTTGGCACCAAATTTGTCGAAGTGACAGGGTTTTGTCTGCCAGAGTCAGGAAGGAGAACACGTTAGCAACAACTAAAGGTGAAATATCAAAGGTTCTCTCCAGTTAGCAGCTTTAAAGCTTTCTCATAAAACCATCCTGTGACCCTCCAGACAAAATGGTGATGTTTCAATCATGTCATTACCTGAGGCAGATTACAATTTTTTTTAATTATTCTTCCCCTCTTCTTTCAAAAGGGTTGTTTTCAAGTAGGAGGAGAAGAGGCTGAATAGTGGAGAGGGTGTGTGCAGCTGTTCCATGAAAAGCACATTTCAATGCACAGAAATACACCCAAAAGCTCTCTAAAGCTTGCAACATCCCAGACACTGCAGCAGCTAAGCACAGCATGAAAGAAGAGCACCCCTAAATCAGATAATTCCCCAGTAAATCAGGATCAGGAGAGAGGAGCAGACTCTGGAGCAGGGAGTGGGGTGGGAAGTTTTCCTGTCCCTGCAGGGCCCTGCTGCCTTTCACCCTGGGTGGGAAGGGGAGACAAACCCAAACCCTCCTGTCTGAGCCTTGTTTTCTCTCATTTGTGGTGAAGCTGATTCCCAATAGCAAGAATTATTCCTGGTCAGACAGGCTGTCCATTTCCATGGAAGTTTTGAGTTCAGGAAAATGGCAGTTTCTCATGAAAAGCTCCCCTAAAATCCCCAAGTCAATAAACCTCCAACATCAGCCAGGAAACATTTCTTTTTCTTCTTTCTCTGGCATTGTGATCTCCAGTGAGTTCATTTAATTGTCCTTGGGTTTCCCCAGTGATAAAAAACAAGTAATAACAACAATAACATTCACTTACTTCTTTGAGGTCCTGAAGAAAATTCACTCTGCAAATTAACATAATTTTCCTGACATTTTCTGCTATTTAGGTTGGGTTTTTCCTTGCAGAAAGGTTAACTGGGGCTGCAAGCACAAGCTCTGACCCAAACTCAGCAGAAAACTTTGCCCAGGTTGTATCACAGCCCCAAGCTGCACCTGGAGAAGGTCAGGCTGGACATCAGGAAGAAATTTTTCATGGAAAAAGGTGTTAAACCTTGGAAGGGGCTGCCCAGGAGATGTCCAAGGAAGGTCTGGGTGTGGCACTCTGGGCTGGTGACAAGGTGGGGATCAACCACTGGATTTGATGGCTTTTCCAACCTCAGGGATTCTGGGATCATTATTTTATGATTATTAATGAATTATTATGATTAATAAAGCCCTGCCCAGGTTGCAGGGTTCTGAGACATGCCCAGCACAGAGCAAGGAGCACACAGCTCCCTTCAGAGCTTCCCACAGCCCTTCTACCCCCAAAATGAGGTGTTCAAAAACCTCTCCGTGGGGGGACACTGAGGGCTTTGCCAAATCAGGTATTTCTTAATAAAAAGAGCAGAGTGACCTTTTTGTTAAGATGGAAACACTCTATTTAAAGCCTCAGCCATGAGAGGGATGCTGCTGCTCTGCATCATCCACAGCTGCAAGTGCCACCGAGGCTGGGCTCTGCTCACACAGGGACAGCAGGAGGAATTATCTACCAGGAGCTTTAATAGCTCCCAGCTGTTCTCTGAGGGGCAGAAATTACTTTATTCCCAGTTTATTGAAGTATAACAGAGGCCTAAATCCTCAAAGGCATTAGGAGTTAAGGCAGGTTGAACTCGGCTGCAGTTGGGCACGCTCACGCTGGCTGAGCCAAGCAGCACACAGGCACTCAGAAGAGCAGCAGAAAACCAAATTTTGGCCCTGGTTTTGCCTCTCTTGGGCATGTCTTCTGCTTAGCTGGTGCTTGGTCCTGGGCTTAGGGCTGGGGAATTGCTGAGCCAGCATTCCACAGGGAAATGCATTTATTTCTGTACAGAATGTAGAGGGACAAGGAGGATATTCTGCTTTTCATCACGTTTTGAGTTACCTCTTGAAAGAGTCCTTGCTTTGGGTTATCACTGGGGAGGGTCAGAAGAAGAACAAGGAGGAAAAACAACAGAGCAGAAAGCTGAGGGGCTGATTCCTGGGCAGGGTGAGCTGTAAGTTTGGGTCAGGAGTGATGCCTTAAGGGCAAGAAGTGAAGGCAAAGGTTATAGGGGCAGCCAAGGAAGTGCAGTCCTGTGCCCAGAGATGGACCTGGGCATCCACTGCCATCAGAAATGTGGCCTTGTTTGCCAAAATATCAGCAGCAGATTTTCCTTTCCTTTCCTTTCCTTTCCTTTCCTTTCCTTTCCTTTCCTTTCCTTTCCTTTCCTTTCCTTTCCTTTCCTTTCCTTTCCTTTCCTTTCCTTTCCTTTCCCCTTTCCTTTCCTTTCCTTTCCTTTCCTTTCCTTTCCTTTCCTTTCCTTTCCTTTCCTTTCCTTTCCTTTCCTTTCCTTTCCTTTCCTTTCCTTTCCTTTCCTTTCCTTTCCTTTCCTTTCCTTTCCTTTCCTTTCCTTTCCTTTCTTTCCTTTCCTTTCCTTTTCCTTTCTTTTCCTTTCCTTTCCTTTCCTTTCCTTTCCTTTCCTTTCCTTTCCTTTCCTTTCCTTTCCTTTCCTTTCCTCTTCTCTTTCCCTTCTCTTCTCTTCTCTTCTCTTCTCTTCTCTTCTCTTCTCTTCTCTTCTCTTCTCTTCTCTTCTCTTCTCTTCTCTTCTCTTCTCTTCTCTTCTCTTCTCTTCTCTTCTCTTCTCTTCTCTTCTCTTCTCTTCTCTTCTTCTTTCTCTTCTCTTCTCTTCTCTTCTCTTCTCTTCTCTTCTCTTCTCTTCTCTTCTCTTTTTAGTTTCTTTTTTTCTTTCCCCTCTTGGCGTGTGACTTTTTCATGTCAAACTAAGGGGGTCTAATGAATGGAAAACTGAAATTGGAGGATTTTCATTATTTAAGGAAATTAACCTCATTTAAAGGAAATGAGTGTTCAGAGGCAGAAAGGAAAGTCATAATTTAAATTATATCAGAAGCTGGTTTTCCTTATGTAACATATTATTAAACAGTGGGGAAAAGCTTTCACTAGGCAGCCTCAGGGAGCACTCAGCAACTATAAAGAGGGTTCACATGCATGGCTCTAATATGTTAATAAATTATGCTAATTACAAGCAAGGGATTAGAGAAGGGGAAATCAAATAATGGTGCAGTAACTGGGCCTCTTTCAACTTAATTTGCAACATTGCCTGTCTGGGCTCCTGGTGGAGTTCTGGGGTTTGTTTGTTCCTTTCAAAGGCTCTGAGCCCCTCTTTGGGCTGTGGGAAGAGTGGGGGTGTCACCCCCAGGACAGGGGGGAAAATGGATTGTGAGAGGAGCAAAAGTGAGGATGGGCCCAAGGATGGGCTCTGTCCCTGAGGATGGACCCTGTCCCCAAGGATGGACTCTGTCCCCAAGGATGGAACCTGTCCTCAAGGATGGACTCTGTCCCCAAGGATGGACTCTGTCCCCAAGGATGGAACCTGTCCCCAAGAATGGGCTCTGTCCCCGAGGATGGAACTTGTCCCCAAGAATGGGCTCTGTCCCCAAGGATGGGCTCTGTCCCCAAGGATGAGCTCTGTCCCCAAGAATGGGCTCTGTCCCTGAGGATGGAACCTGCCCCCAAGGATGGAACTTGTCCCCAAGGATGGAACCTGTCCCCAAGGATTGACCCTGTCCCCAAGGATGAGCCGTGTCCCCAAGGATGGACCCTGTCCCCAAGGATGGGCTCTGTACCCAAGGATGGACTCTGTCCCCAAGGATGGACTCTGTCCCCAAGGATGGACCCTGTCCCCAAGGATGGACCCTGTCCCCCAGGAGATTCCAGGCTGGGAGACCCAGCAGAGATCCCACAGCTTGTGCCTGGGGCCAGCCTGGAGCCCTGGCTGGGAAATGCTGGGACATGGAATGGGCTGGGTCAGGTTCCTGCCTTTCAGAACTCCTGAATCTCCTCTGAGCTGCTGGAGGGGTCTGTGTGCTGCACTGAAAACCTTCTCCCTTTGCTTCCCAGGAGGAAATTCCCACATTTCACCTGAATGGTTCTTCTCCCCAAGAAGCAACATTTCTTTTCTTATTTGGAATTGGAGCCATTCCTTGCCTGGGGGCTCCTTTATCTCATTTGGAGTGGCTTCTCACTGGGTTTTGGATCACTGATGTCAATTTTTTTATGGACACCTTCCCCTGCTGATGGAGTTTTCCCTCTTTTCTTTTTATCCTTCATATGAACCTCTCAAGTGGTTTGACAACTCTGTTCACCTTTTCCTTTGTGATTTGCTGAAATTTATGACAGGAAGAATTGGAACAAATTAGAACAAATGCAAATTAAAGTAAAACTGTGCTTTATTTGCAGTTTTGTTGTTAATCCAGGATGCAGAATCCCACTGTCCATCACATTCTGGCACAGCTGGATGTCCTTCAGAGAAGGGTGGAGGTCAGGAGGAGAAAAAGCTGAGTGTGCTAAGGAAGGATGACATTGGGACAGAGATGGGGAAAGCTCTGTCTCTGCAGTGTGCAAAGTGCTCCCCAACAGCTCAGATCTCACTGGGAAGAGCTAATGGAAATAGACACAAATGAACATTCACAAGCCCAAATTTTCTCATTAAAAAATTCAGAGAGTTGAAAAAAATAGACCTAACCCTACTGTGTTTACTGCCTTTAATAAGACACTGCCTTTTACCCTTAGGAAATGGACAAGTATTCATTTTCTTAAATTCCTTTTTAATGGTTTTTTCCTTCTTTTTTCCTCTTTTTTTTTTTTTTTTTTTCCTTCCATTCGCTTTTTCTCTTCTTCTCTCTCTTTTTCCCCTCCATCAGCAAGGGGGGTGGTGAAAGAAAACAGAGACAAGCCAGATGCCTTTCAGTGCTTTGATCAGTTCCTCTGCAGACAGCCAGGCTGCCTCCTAGCACCTCTTTAACTACAGCTTGCCAGTAAGAAAATGAGCTGTTTTAACTCTGCAATTACAGTGCCTGCTGAATGCCTGTCATCACAGCAATAGGAACCTGATCTGAACTGTATATCCACTGGAGAGAGAATTACAGCAACCAGGGCAGAAAGTTAAATACCCCCTGTGGCGCTGAGACTCATATAAACCAAAAAAAAAAAAAAAAAAATCCTCATCCCAGGCCTTCTCTGCTGGTGTAAATATATAAAACACTGACAATCCCATTCAGAGAACTGGGAGCTTTAGGGTGATGCCATCCTGCTTTTCACAGATTTTCTTGGGAATGATGGCTGGGAATGCCTGGTGAGGGAAGGCAAGGTGCAAACGGGGTGAAAAATAAATATAAAAAGAAATATAACAAGCAAAGACGTGTGTGCTCTATTGGTGGCACAAACAAAAATGCAGCTGTGGAGCTGAGTCAGGGGGAAATTTGCCTTTCAGCAGCACCTCTGCCTTGCTCTGCTATGGTGAAATGAGCCCTGGCCCTGCTCTGAGGGTGAAAATTTGGGTGAGTGCACAAATCCGCGGCCATTGGGGGCAATAGGGCTGGGATTTCCTCCTGCCTCAGGCTCTGCTTTAAT
This sequence comes from Muscicapa striata striata, assembly GCA_030060385.1. Classification (NCBI taxonomy): domain Eukaryota; kingdom Metazoa; phylum Chordata; class Aves; order Passeriformes; family Muscicapidae; genus Muscicapa; species Muscicapa striata. The sequence goes on along the minus strand of JAREIS010000012.1, from coordinate 488,229 downwards.
CAGCCTCCCCCAGGCACACAGAGACTTGTTTGAACCCCTGAGAATATTGTATAATCCTATTGTGCACATTCATTCTCCAGCCACCCTCTCTTAAATTATACAAATCCCAAAAAAACCACCACCTATTTGCATTCATGGGCATTTAATGTGCTGGCATTTCTTTGGGAAATATGCAAACCAATTGCAATCTGGGGCTGAGCCAATGCATATTCTATCAGGCAGCCCTGAACTAGACCTTTGCAAGATTTAATTTTTGCAGCTTGTTTCATTTGCACTTTGTTTCATTTACCTGGAAAATAAGTGGGTAGCAGGCACTTCTTCCATCACAACAAATGATCTGCCCATCAAGAGAATCTGAGGTTAGAATTATACAGCTTTAACTTGCTTGAATATGTGGGAAAAGATGGATTATAAGTAGGCAACTCAAGCCAGAATGTTATTAATTGGTTAATGGCTGTTTTATGGAAGCATTTTCCCATGGATCACAGCCTGTAAGAGGAATAAAATTAGATAACTACTCCTCTAGTGCACAGGATAAAGGCCTAAGAATTCAATCTTACAGGCTTTGTTTCTAATTCTTTCAACATGTGATTTTATTGGGGTGATTTTAATACCTGCATGCTCAGCTTTCTATTCTGGGATGTGTGTTCCCATCCCTGGTTATCTCAGGGCTGAGTTATGAGCACTAATTGCCTCCTGTTATGTTTACAAACATCAGGCCAATGTTTTCACACCCAAATGGCAGCACACAAGGGCCCTGCTCAGCTGCTGGCCACTGCCAGGGGGGCTTTGAACAACCCTCCAAGGAGCCCTGAGAGCCAAAAACCAGGAGTTTGGAGAGAGCTGCTTGAGGAGCTCTGTTTGATTTGCTCTGGGTGAAGCAGAAATCTCTTTATTAGACCCTACTGAGGGTCTTATAAATACTGAGGCTGAAGGAGCTGGAGGAATGGTCAGTGGGCTTCCAGCAGGGTGAAAACATCCCTGGCACCCTGGAGCCCCTCTGGCTCCCCAGGACAGTGCTCAGGGTGCAGATGTATCCTAGAACAGCCTTTGGGCACTGCTGTCCCAACCTGCAGGGAGAAAAACTCCTAAAAAACTTGGTTTTATTTACTGACTCCCTGTTTGGCTGGCTCCCTGAAAAGCCACTTCCTCAACCCCAATTCCCAAGGGGTGGCACTGAGGGTACTCAATCCCAGCTGTTAAATTCACACTGACTAGAGCAGTGTAAAGCCACTTCTCTCATGGTTTCATCCCCACCTGAGGCTGCTCTGTGACCTGAACCCCACCCAGAGTCCCTCTGGAGCCAGGCTGTGGGTTGGGAGCATCCAGCACATGTTGATGCTCTTCTGATCCAGAGGATGAGTGGCTTTCCTGAGCTGTTCCTGGTGCCAGGATCTCTCCTATATATCTATATTTATATCTATATATCATCTATATATCTATATATCTATATATCTATATATCTATATATCTATATATCTATATGTCTGTCTATCTATCTCTATATATCTGTATCTGTATCTATATGTCTATATATCTATACATCTATATATCTATATAATCTATATATACCTATATATCTATATACCTAAATATCTATATATCTATACATCTATATACCTATAAATCTATATACATAAGTATTTATATATCTATATCTCTATATATCTATATATCTATATACATAAATATCTATATCTCTATATATCTCTATATCTCTATATATCTATATCTCTATATCTCTATATATCTATATACCTATATATCTATATACATAAATATCTATATCTCTGTATCTCTATATCTCTATATCTCTATATCTATATATCTCTATATCTATATATCTATATATCTATATACCTAAATATCTATACATCTATATGCCTATATATATATATATACATAAATATCTGTATCTCTATATCTCTATATATCTATCTAATATACATATCTATCTATCTATCTATCTATCTATCTATCTATCTATCTATCTATCTATCTATCTATCTATCTATCTATCTATCTATCTATCTATCTATCTATCTATCTATCTATCTCTATATGTGTATATATTGGTATATATATCCAATATACCTGCAGGTATCCATGGCACTGGGTGTGCTGAGCAGAACAAGCCCAAGCTCTTGCTGCAGACTGAAGCTCCCTCTGCTGAGGGAAACCAGAATTTAATCAGCAGTGCTGAGTGGGACCTGGCTGGTTTCAGTGTCAGATTAAGTGACAAAGCAAAGCCCTTAATGATCTTCACGGCACAGGAGGAAAGAGAGAGATCCCCTTGTAAATCCAGCTCTGAAAAAAAAAAAATTCCAGCTCAATTCAATCTCTCCCCACCCTCTCAGTCTGGCTGCTGTGGGGTGTGGGGTTTGGGGCTGTTGGTGTAGAACTCCACAAGTCCTTTTCTGTATAATTCTAATGACAAGGGACTGTGCTCATCATCTGCAAAATCACCCATTCAAGAGGAGCAGGGGCAAGTCCCAGATTGCTATCACATGGGATAATGCACAGCCTAAATATTTACAAGGCTCTGCTCTCTTTCAAGAAACCACATGTATTTACAGATGTTACTGAAGGCAAAATTCAGCCAATAATATCTCATCCTTATATTAGACCATTAAAATGTTGTGACTGAAGCTGTTTCCTTGCAGAGTGGATGTGTCCTGCTGTATTTATCCTGCATAATTCATCTGCTCTGGGTGTAGAAATGGGATGCAGGGATTTATTCTTCCAATAGCTGTGGGTTATTGTGGACATCTCAGGCAGAATTCACTTGTCCTGTCATAAATGTCTGAGAGTGAGTCACCAAAAGCTGAACAATTCTCCCTTTGCAGAGGGAGATATCCACAAAAGAAACTCTGGTTAATATTGCAAAAATGCCTTTTATTTGTTATTAAGAGATATAGAAGCAGACACAATTGATCAGGCAGTTTAAATATTAACCTGCTTGGGAATTTGAAGTGGATCAGAGCAGCTGCTCCTGTTATATGATATTCTTCCCTGAAATCAAATGTTTTCCTAAGAAAGGAATATCAAAGATGTTTATAAAGGCACTGGAGATACTCCTGACTCTCCTGTAATTTTCAGCACACTTTGTCTAATTATTTCTGATATTTGACTTCTGGGTTTAAGTTCTTCAGAGGACTCAGAGCTCCAAAAAGATTGAACCTGAAAACAGATGTTTGCACTTCTGTTTTCATTCTCTGCTGGTTTTTTGGTGAATAATGGATTAGAGAATAGGAAATGTCATTTCTCTGACTGCACTTCAAGTGTAGCCAGAATGGTTTGGATGGTGGCATCAAGGCTCTGAGGATGTGACAATGTTTTCATGGTTGTAATCATTACAGCAATTCTATTTTTCTGATTGCTGGGTGGTTTTGCTGTATAATTTGCAGTTTACAGCTTCAAGGCATGATTTCCCCTGCCTGCATGATATGTGAAAATAAAGGAACACCTCCACTGTCAGAGGGACACCTGAGTGTGCTGTGGGTGAGAATGGAAAGAGAAACACCTCTCAGAAAAAAACCCAGCAGAGAAGAAAATGCTCCATGCACTGAATTGTGGTCCAAATCCACAATTTCTATCTCTCTTTCAGCATCAAATTATCTTTGCACTCCAGATTTGGGTTGAAAATAAACAAATATTCCAAGTTCACTTGGGGTGTAAGATGCTGTGAGATATTTCCATTGATTTGCAAAGGGCTGGCATCAGGTCTCAATTAAATTCCCCCAAACCCAGCTGCTGCTGTCTCATGGCACTTAAGCTGTTCTGAATCTAGTCCCTGTGCATGACAGATTAATTTATTTTTTTCTGTGGGGAAACCCAAGTCATGTGCTCAAGAAGGAGAAGCTTTAAAAGCTCCTACCTGCTGTTGGCCTAGTTCTTAACTCCACGAGTCTTTCTCCTTTCTTAAGAGCATCAAAAGCCTCTGGATGTAATTAAACCCTGTGTTTCAGTTATGTTCATCCAGTCCCACATCACAAACAATATGAAGGGATTAAGGAATCACATAGCAACAATAAATCCACCCTTGTTCAGCAAGGACTTTACCAGATGGGGCAACTTTCCTTGCAGTGTTGTACAAATTGTTCTGATTGAGTAGAAAAACCACAGGTGTCTTTGTGTGGGGGCCACAGAAAATTGAATTAGGTTCAAAGGATCAGATGAACATTTTATTTTCCCTTGGATCTACCAGGTCCATGTCATTTTTGTATGAATTAATCATAGATAGCTCAGTGGTGAGAACAACCAGGAATTTTGACTTCACATTGGCCAGTGCAGACTTTTCTTTTGGATCTTGGGTAACTTTATTCAAGACCACCAGAATTGTGAGCATCCAAAGAGACAAAGGTCATTTACTTAAACAGGGAGGAGGTTAAAAAATAACTTGAATTTTTACAGAAAGCAGAGACATATGGGAAACACACAGGCCTGTCTGACCAAACCATTTTGTAGCTGTTCACAGTGGAAGCCAAATAAATCCAGCTGGAAAATAGCCCAAAATCTCCAATGACAGCCTTACCTAGAGGTGTGAGGGCAGGAGAAGGGTGTATTTTGGAATTTTTTGGTGTATTTTGTATCTTTCTACTCTGGGTCAGACAGAGACTCCTCAGGCTGCAATCTTCCACTTTATATCAAACCAGACCAAGAATTCAGATGAGAAAACCAAGAAAGTCCCTTCTCACCTCAAGAATCTCTGTATTTATTATTTATTTCAGTTGATTGCTTTAACTGTGGGGGCAAGGTTGTACAAATTCACCAAGTGAGGGATGACTTTGTTCCAGCCCTGGGTCTGGGTTACAGATGACAAGCAGTGCTCACTTCAGCTGAGGAACCAAAAAAACTGAGAAAAGTGGTTTGGATTTTTTGGGAAAATGGAGATGCCCTGAGCCTGGAATGTGGAGGTGGGACTGTCAATACTGAATAATTTTTGGATTCCTGAGGGTTGGGTGAGAAAGGCCAGTCCAGTGGATGTGAGGTGTCTCCTGTGCTCACAGCATCCCCCACCAGCATCCTGAGCATCCCTCTGCTTTCCAATCCCCTCATTCTCCTCCCTTTTTGACTGGAAAAGGTTTTGTCTCCCATTCCTGATCCCTGTTTTCCCCCAGCACTCTGTCTCTCTTCTCCAGGCTGACCCCAGGCTTGGCCACAGGTGTCCTGAAGGTCCCATGGTAAGAAAGGAGAAGGAACTGCCCTGAGATCTCTCCTCCAATGAGTGAAGTCTTCTGAAATGTTCCTCTCACAGGATGAGTGAACATCTCTTTTCCTGGTGCTTCCTGCAGGGTTGGATCACAGCTTAAGGTCCCTGAGAGTTTTCTTTCAGACCATTCTGAAAATAAAGAACAAATAGAAATATGTGCCTGGATATGCAAAAAAAAAAACAAAAAAACAAAACAAAACAAAACAAAAACAAAAAAACAAAAAAACAAAAAAACAAAAAAACCCAAAAAAACCACAAAAAAAAAAAACCAAAAAAACCAAAAAAAAAAAAAAAAAAAAAAAAAAAAAAAAAACCCCAAAACAAAACAATCTCTGAAGATAAGAACAGGTGTGGATTTATAGGCAAGAGGGTTCAGGGAGCCCCACCATTCCCACTGCACCCAGGCCTGGAGATGACCACAGCCCTCCCCAAAGTGGCTGACATTTCATTGACATTCAATGATGACATGATTTAAAGCATTCAGTCAGCCCATTCCTCTTGTTCCTGCTGAGCACAGACTCCTCCAGCAGCCCCACACCATTTCCTCATGGCCCATTAAAAGCCTGGTGCTCAGAACCAGAATTTTGCTGACACTCTGCAGTCACTGGGGCACTAATTACCCCCTCCCCTCCCAGTGTTTGATGTCATGAAACTCGCAGGAGCATCACTGCTTTGAGGATTATCCAGAGGAGCTCCCCTCCCTCGGGATCTGCCTGGGGAGGGAGGCAGGACCCTGAGCTCTGCAAGAACCAGGAGCCCCCCAACAGCAGCTCGACCCCTTTTTGGGGCAAAAAGGGTCAGGGGCAGCTGAAGTTGGATTTAAGAGCAACTTTAGGCCCAACTAAATGTTTTGATTATAAGCTCAGCATTTTCCTCAGCTGAATCTTTGTGTCCTCTCAGTTTCTTTTTGGATTTTTCTCCCCCTCTACCTTGTTTTCCTCACTGTTACATTCATGTGGGCCATGCCATCCTATAAACTGTCCCTCTTGCTCTTCACCCCTGTCCCCACAGAAAAGTTTCATTTTGTGACCCCACAGCAGAGCAGGAGCTATTTTGAACAGAAAATGTGAAAAGGAAAATGTCTCCACCTCGAATCCTTGTGTAAATTTGCCCATCTGGAAAATCAAAGAGATTGTGACTGTGTGCCAATGCAAGGATAGGGAGAAAATCAAAAGCTAGGTCTAAATCCACTTTCCAGACAACCCCAAAAATAAATAGTTGAGGTTGTTTCCCACTGAACTAAGCTGTGGTGGCTTGTGTGCAATAGGGGCAGGCCAGGCTGAAATTATCTCAGATGTTGTCTCTGAGCTGTCCTGAGCTTCTGCTGGAGGCTGGGTGAGTTTGGCTGCATGCTCTTTTTGGACTCAACAAGTTTTCTTTCCTGACCATAAAACCCATGCTGGAAAAAGAAAACTAATACAAACCCTGAATATTCTGTGGCCTCTCATGCAAGTACAATCTGTGTGGAGCTGTGTGGACCCTTCTCTTCCAGATCCAAATCCCATCTGCAGATGATTCCCACACTTCTGTCATGTCTGGGACAGGCACCAGAAAAGAGATTGAAGTTTGAGCACATACTGGCAGCACATTGATGAAACACAATTTGCTTTTTCCCCACCACCCCCACCTCCATCTGTCTTGCAGGGCTACAGGGAATAATTAGAAGATAATCTCCCTCAATTCCACAATATATAAAGCAATAAAACAGATGCCAGCATTGAACGATGGCTGGAGCCAAGTTACACCACCTAATCTCTTTCAGAAGCTGTGGTTTTGCCCCAGTGTTGCAAAACCAGGGAGATTATGCTGAGGATGCAATGCAGGAGATTGGGACAAAGGAGCCATATCAGCTTTCTCCATGTGCATTTGGAAGGAACTGGAAGCTTGGCTTTCAAATGGCAGCTTGGGAACAGATCAGCTGGGGACATGGCAATCTTCAAACATAATTAGCACACTTATGACATTTTTAATTAGCACATTTCTGTAGGACTTTTACTCAAGTGTTTTCACAAAGTCTGTGGGGTTTAGGCCCAACAGAAGCCCAAGGAGGGGGAAGTATTTGCCTGAAGTCAATAAAAAGCAGCTGGTGCTGAGTGTGTTCCTTCTCTTCTGGACCACTGCTTTTCTGGCATGTGAGGCACCAACTGACTGTGGGTGTAACTTGTCTGCCTGCATAATTGTTTGATAATAAATAACAGATCAAAGGGAGATATTTCTCTGGATGCTCAGAGTCTCTCCGAGGGCATTAGTGGCAGGAGGTAAACTCAGGGAGGGTATAACCAGCTGTAATATTAAAAAAAAAACCAACCAAACAAAAGAAAAAAAGAAAGAAAAAACCAAAATAAACCCTCAGAAGGTGACAGGCTGAGAAAACTGGATTTATGCAGGCAATTCACATTCAAATGCAATTTTATCTTCTGCAGTGCTGTGGAGGTGGTGAGATTGGCCAGGCTTGCATGGCATCTTACACACTTAGAGCCTATTCCTTAGGCAGCGCTGCATAATAAGTGTCTAATTATTATTATGATTACACTTGGCATTTTTAATAACAGCAGTAATTGGGTGATGTTGACGGCCTCATTTTAGGATCCTGGGTTTGGCCTGGAGCTGCAGTCATTAAGGGCTGGCTGAGGAGACAAGCGAATCACGGGATGGATTTCACGTGGCAGATCCCTGCCAGGCTCTGGGGGAATGCTTATGGTGTCCTGGGAGGGGCCTGTGCCCCCTGACAGATCCCTAAAAATGTTAATTCTGTCCTGGGAGGGGTCTGTGCTTCCTGACAGATTCCTAAAAATGTTAATTCTGTCCTGGGAGGGGTCTGTGCTTCCTGACAGATTCCTAAAAATGCTGGGAGGGGTCTGTGCCTCCTGACAGATCCCTAAAAATGTTAATGGTGTCCTGGGAGGGGTCTGTGCCTCCTGACAGATCCCTAAAAATGTTAATGGTGTCCTGGGAGGGGTCTGTGCCTCCTGACAGATTCCTAAAAATGCTGACAGTGTCCTGGATGCTGGGAGGGGTCTGCACCTCCTGGTTCCTTAGGCCAGGCTGACACAGGGAGATTTCTCATGGAAGCACGCTCAGGTCACCAGGAAAAGCTCATTAAAGTGGATTTCACTTTGATCAGCTCCTTACAACCACACCGAGGTGATAACATCAAATGAAACTCTGCTGGATCATAATGGGATTTAAAAGGGAGAAGGGCGTGGGTGAGCGTTACAGAGCAACGTGACCCAATGGTTTAAGGCCTGGCCTAGGCTTTGCAAGGCACAGCTCTAAGTCCCAGGAAGCAGGCTGGGTATCCAGACAAGGCTCAGCTTTTGGCAGGGAATCCCAGCAGATGCAAAGGTTGCCCTGAGAAAAGCACAGGCAGGAGCAGTTGACTGGAGGCAGATGGATGGACGTGGTGCTTCGGGGGAGCATATGCTGCACACGCTCGTGGAATGGGAACAGGCTGCCAAACCAAAGCCTGGCAAAGGAGCTGGGCTGCCTCTCCAGTCCTAAAAGAGTTTCAGTGAAATTAAAAGGTGACTGCTCTTCTCTCTGTCTTTGTCTCTTGTGGTTTGTCTCCCGCGTCTCCCAGTGAATTTTGAAGTTTTATGAACATAACGGAGATGCAAAAATCTGAGAGAGGTGATTCTTATCTGGGAGGTGTAAATTAGTTTAAGAAAGAAAGGAGAAGGGGAAGGAGAAGGAGAAGGAGAAGGAGAAGGAGAAGGAGAAGGAGAAGGAGAAGGAGAAGGAGAAGGAGAAGGAGAAGGAGAAGGAGAAGGAGAAGGAAGGAGAAGGAGAAGGAGAAGAAGGGAAAAGGAAAAGGAAAAGTAGAAGAAGAAAAAGAAAAAGAAAGAAGAAGAAGAAGATGAAGAAGAAGATGAAGAAGAAGATGAAGAAGAAGAAGATGAAGAAGAAGAAGAAGAAAAAAGAAGAAGAAGATGAGGAAGAAGAAGAAGAAAAAAGAAGAAGAAGATGAAGAAGAAGAAGATGAAGAAGAAGAAGAAAAAAAGAAGAAGATGAAGAAGAAGATGAAGAAGAAGAAGATGAAGAAGAAGAAGAAGAAAAAAGAAGAAGAAGATGAGGAAGAAGAAGAAGAAAAAAGAAGAAGAAGATGAAGAAGAAGAAGATGAAGAAGAAGAAGAAGAAAAAAGAAGAAGAAGATGAAGAAGAAGAAGAAGAAGAAGATGAAGAAGAAGAAGAAGAAAAAGAAGAAGAAGAAGAAGAAGAAGAAGAAAAAAGAAGAAGAAGAAGAAGAAGAAGAAAAAAGAAGAAGATGAAGAAGAAGAAGATGAAGAAGAAGAAGAAGAAGAAAAGAAGAAGAAGAAGAAAAAAAAGAAGAAGAAGAAGAAGAAGAAGAAGAAGAAGAAGAAAAAAAAAGAAAGAAAAAAGAAGAAGAAGAAGAAAAAGAAAAAAGAAGAATTTATTTATTTTGGTATTTATTAGGAGGAAACAGGAGGAAGGAGCATCCTCAGGCAGTGTCACCCAGGAATGCACAGCACCGAACACACACTGAGGCACCGATGCTAAAATTGGGTCAGTGTTAATGAAAAGCCAAAATCCGACCTGCTTGGGAGCACCAATGCTTCAGGGTGTGTTCCTGAGCTCCAGCCCACAACTGTTACCAAGCCCAGGTGTCTCCATCCTCCAGCAAATTCCCTCACTTAGGAAAAATTCCACCAGAGGCCACTGTTGTTAAATAGATGTGGGAATTCCAGCCTGTGAAACGCTGAAAATCTCCATTGAGGTTTCAGGGCGTTCTTTCCACACCTGCTCATTTAAAGAAAGCAGATAGATTATTTCTGAAGTCCACATGTATTTCTCCCTCTTTTCCAGAAGCCAGCAGATAAAAATCAGGATTTTTCAGGAAGCACAGCCTGGAAAACCACTGTCTCTTGGCACAGAAACTTGATGAAATTACAGAGATGTGAATATAATTCCATAAAGAAAAGGAGGATAACAGGCAACTTGTTCTTGATTTTTCCCACAAATTTAACAACTCTTATTTTCACAAAATATCTAAAATAAGAAAGTGTCATACATTGCATAATCTTACTAAAACAGAGCTCTCTTATTCTCCATCTCCAAGATTCTGTCATCTTGGACATTAAAGGAAAATCTCATAATAATTTGCATTTGTAACCATGTTGGAGCCTACAGGATGATTTGTGGTATAGAAATACCATTAAAATAAAAACACCTTCATCAAAATTCATTCATTTTCACCTTCATGGAGAGTAATCTTCCAGGGGTGACTGGGGGCTTGCAGTTTGTCTATTAAAATTCACACCTTAAAATGAATGTCATTCACATGGACCTGCTCAGCCTGATTAGGAACCAGGACTTGAGGAAACAAGGTCTCAGTGAGATATTTAACTCTTGACTAAAAATAATATTTTTGCCAGAAAAATGGGACTGCCACGGGGTTTGCCCAAGCTTGAATTTGAATCTGGAAATGGGCATGAGGAGAGGAAATTTTTCTCCCTAACATGAGACAGTTCTGGGGCAAGAAGGAGCTTATTCTTCTGGAAATATTTAGAATCACAAAATCTCAGTAATTAGTTCTACAGCATAAAAGCAAGTTATTGTTGTTTTCCCCACCTGTTTTAAATCTGATGAGAATTTAGACACCAAGATTTATTGACAGAAGAAAGCTGGGTTAGCTCTGGGGTATTAAACAAAGCTCTATAAATGCAGATGGCGAACTGCGAGTTCGGAAGGGAGGGATTTAATTTAACACAGAGCCTGATAAAAATGTAAAACCTGTGTGTTTCCATAAGCCAGCAAATTGGTATTGACTGGTCTAACACCTCGAGGACCTTGGAATTCTGCAGGATGCAGAATGTTTAATGCTGCAAAGAGCTGGCAGCTCCTTTGCCATCCTAACAAACGGCCCCGGACAGTCTGATGGAACAGTTTGCATTGCAGAGCTCCATTTCCCATCTGCTGCTGGTGAAATCACTCTCTCCAACTGCTTCCCTGCTATTTGACTCAGGATATTGCTTCTTGGCCAGGCAGCAGCTTCTCTCCACTCATCAATAAGCGTTTTAATTAACAAAATAAAATCCTAAATGCGAATTGAATTTTGTCGGCGGCTCCTGCTCCTGCCCAAGCCCGAGATGCTGGCCAGGGGTGCAGAGCAGCACTAGAGGGCATTCGAGGCACACAGGCAACACCAAATATTCCCTCTGCACAGCTCTGGAGTGGTTTTTTTTTTTTTTTTTTTTTTTCCGGGGAAAGGTGAACAATTGAGCAGTGATGTGTGTCTGAGCCCGGTGCATGGACAGGCAGCAGGGCGAGCAGGTGGGATGGTGGCACTGCTGCCACCAAATGCTTCATCTCCCTCCTTCCTGGGAATAAATACTGCTTTTCTCATGCAGAAAATCAGAGAAATTGGGGTTTTTTTAGAGCAGCTCAAGGACAAACTCCCAGTCTGTGTCTGGGTGGGTTTAGTGATTGGTGCTACTGGGAGCTGTGGCTGCTCCATCCCAGCCTGGTGGGATGGTTTGGGGGTCAGTCCTTGCCCACCCCATCCCATCAGCTACAGACACCCTGTCCAAGGGGTTCCTCAGCAGGGCTGGCTCCAGACACTACACTAAGAAAGAATAATAATAATAATAATAATAATAATAATAATAATAATAATAGGAGTAGGAGTAGTAACAATCAGTACATGATCTTCAAGCCCTCCAATGTATGAATCTCTGATGACATCTGCATTGTAGTAAATCCTCCTGTAGTATTCTCAGGGCCACCTTATTTAAATATTTGCTTAGTGCAGCAGATAACCCCAGTAAAATGAGTGATCTGTCAGAAGGAAATAAATGTGATTTTCCCCCTCCTCCAGCCACGCAGCTGCCTGTGCTCCAGCACATGCTTTGAGCACAGAAAGTGCTGTGCAGCATTTAGAATTTCTGCATATATTTTGGGTTTCAGCCCAGCCCTGTGGCTGTGAATTCACAGCATCTTCCCTCAGTGCACACACACATGAACCCAGCCCTGTTCTGCATCACATCTGCCTGTCAGAGGGTTTTCTCTGGTAATTGCAGAGAATCCTCCTCTGTTGACTCTGCCCAGAATAAAAAGAGGGGCTCTTTGCATTCCCTGGAGTGCTTGTTCTGTGCAAGTGTTCCAGTCAATCCCCTCCCCAACCAGCATTTGGGAGGGAACAACACACTGGAATTCAAAATGCCTGAATATCAATGGGAGCTGTGGTGCAATGTGAGAAAGCAGCAGCCCAGATCAGTGCTGCTCACCTGCTGAGAGCTGAGCCCTGCAGCCCAAAATGTGTGAGACTCCTGCAGCTACAGACTCGCTCAAGAGCAAGAATTTAGGAAAACCACTCTCAGGAAAGCTCAGGGTGGCAGCCACCTGCCTTGCTGCAGGGAATAGTTCCTGCAGCCAGAGCTGAGCCACCACACAGATTTTTCTGTCCACTTCTTACAGATTTACTGGCACTTGGTTTGGGCTTTCTATATATGCTGGCATCTAATGCATGCTGGCATTTTTTTATCCTATGCACAGGGCTCATACAGATGGCTCAGAACTCCCAGCAATTCCTTGAGCTGATCAGATTTGTAGTTCTCTAATGATCACTCAGTGGATCATGCTGAGCATGGGGCCTGTACCTCATGTCAACTGTGCATTCTGTGCACTCATTACTGTGGTTCAGAGCCCTTGGCACAGAGATCTCATCTCATCTCATCTCTCTGCTTGCAGATCTCCTCCTGCAAGAGATGCATGATTGACTTCTGAAATTAAGTCTGGGGTAGTTTTCGTGGGGAGGGGTCTTAAAAGGAGGAAGTCAGGCAAGTCTTCCTCACCCTAAACTCTTGACCTTTTCTATTAATGACAATGCAAATGATTTCTGGGAAGAGTCCAGTTTTTCAAAGAATGGGTTTCTGGTTGCATTGTCTAGGTTCCTTTGGATCTGCTCACCAGTTTCATCTTTTCCCATTATGAGCACAGCTGAGCAAACATGAAATGAGAGACAATCAATTATTTAAGTTTCAGATAACTACTCCCTTCTAACTTCTAACTTTTAATTATTTTCAGCAAGGTAACTAAAATCTTAATTTTCTAAGCTGAGTGTTTGAGGTTTGTCTGCTCCTGCAGGACTGCAGAGCTGTGAAGTGCAGGGGCTGCAGAATTCAGAGCCTCTCCATCCCCATCAGGGGCTCTGTGCGTGCCTTATTAACGTCTGTCACCAGCACATATGGGAGAGCAGCTCCAGCAGCCCTCTTAGATCATCACTCAGACATTAGAAGTGAGTAAAAAACTGCAAAGCATCCCCCATAAATATTCATGGCAATGGTTTATCATGCAGCCACTCTGAAGACAGCCAGGCAGCATGGCTGGAGGTGCTGGATCGATTTTCTCCCACAGATATCAAGATTAAAACTGCTCCCTGAAGCAGGCAAGGGATTTTTTTTTTTCAGAGAGGAAGTTCATGTGGAGCCAATCAGTCCTGTCTCTGATGAATGGAGCCTTTCAGGAAGTGCTGAATCACAAACCCAAAGGTGCTCCTGGAGATCTGCTTGATTTTATACCTTTATTTTCCTTTGGAGCATTACTCATAGGCACTTTGGAATTTCTTCTCTCACCTGGGGGAGACACGCACCTAGAAACAGCTGGAAACAGGAAAGGTTGGTCATTAGCTTAGGATTTGGGAGAGGATTGAGGTGAAATCAGGTCTTGGAATGATTCAGTGACTGGGGCAAGGAGTTGAGCAGAATCCCATCCTTGTTTGGGCAGTGACTTTAGCAAAACAAAATTCTCCTTCTTTCCATCTCTGTTCTCTACATCTATTCTGAGCTCAGACACATCCTTCACCAATTAATCATAATTAATAATTCCAGAGACAACAGAAAGACTGAAGAGCCACTCTGGTGATGTAAACTGGATGTGTACAGCATTTTGCTCAGCGATCTTATTCTCCCAAAACTCCTTTTAATGCAGGCAGCAATTGGGCATAACCTGGGAACAAAGCAATGGGAACACCCAGGGACCCCACAGGATTTTTAACAAGCTATTTTCACCATTTTATTCTTGCAGCATCACCTGTAACTCTGGAGAGGGGACTGGGAAGGGGCTGGGCTCAGTGAGCAGGGGTGGCATGGGGCACAGGGACAGGGACAGCTCTGTGCAGGCATCTCTCTCCATCTGCTGCTGCTGTCCCCAGGGCTCCCTTCCCCATCCCCAGGGTGACAGCCACAGCAGAGATGTTTTGTTCCCCACCTCCTCCACCAGCCCTTCCCTTTGTCCTCCTTTCAGCAATCCTGGCTCCTGCCAGCAGATTCTTCTGACAATTCCACGTGGAAAGGAAATTAGAAATGCACCAGCGTTCCTCACACGAGCAGAGCCACGGCTTGAATGGGAGCATTAATTCAGATTAAAACTGAATCACTCAACAATTCATCTTTTTTTTTTTTTTTTTTTTTCAGTGTGTGTGTGTGTGCTTGGTGTACGACAGGGATGTTATTGTCCCAGGTCTCTGATATGACCTGCCTGATTAATGGAGTGACACAGCCTGCCAATATCATTGCTACAACTAAATCAGTGTCACCTGCAGGTCCCCAGGGAGAGGGAACGTGCTCCAGAAACTCTAAGGAAGCAAAGCTCTGCCTCTCAGCTCCTAAACTGGCTGTTCCTCAAGCAAGCTCTGCTTCCTGAGCTCCAGGAGCATCCCCAGAAAAACAAGTGAAGGGCAGCAGCTTCTGAGTTTGTTGCCTTTCCCACTCTCACATCACCTCCAGCTCCCACTGTTTTCCCTCCATGAAGCAGAACTACTGTGAAAGCCATGGAAAAGAATTAAAAGGTTTAATTTCTAAAGCTTTATGTGATCCTGGTGTAGGAAAAAAAAAAAAAAAGCCATATGGAAAGAACAGCTGCCAAGTAAAATCTCACCCTGAACAGAGAATATATGAAATTTCCTGACGTGGGTGAAAATGAAGTGTCAGAGGTTGGAGTTTGGAAAGGCCAGAAGGGAGCAACCCTTGAAAAAAGCATTAAAATCTCTTTTTCTAAATTCATCTGGAGGGTGGCTGGTGGTGAGGGCAGAGGTGCTCTTGGTTCCCAAAGTCCAAGTGACCTGCAATGCCACAGAATGAGAAACAGCCCCACGCTGTCCTCTCCAGTATGTGCCAGTGCCACCCAGCCAGGAGCAAAAACTGAGAGAAACAGCAAATCCAGGCCTTCAGCTGATTACTCAGAACCACAAAATCCCAGCACAAGCTCGGGACTCGCTTCAGATTTTCTGTTCCAAAATGTTGCATTTCCTTTGCTGTTCCACTGGGCACCCCACAGAGTCCCACCAAACTCAACAACAACAGCAGAAGAATTACACTCAGTGTGCCAGGTTCGTTTAGAAAGGAGTATAATTAGAAATAAATTAAATAAGATCAGCTGGAGGGACACTTCATGTTGTCCATGTGTCATTAAGAGGAGCAACCACATGGTCCTGCAGGCAGAGAAAACCAGGGTGATGAGAAGACAAGGACACAACCAGAAAAGGCAGGAAACAACAGAAAATCCATGTTTGCTGCCTGCTGGAGTCCACCTGGAAGATTGGTTTCTGTAATGTGAGGCTCAGCTTCTTTCTTCCAAGTAAACCAAGTTTTTCTAGCAGAATTCCAGCTGCAGTCAGGGCAGCACAAACCCCCTCTGCCCTGGGTGCTCTTTCTGACCTTTGCTCCTTCCAGATGTTCAAGGACAGGTTAAATGAAGACTGGTCCATTCCTTCCCAGCTTTCTGAGGCTCTTCCCATCCAAGGATTTATCATTTATCCATGAGGCTCTTCCCATCCAAGGATTTATCATTTATTCATGAGGCTCTTCCCATCCAAGGATTTATCATTTATCCACAGACCTAAATTCTCCACTGATTTTTAGCATGGCTGAACGTGGCATCCACAAAATTCTGCAGCGATGAGTTCTGCACTTCAAAGATGTCCTGATGCAGGGAAAAAAAAATAAAAATAAACTGCCTTCCATTCGGTTCAAAATATTTTGGGCCTGTTTTGTGGGAGGCCTGCAGCTTCCTGCATAATGAGGAGGAAAGAAGGCTCATTGCTTGTTCAGCCCCTGGCTGGGGGAGCTGTTTTGGGCTCTCTGCTTTTCTGTGTGAGCTTTTTCTTGTTCCTCTCCATCCCAGGGGAACCCAAGTTAAGCACAGCTTTCAAGGAGTCTGAGCAGTGCTTAATTACATTTCCTGCTATGTTCCCTTGCCTAATAATTTCTAAAATTCTCTGTACCTTCTGACTCATTCCCACCGAGCCTTGAGCTATTGTTTCCATAGAGCTGTTCAAAGCAAGCCCCAAATCTCTCCCCTGAATGCTAATAGCTCATCTCCAGCTCATCACTGTGGAGGTTATAATTAATGTTGTTTTTTCACAGTGGTCATTATCCTGCATTTCTTAATATGTGAATTTCATCTTGTTTCATCCCCTCCCTCTCTCAGAACCATGAGAAGCTTCTGCAGGTCCTTCATTTTAGCTTTTTCTGCCCTGAGCAAACTCATTTTGCCAGGAAATGGAATTGCCCCAGCTCTTTGCATGTTTTTTGTGAACCCTGGCTGCCAGCCCCAGGCTCTGCTGGGTGACACCATCGTTCTGAGCTTTTACCCACTAAATAAACCACTAAAGAACCTTCTCTCTTATCCCTTCAGCTTATTTTTCTTAAGAACCTTTAGGGAGAGAACTCGTTAAAAGCTCTTGAGAATCGCAGATGATTGCAGCCACCAGAGCACCCTTATGGACACCCTGATTCCTCAGGAAATCCTTGGTGAGGCACAGCTTCTCTCTGCAAAGCCCTGTTCTTTCCTATTTTGCCATCCTTATCCCAGCCCTTTAATTCTGTTCTTTAGTATCATTTTTGTCCTTTGCACCCTGAAGTCCTGCAGCTTTCCAGACTCCCCTCCAGCCTTCACAAAATCAGGGCATCAGTTGCAACCTTCTCTGTGCTGAGCAGGATGAAAAGCTCAGATTTTCACCCTCCCCATTAACAGCAATTTCAGATCATGTCAGAACCCATGAGCAAAGCCCATCTGCTCCTGGCAATTTGTTATTTTTCATCTCCCTGATTCATCCCCAGACCCTTCCCACCAGCAGTTCAGCTCTTCTGCCTTGTCCCTCCCAAAAAAGGCTGTGCTGAGGAGCCCTGCCTGAACCCCAGAGCTGGCAACAGTGGGGTCCAAAATTAATCTCCTAATTAATCTCCCACCACCCTTCCTTGCCCTCCAGACTCCCAGGAAGGCTCCTGATGTGCTCGGATTATTATTATATGGTTATTGTATTATTATTTAATTATTATTTAATTATTATTATTGTATTATTATTGTATTATTATTGTATTATTATTGTATTATTATTATTGTATTATTATTGTATTATTATTATTGTATTATTATTGTATTATTATTGTATTATTGTTTTATTATTATTTAATGCCTTCAGCAAGCTGATCTTCCAAATCTAGCTGAGATTTGCCACGTGCCATGTCTGCTTTTTGCTTCCTTGAAAGTTTTTGCTGTATTTCCTTTTTTTCTCACACAGCTTCCAGTTTTCACCCTTTCCTGAGGCAACAGGTTGGATTGAACTCATTTTATACCACAGAAAGGTATAAAATCCAGGTGAATCTGTGACTTTATCAGGGTTTTAACAAAGTTAAAAACAAAAGTTAACAAAGAGCTGGGGCTGTCAGAGATGCTGCTGCTGGTGAGTGTCTCCAGTGCTCCTGTCACCCTTTGGAGCAGGAACCTGGATTTTGGTGGGTGTGTGGTGGATGAAAACACATCCAGGAGGAGTGAACACTCTGAGAAGGGCAGCAGGGTGGTGGTAATTAATGCACTGATGGTGGGAGCTTTATCTCTGCCTGAACTGCAGCTGGAAACTGCTGGAGACAGGGGTGGGTGGGCAGTGAGGATGAAAAACTGCCAAAGGGGGATTTCTGCACATCCCCAGGGAGATTAAAAAAAAAAAAATACTCCCTCTCTCAGCCCTGTTCAAGTCTGCCTTTATGCAGAAATCCTTTTATGTACCATTAAAATTCAGCCAGTTCTGCTCAAAGCAGAGCTGCCCTTTAACGGGATCCGTCAATACTCCAAAACGACAGGAGCTGAAATGAATATAATTTCTAACAGAAATCATTATAATTCTAAACAATGAAATCTTTTTAAGTACAGGAAGAGCAGGATAGACAGAGGGAGAAAAGGAGAAAAATGTAATTACATTGGTAAAAACTCTGCTATTAGGGAACTAGTACAGCTACAGTTCATCTTTTGTCCTTGAATTAAAATGTGGGCATGGCCAATCACAAAACTAAAGTCTGCTTTACCTTGCAGGTATGTAAAATATTCCTTCATGTTTCAAGGTGCCCTTTTGATTTGGGGAGGGAGGTGTGTGTGTGTGGCTTAAAAATAAATATATTTCCATCCTTTCTCAAGGTCTAACCTTTCAGAACATGCCCAAAAGTCAGTGGGGAGAAGAGCAGAGCACTCTGAAACAGGCATGGAAAACAAGGAGAAAAGAGCAACATGCCACTTAAATGTTGGAACAAAATCTATTCTTTCCAGCCATTTCCTTAAATTAATGGTGGAGGGCTGGTGCTGTTGTTTAGAAGAATGAAGGAGTTGGCATTTTGTGAATAATGAGATAGTCCCAGGTGGCAGGAACGTGTCCTCACACATCTCAGTCTTCTCATCCTGTCCTGTCATCCTCCTTTTCAATGCTCTGCTCCACTCTTGGGGCTCTTTTGGGAATTCCCAGCTTTAACCAGAGTCTCTCCTGCCTCCAGAGCTGCTGCTGGCAAAGACTTCCAGAGCAGCTCTGAATCACCCTGAGCCTGTGATTTGAACACCAGAGCTGGCTTTGGAGGGGATGTGCCACGAGGCCAAGCCCAGCTCCCTGTGCTCCTGTGGCAGGGAAATGTGGGAAGGAGATTTTATGGTCCACATCCAGCCCCAGCTCCAGAAAGGGCAGCATTTCCATATTTTACTCACATGCCTGAATTGAGTTGATTTAAGGCTACCCAAACCCAGCTTTATTCAGCTTGGGTGTGCATTTTCTGTATGAAAAAACACAAAACTCTCCCAAACTTCCAAACCTGCTTTGTGCAGGCAAAGCAACTGCAGCACAGAGCAGAGATAATGCACAAATGCATTTCATGTGTCTTTAATAAACCTGAGTGTTGGGAAAAGAGACAGAAACTTCCCAAATCTTTTGGCCAGCCCTTTTTTTTTCTAAGCCCAACTCAGAGTAACCATTCCTGTCTGTGGTATTTGCTGATTTGGGGAATGAGATCAGCCTGGCTTATTGTCCTCTCTTCCACCTGAGTTTAGTTGTTATTTGCCAGAGCATACAACAGCCAAATTATGCCATGGCAGAGGAGCAGAAAATATTTCAGTGATGGGTTTCCTGAAGCTAATTTTGTCCAAATAAGAGCTGTGCTGTGGGTGCCTGAGCACAGGCTCTGCACAGCAGCAATGCCAGGATCTAAGTGGAGGTTACCTTGTTCCAAGTGAAAAACCATCATCATCCACTCCAAAATGTGAGCAGATAATGAGCAGCTCTGAAGTGGATAATTTCACTTTATTCACAGGTGGCTCAGCACCACATAATACCTGATCCAGATCTCTTTCTAATTAATCTAAACCCTACTCCTGGCCTAATTTCACGTGCTGGTTGTTGAGGTGACCTCTGATAGGATGAAAGACAGCATTGCCACTCATTAATTTCAAACTCCTGACTTAAACCCTCATTTTTTCCCTCCATGAAGTTTTTGTGAGCATTTTTCATAAGGAGAGACTGATATTAAAAAAAATCAAAAATAAAAAAAAAAATTGTGTGTGAGTAAATGTGGAAAAAAAAAGGATTTAACAAAATTTCACAGCACACCTTAAACAGGAAGGAAAAGGGATTCTGTTGCCCATTGCACACGGATGAAATTTATAAACCAATAAGACTAATTTAATTTTTTAAAAAATCAATACTGGGAAATGTTACCAAAGCACCACTTGTTGGCTTTCCATTTGTTTGTGGACACGTTTCTGGAATAATAATGGCCAGTCATTACTCAGTCACTGCTCTGTGGCTACAGAGGCACTGAAAGCCATGGGCTGCTTTCCTCTGGCAGTAAAAAGAATGTTTCTCACTCAGAATTTGCCATCAGGATGAGATCCCCCTAAGAACTGAAAACTTTAAGCCTTCTGGGTGGGATCTGTAAAAAATCTCCCTCATGGATGTAATTCAGTCATCACAGAATCAGTGGGAGGTTCAGCAAGCACAGCACAATCATGTCAGTCCTCAGGGCTGGGCAGGAGCCCCAATTTATTTGGTGCTTAAATGAAACTTTACAGCATGAGAAAGGCTCAGGGTCCCTCCAGCATCTCTGACTGCACTGAAACATCCCCCAAGGCTCCCTGCAGCAGCCAGGCAGAGATGGAGCCACAGCTCAGCCCTGGAGCTTTTGTGGAGCTTGGAAACTCAGCCTGAGACCTGCAAAAAAACAAAACAAAACAAAAATTCCTTTCACTGGGTGCTCAAAATCTACCTAAAAATGTGGGGTTTTGCTTCTTTTGGGATGGCTTAAAAGCATCCTAGCCCACCTTTAGTGAAGTTTTATGGAACCAAACTCAGATTTGTCTTTTAATTCTCTCCTTTTTGCTTTGCTCTCCTCAGTGTCCTGTGCCAATGCCATTATCCTGATTTCTGCATTTTTCCAGGCATTAACACCCCTCAGTCTATCACAGTAGAAATGCTGAATTCTTCTTCTAACACATAGCTAAAGATTGAGCAAGGCAAACTCTTTTTTGATGGACAGCAGGGCTTACAACTGGCACATTATTTTTTAACAAAAACCTGCTCAGGTCTTGGGTGTACCTTATTCATACAAAAAATAATCTGAGGAAACAAAAAAAGACTTTGGGGTGTTACTCAAACATACAGATCTCCATAATAAATGTTGGTTTCCTCTGTTACACCTTCTTCCACCAAAATTAAAGTTCTGAATGGTGTGCAAGAATCTAAATTGATTTGGTGAAGCACAATAGAATAGAAAGATTTGGCAGGCATGTAAAATCCCATTTATGAATGGAACAGCAAGAAAGTTGGAATTCCACATGTATAGAAAAGTGTATAAAAATTTATAACATTAAAATTGGCTTTTCTGCATGAAGAAATGGAGTGCTGTCTGTTTATTTCTGCAGTGGGAGCTCTCTGCTCCTGGTGGAACATTTCCCATGGAACCCACTCTGCCCCAGAGGGCACGGGGGGACTTGTGCTGCTGCCCAATAATTGCAGTGTGGCTGTTGAGCATTTGCAGCACATCAGCAGCAGCGTTTGGAGGGGCAGCCTGGGGGGCTGGAGCTGTCAGGGCAGATAATGGCCCAGCTCACTGCTGGCTAATTATAACCTGCAAGTGGAAACTCCACTGGGCTGTTCCTCTGGTTTTCCCCCCTCTCTGCAGATGTTGGTGTTGGATTTTGGAAGGGACATGTCCAGCAGATCCAGCCTGTGACCTTCAGAAGGCACAACCTGACACCTGCAGCAGCTGCTCGTTGGAATTTCACCAGCACGAGGCACAGGGGTGGAAACCATCCCAAAACCAGCCCAAACCACCCAAAACTACCCCAAAACCATCCCAAACCACCCCAAAACCATCCCAAACCCACCCCAAACAACCCCAAATCACCCCAAAACCATCCCAAAACCAGCCCAAACCATCCCAAACCCACTCCAAACAACCCCAAATCACCCCAAAACCATCTCAAAACCATCTCAAAACCACCCCAAAACCATCCCAAACCCACTCCAAACAACCCCAAATCACCCCAAAACCATCCCAAAACCAGCCCAAACAACCCCAAACAACCCCAAAACCATCCCAAAACCACTCCAAACAACTCCAAATCACCCCAAAACCAGCCCAAACAACCCAAAACCACCCCAAACCCATCTCAAAACTACCCCAAAACCATCCCAAACAACCCCAAATCACCCCCAAAACAGGCCCCAGAGCTGAGCTGGCCACTGGTGAGTGGCTGCTCACCTCAAACATGTCCCAGTGCCAGTCCTGCTCCATCACTGTGTCCCAGCTCTTCTCCTGTGCACACCTAAGGGCTCTGCAGGGAGATGATGGACATACTGTGAAGGTACCAAATTTTACCTCTCTTAGAGGGTTGATTTTTCCTGCCAGCAGCAAAAATGGTTTAAAGGTCCTAAAGAGGGGGTGCTGGGCACAGCCCCAAGGCTGCCAGAGCTCCAGGAGTGTTTGGACACTGCTCCAGGGATGCCCAGGGTGGGATTTTGGGGCTGTGCAGGGTCAGGAGTGGCACTGGATGATTCTCATGGGTCCCTTCCAGCTCAGGGTATTCCATGGTTCTATGGAAGCTCAGAAACAAAAGGGTTTGGTGTCACCCTACTGCGCCAGGGGTGAATTATCAGGTGGAACTTTTCACTCTGTAAAAAAAATAAAAAAAAAAATATATATATATATATATAAAAATAAAAAAAAAAAAGCATCAAGTTCAACTTACAAAGCAAACAGCTCAGCCTCCACTGAACACAGTGAGGAAAAAAATCTCATGTGAGCAGCTGTCCTGTGGCATTATCCAAGCTGCAGCTGACTCAGAGTGAATGTGGACTCTCTGTTTGTATTTGGAGACACCTTCAGTGCTGGAGAAAAAAAGAGTTTAAAAGCCATAAAGCACTGTGCCCAATTAAAACCACTTTTAAAACCTCAGCAAAATATAAACATGCTCAGCACTGTAAATCAAAAGAGAAAAAAAAAATGCTTATTTTTTTAAAAATCACTATTTTTAGCTTCACTCACCTTGATCCAAACGCAGCATGAGGATTTTACTGTGCCTTAACCATGCCTGAAAGCATGGAAAATTACAACTGAGACACCAGTCACATCCTGTGGGTAAAAAACCAGGGAGAGATGAGTGAAGTATAAAGAGAAGCCAACAGCACGGGGATAAAGGAGATAAATCAACTCCAGGACCTGTGTTCCAGCTGCTGGGAAGTGAAATGGGTTTCATCTCCAGCTGAAAGCTCAGACTGTAAAGGTACAGCAAGGAGGGAATAGCAGGACTGATTTAAACATCCCACTGAGGGAACAGCTGGCTTGGGGGAGTTAAAGGTTAAACCACATCCCTCATCCTCCACCTGGAAAAGGGCCTGGCTTTGGACCAGCCCCAGTTGATGGCAAATTAGAACATTCCCAGTGTCCCTTAGGTCCAAGTGTTGGAGAACTGCAGGGTTCAGTGGAAACAGGAGGTTTCCCCTCTGCCTGGAGCGTGGAGAGAGGGAGGAATAAATGACAGATGCCACAGGGATATGGAGACACCAGGAATGTTCTGGGTCAGTTTTCTTCTCTGTCTGTTTTTGGCCTAAATACAAATATGGCCCAGGTCTCCTGAAAGGGCTCAGGGGACTCAGCCAAACTTTTGGAAGTGCCCCCAAAACTTGGGGACATGCTGCCATGCTTTCTTCCATGATTTCAGGATGTTCTTAGGAGTAATTTTAGCAAGTTTTGGTCCATTTCTCTGCACTACTTGTGATCCCATTCACTTTCTGTGTTTTCACTCGATTTTGGAATTTTCCCTTCATTTCTCTCACCATTTAATTTTTTTAGCAGCCTCTCAGCCAGCTATATTTTTTCCTTTCTTCTGTGATTTTGGGATGTTTTTGGGAGTAATTTTAGCAAGTTTTGGTCCATTTCCCTGCACTTCTTGTCAACTTAGGCCATTTCATCGTGGTCACCCCATTTCCAAATTTCTGGGGTTTTTTTTTCATCACATCTCATTTCATCATATCTCCTCTCCAGAGGGTTTATCAGCAAGCAGGAACATTTTCCACTGGAAGGTACATTTCACAATGTACCAGTACAGAGTGATGAACAGACAATGATTTAGGAGTCAAATAAATAGCTAAAGCAGTTTATATCTGTAGAAAATAATGTCATTGTGCCACAAATTATACCTGGAGAAAAGCAGCTGGTGTTCTGTCCTATCCATTTCCTAGGAGGCTAAAATGGAAGATTGTGGTGTTTCTTTATTTACTCCAAGGCTCTCCAGCAGCACAGACTGAAGGAAGCAATTCTGGCAGATAAACAAAGAATTAATGATTAATTAATGGTGGCTCATGATATCTGTGTCCTCCCACTGCCCAGGCTTTGAAATTTCAGCTGGGAAACCAATGTTACTGCTACCACAGGCCCTGCAAATCATCCTTTACCAAGCTTTATCTTCCTGATCAAACTCATCTTTCAATTACAAAAGAAAAAACCCCAAACCAGCCTTCACCCAAATCCCCAAATACTGCCCATCAATTTAAGTCCTATTCCTGTATTTTCCCTGATCACAGGACTTAATTTACACTAAGGACTTCATGTTTGATTTTGATCAAGTCACTTGCTTTCTCAGGAGGGGAATTCATCAGCCTGAACTCCAGCTATCTGAAATCAGCTAACCCAGGCTTCCTGCACACTCCCAGTGCTGTAAGGGAGAGCCAGAGCTCCCCAGAGGATGCTTCATCTTGTGCTGGCAGAGGGGCCCAGCTCTGAGCCTTGGGGATCATTAATCTTGGCTCTGTGCTCTGCTGCTTGCCCAGCAGGACACATCTGATCCAGATCAGGGGTGATTTATGCTGGCCCTGTGCTCAGATAAACCCAGAGCCAGCACAGAGGGCAGCTGTGCAACAGGGGAGCTCTCCCCTCCTCCATCCCCCTCCCTGCTCTGGACATCTGCATGTCAATCCTGCAGATATTTATCCACCTTTGATGGTGGCCAGGTTCATGAAATTAAGGCAGGATTTCCTGCAGGAGGGTTGCAGATGCTGCTCCCCAGCAGGTTCTTGTGCAACAAGCACTGTGTGATTCCAGCTCAGCCTTCCAAGCCCCAAAATGTCAAATCTTTGTCACCAAGCTCAGCCCCAGCTGACAATCAAACCTCTGGGGTGAAGGAAAAGGTGCTGGTGACAAAGGTGCCCTCAGCTCCTGAATTTGCCTCCACAGACTGAAATGAATTCAGCACAGCCTCCCCTCAGTGATCCAAACTTGAAATCAAATCCTGGGTTTGAATGGGCAGAATGCCTCTGATCCATCCAGAAGGATCAGCCAGATCCAGGGCATGTGGCAAGGAGGAACTTCTCAAAGCATTTGGGCTTGGAAAGCATCCCCAGGCAATTAAAACCTGCATGAACCCGAGCTTTGCTCCTGCTTGTTTGCAGAGTTAAAGCATTCCCTTAAAAAGAAAACAAAACCAAATAGGCCTCAGCAGCTTAATGAGGATTTTATTATCCTACCTCTTATTTACTAGTATGGAAATGCTCAGCTCGTGCTGTTAAATAGCAGCCTCTTTCTTTTCCCATTTTCTTGGGCTTTTAGCTAATCAACTTGAAAATGCACTTGCCATTAATCTGATAACCACCATTTCCTTCAGCAATGCTCAGACCCTGGCATTCAGGTTAATGTCACTCCAAGATGAGATCTGATTCATTTGTTGCATCTTTTTAATTATGAAAGGCAATTTAGGTATAATTACCCTGTTTTCTGAGCTTAGGATGAGCTCACTGTTCACCCTGGCCAGGTCTCAGCCTGGTTCTCTGCACCAATTCAGATGATGAGGTGACCAGATTGCTTTGGACTTTCATTTTTTGGTTCCTTTCATGGAAACCCCAGGAGCCCTAAGCATTTACTGCCCTGTGTATGCACAGAGCTCAACAGCAGAATGGGCACACCCCAGTGTAAAAACAAGTGTCAGAAATCAGTTTGTTGGCAAAACATTGGGAAAGATCTGCCTGTGAGCCCTGAGCAGCATCTGAGAGCTGTGCTAACTCCCATCAGGATGTTCAGGTGCATTTGGGGACTGCAGTGGGGCTTTGGCTGTGCCTCTGGCAGCTGCCTGCTCTCAGGGGACAGCAGGGCTCTGCCTCAGAGCTCTGGTTTGTGCAGACAGCTCCTTCTGGGGTAAACAGGAGCTGTTTCTAACAGGGAACATGGGTGTGTTCCCCAGGCAGCCTCAGAGATGGGAGGAGAGAAGCTGCTTGAGGTGCACACCACTTCAAGCCATTCCTGATGAATGGTTTTCAAGGAGTCCCAGATTATCCACAAGGTGTGGGAAAAAAAAAAAAAAAAAGGATTAAAGACCTTCTGGCAGCCAGGTCTGTCCTCAGCACGTCACCTTGACAGAATTGCAGATGCCACAAGCTGCTCCTTGTTCTGAGCTGGCTCCTGTCTGTCACATCAGCTTCTCTGGGTGTTCAAAGAGGAAAAAAATACAAACCCTGAGCAGCCAGAGATGAGAGAGCTGAACTGCACAGGCCAGGTGAAATGCCTGTGTGCAGGCCTGGTGCTCTGCAAGGCTTGATTTGATTTGTTCTCCTGGTGTCCCCTCTGGTGACAAAGGAGGAGTCACAAAAATTAATCCCCAGCTCCAGAGCAGCTGGGAATGACAGGGAAAGGAGGAGCCAAGGGAAGTGCTGCCAGGGCATTAGCATTAAATACTGCCCCTCAAAATTCCAGTTTCTACTTTTCCAAATTCCAATTTTCCAAATTCTAAATTCCAATTTTCCAGAATCACGGACATGATGGGATCTGCAGGGATGTCTTCAGCCTACTCTTCACAAAATACAAATTTGTCTTCATCTGCCATAACCCTGAGAGATTCATCAGCACTTAAAAGGCATCAAATCACATAATACATGAGGATAGTCAGCTTCCTCTTACCTGAATTTTAAAGCAATTTTCTCGTCCTTAAATAATCTACACATGTTAATTAGAGGCTAGTAAAGTAGCTTAAATGGTGTGAAATTAGAGTGAATTATTCATGTCATTTCTTAGCTGCAGTGGTTGCAGATAATGTTTTTGTTTGGAGGTAAAAAAAAAAAAGAAATAATGAGAAGATGGAAATTCTTATTAATTTGTTTGCTGAGGAATAAAAGCTTTTTTTTTTCTTGGTGAACAGGGCTTCAGTTTAGAAGAGCTCTTCAGCTGAGAAACAAACATCCACTCATTTAGGCTGAACATGTTGACCCATCTTCAATCACTGAGTGGCCTCAGACCATTCCAGAGATAACAAAATGCAAAAAGAGCCTTTTGCAGGCTGCACAGCCCGTGCCCTCTGCCTGTGGCAAAATGTTCCCTGCAGCAGGAAAAGTAATTTAGAGGAACATGACAAGTTGCCCATTTTTTAAGGAGCCTTTCTGCAGCGAGAGGAGCAGATGGGTCCATTTGTCCTGGGAGCAGAGGCCACTCTGGGTGATGCTCCTTGAGCACAAACCTGCACAAGTGGCCTGGGATTGATTTGACTCTCTCTGAGAACAGCTCCACTCTTGGATCTTTCTCTCTCCCAACCTGATAGGGGCAAAGATGGAAAAGCAGAATTTAAAAATTACTAGTTTAGCAGGTTTTTTGACTCGGAGCAACTTTGCTAAAGCAAAATTAATAAGACTTAGATAGAAAGCTAATTAGCAGCAAGGCAATTAAGCTATCCCAACAGGAGCCATCTTCAGTGCCTCAGCTGGAACGTGCTGTTCTCTCCCACCAGGTAGAGCAGTTCCAGTGTCATCCAAAGCCTTCAGCTAAAGAAAGCACAACCTCATTTATCTGTTTGAAAACAAATTTAAAACCCAACAGGGAAAATATATCAAGAAAGGGAACAGAGAGGAGTAGAAATTCAGCAATAAGAGCTGGAGAAATGCAACAAAGAGGCTTCATCTGCATTTGTCTACACGGGCCCAACAGTGGCACTTTATGGCACCTGAAGATGCTGTAAATCTCTTTTCCCACCTGCAAGGAAATCACCTTCTTCTAAATGTCAGAGATGGCATTCACTGCTTTTATAATTTATGTGTGCCTGCAGGCTGGATCCTGGAAGAGCCTCCTGCCTTCCCCTCACCCCCCAAGCTTTTGTGCAGGGAGAGATTTCAGCCTGGTGAAGGCTCAGCAGAACAAACACAAGAGGCAGAACAAGAAGGGAGATCCCACAGAGCTTTTCCAAAATGCAGGGAAGTGCAGGAGCTGTGTAAAAAAGCACCTGGGGATGTGAAATTCGAGTGCAAGCAGCAGCCCAGGGCTGTAACTCAGCCACACTCACTTGGTGCCTCCCCACCAACATGGAGCAGCCCCCACTTTTCATTAAAGGGTTGAATTCCTTTGCTTTTCTGCAGGACAGAAGTTTATTTAGCAGGGCATTGCTCAAGATCACAGCCTGGTGTAGCCCATAATAGTCTGTTCATGTTCCTGTCTCCAAAGTCAATGGCAAACACAGCAACAGCCCCAGTTTCAACTCCCAGTTTAGTGCCCTACTCACTAGACCACAAAATTGTTTTTTATATAGATGGACACATAAAGATATGGATGGATGGCTCAAAGCCTGCTTTTATTGCCATATGGACACCTAAAAATTAGCATGTTAAAATGCAAAGGACTTTATCTGCTGCATATTAATGAGTTCCAATCTCCTCCAATGAGGCAATAATGAAATGACCTATAAAAGCAGTTAACATCAGTGGAAGTGAGATCAAACAGAGCTTTGCTGCTAAAAACCCTCCTCTGGCTCCAGAGGAGCCCACATCTCATCAGCAATTGCCTGCCCTTTACAGCAGAGCCATCTCAAATCTGATGGAACCATTCCTGGGCTCAGGTATCCACTGGAATGTTGTCCCTCCCCCTAAAATGCTGAGCTGCTTCCTATCCCCTCATCCTGCAAAATTCCTGCACCTTCAGGAAACCTCCCAGCACTGCCAGAACCAGGTTCAGACCTGGCCCCTGGGTGTGTGCATTGACATCCTCCAGGAATTCACCTTCAATACCCACAGAGGGTGTTTTTCCCTCCCCACCCTGCTGAGGTTGGTGAATTCCCTTTGGGTTTGGGTGTTCTCACACTGCCCTGCATGGCAGATATTCCCTGGGACAGCGAGGGGAGCCCTGAGCTGCCAGCAGGAGGGATGGGACAAATATTTCCAACAGCATTAAATGCTCTGAGTTTCCCACAGATTCCCAGAAACCACAAACATGATCTCCACTCCTTGCCAGCCCCTCCAAATACGGGATCCACCAGGGGGAATAACTTCAGCTTTGCCTTATCCCCGTTTTCCCTCTGTTTATTTCAGCTGCTCAATGAGACAAACACGGCACAGAACGTCCCTGTCGTGTTTAAAGTCCTTGTCTGAGGACATGAGGAGTGGCCAGAAATCCTGGTGGGTGCTTGGAGAGCCAACAGTGCAGGACACACGAGGCTGTGGCTCCCATTGCAGAAGGGTTTTGATGTCTGGAGCCCTCAGGGATGGAGCAGCCACAATTTGGGGAGAGTTACACCAAGGTCTGAGAGCAGCTTGAAACTTAGAAATCGATTTCCCAGGAAATCTGGATCCATCAGCATTTCCAGTGAATGAGAAGTCCATAGGATTGTGCTAAAAGGGAAGATCACAGGCAAATCCACAGACACTGACTGCTTCCCCCATCCCCCCCAATTAATATAATTCTTTTCTTCTTCAAAGTGTTCAGCTATTTCATTATGAACTCAAACAGGGGACACTTTGATCTAAAGAATAAGGTGGTTCAGATCTCTGCTAATTAGCAGCTGTCCTTACAGATTTTGGCAATGAGTTTGATGGAAAATTATATTATAATCTGTCCTGCCTTGCTCTGTGCTTAGGAGGGGAAAAGCACAGAGCCTTTATTTGACATGATGGGATGTATCATGTAGACATCAGTGTTGTACATTTTGAAACAAAATTAAAAATTAGAGATATGAAAGTGAAAATTAAAAAAAAAAAACAATTTGTAATAATTGATTGGTCACCTAGAAGGAAGATCTTGCTACGACTAAGAATAACACTTTTAAAACACAACATTTAAAATTAATGTTATTAAGAGTATTAATAGGAAATGCAGAAATTTTTCATGTAATTTTGTTAAACTTTTTTTCTGCTGGTAGCAAAACATTTTTGGGAGGGTTTAATGCAGGGTTTGACCCAAACCCTTGCTGACATAAGGAAGGGTTTCTATTTCTATTTATTTTCTCTAAAATGCCCTTTAAGGGAAGCACCTGCCTCCCAGCTCTGCCCCACAGCACTATTTAAACCAGCCAGGTGAGGAGGGGCTGGGGAAGCTGTTACACCACAAGGATTTCTCAGCTGTGTGGAGGCACCTGGCAAGAAAAAAAGGTACTGCTGGGGGCATGGGGGTGAAAAGATTGTGGGGTTGGAACATTTTGGGTTTTTTTGGAGACTCCAAATTGCATCCATGGATGGAGTTGGTGACCCAGTGGTGCCTTGGAGGGGGATTGGGGTGAAAAGATTGTGGGGTTGAAACATTTTGTTTTTTGGAGACTCCAAGTTATATGTGAGGATGGAGTTGGTGACCCAGTGGTGCCTTGGAGGGGCATTGGGGTGAAATGATTGTGGGGTTGGAACATTTTATCTTTTGGAGACTCTGGAATGCATCCAAGGATGAGTTGGAGACCCAATGGTGCCTGGGAGGGGCGTTGGGGGAAAGAGATTTTGGGGTTGGAACACTTTTAGTCTTTTGAAGACTCTGAATTGCATCCAAGGATGGAGCTGATGACCCAGTCGTGCCTTGGAGGGGGATTGGGGTGTAGAGATTGTGAGGTTGAAACATTTTGACTTTTGGAGAATGAAATGCATCCAAGGATGAGTTGGTGACCCAGTGGTGCCTTGGAGGAGAAAAGTGAGAGGTTTTGAGGTTTCTGGAGTGAGACCCTGTTTGCACAGAGCTTGGGCTCTGTCTGTGGAGCAGTTGTGCCTTTTGTTCCTGCAGTGCCTCCTCCCCAGTGCTGCTGAGCCATTTTTGTCCTTGGGGTGCTGGGATGGAGGCTGGGCTCTGGCATCCATCAAAACCCAGAGCTGAAATCAGCATTCTGCTTTTCCTGGCCTCTAGCCTTGAGTAGGACGTTGTGGTTTTCTCCTTTCGTTTCACTCTTGATGAGAAATCCATCCCAGCATGTTCCTTGATGTATTAAAAATATGCTTTAAACGCCCAGCACTGGTTCTAGCAGTTGTCTGCAATATTTTTGTTTTAAGATGCTTAAAGTATGAATAATGAGGACAGAAGGAGTGGGTCAGGGGGTCAGGCATTGCGTACCCAGAAGAAACAGGAAGGAATAGCATTTGGAAAACAAAATTATTTCCTTGATTGAACTCTTGACATGGATGAGAATTAACTTTGCCAAACCCAGATGGTGCTGCAAGGAGCAGTGAAGTTAATTCTTCCTCTTGCTGAAGTGCAGTGTAACCTATTTGTCCTTTCTCTCTCCTCGTTGTGTGGTGATGAGATCAAAGCTGACATCTGGCTGCAGTTTTGCTGAAACTGGGCAAGTGATACTCTCTGCTGAAATCATAAAGAGAAAATATATTTGGGAAGGGAAAAGCTACTGGGGCTGCCTCCCAAAAGTCTGAGTGC
Organism: Muscicapa striata striata; assembly: GCA_030060385.1. Taxonomy (NCBI): domain Eukaryota; kingdom Metazoa; phylum Chordata; class Aves; order Passeriformes; family Muscicapidae; genus Muscicapa; species Muscicapa striata. Next base: position 456,606 of record JAREIS010000012.1, on the reverse strand, counting down.
TCAGCAAGTATCTGGTGTGCTGTAATACCTGCTGCAGCTTGGTGCTAAAAGGTAATGGATTAAACATTCATGTTATAAACCAAATTTATCATCTCAGCCTTGTTGCTGCAATAATCTACAGGGCCATTTTCAGGCTGCTGTGGTATTTACATCTGTGAAAAGGGATTATAAAGCACAATTGCAGCTCAGAGTGACACAGAGCCTGCTGTGCTCCAGTGGCAGGGGGAGGAGGCTCCTCCTCCAGTGCAGCCACTTTTAATTCTTGGGGCTGCAGCTCAATGTGTGTCTGTCCCCTTGATGGATGGGTTGTGCCCAGCTGTGTTAAACATCACTTAAAAATGTGTAGAAGGAAGAGAATCAAGTCCACAGTGGACCAGAACAACTTCTAAAATGTATTTTCCTGTTAAAAAAATTATTCTTTTGCATCCTCCAAGCGAAGTGAAGGGGCCTTGCTGTGGTGCAGAGCCCAGGGCTGGCAGGAGATGTTTCCCTTTCATCCCATTTAATTTTCACAGCTGCACTTCTAAATTCTGTGTCTAAATACAAGGTGACAGTGCCTCCTAGGAACTGAGCAAGCAGCTTATTTCTGAATTTTAACTACATGGTGTTCAATACCTCTTTGGGTTGTGCCATGTCCTTGATGAGGGGAGCATTCATACAAGTGAAATTTGTGTTTTTCCAGCTTTTGAGTAGCACCTGGTGACTGTAAAGGCTGTGGGTACTTAGTGTTCCAATGTGAAAAGTGAAGTATTTTGGCCTTCCCATGGCACTTGAGATGGCTGAGAAATGCTCTGCACCTGCCATGGCAGATTTAATGTCACAATTTCTACATGAATTCCATTTACCTTTGGAAAACTCGGTGCTGCACAGCAAGTTTCAGATGTGCTGATATTGCACATTCTGAGTATGTCACTAAGGGGTTAAAATATCTTTGAAGAGCTGTGTGAATGCCTTGTCCCCATCACACTGGAGCTGTCCATGACTCCTCAATCCTCATATTCTACAAGTGAATCTCCTGAGCTCAGAAAAGGCAATTCCTGGGCTCTGGAAAATGCCTCCCCCTGCCCTTGTGCTTTGTAAAAGGAGGGATGGAGGATGGTCACCCTTTATCTTCACAAATAAATTAAATCTGGGTGGGGATGGCACAGAATTCCTCACAGACCTCTCCCACTGAAGCACACTCTCCTCTCTGCTTCCCTGGCAACAGTAAACAGCAATAAAAGAAATTATTTTACTTTTACATGTGTTCACTCTGAATTTACAACTCTTCCCAGGACAGAACATCCCAAATCTGGGATGTTTTGTGACCACAAGAGCATTTTCTTGTTGTCTCTCTGTCCTCCTTAGACCTGAATTCAGAACTTTATTCCCTCCTGTTGCCTGGGCAGGATTTCAAATCCTCTGCTCAAGTCTCTTAAAAGAGAGACTAAATTTGTCAGCTGCCTTGGAGTGTGTGCAGATGATAGCAGACAAATCTCTCCTGCTAGACAGCCTCAAGCTGAATTTAACACTTAATCTGGGGCTGCACTTTGTGGAATATCTGTCTTCCAAGTGAGACTGGATCTCCAGGCTGGGCTCTAGAGGTTTGGAAGGATTGGAAGCTTTGGCTTAAAGCTCTGCCTCTAATACTAAAGTGAAATTATTTTGGGAGGAGCACAGAGTGGCCCAAGGAATCTGGGAATTTCTTTTCTTTCTCTTGAAAGCCTCTTTGGCTTCTCTTTGCTTGTTTTCCCAAGATCTTGTGATCCATTGCAAAGTGAACTGTTCCTTCAGTCCTTTAAGAAAAGCTGTTGGAACACATAAAAGCCAAGCCTTGAAAAGCTTTGTTTGCTCAATTTTCTGAATTACAAAGCCCCCGGTGTTTGGCTCAGGGAACTGATGATGGAGATTTGCTTCCTCTGTGTGCTGAGACCTTTCCATGAGCTGGGAGCTCTTGTGGGGTCCCTGTGTGGGTGCTCAGGGCTGAACTTTCCTCAGACAAATTAATCAAAATATTAAATGTTTACCTGTGTAAAAGCTGCTTTGTGAGAAGCTCATGAAGGTCATGCCTGTCCTGCTGAGGGCTCTCATCACTCTCTGCAAGCACCTTGTGCACTCTCAATTAATTGCCCATTAACTTGGAACCACAATGCTGCCTTATTAATTATGGATTACTCTGCAAACCTCTTTAAACAATGGCTGGGGCTGGGTCAGGTCCTTCCTTTCTTGCCCTGAGTAACTCCACCACTGACTCAGGTGCTTCTCTTGGCTTTTATTTGTTTGAGAAATCAGAAACTCTCAAATCCCAGTGCCTGAGGATCACCTGAAAAACTGTTTGCTGTGATTTACTTGGATTCAGGTTGAACCAAAATAACCCAGGAGCTTTTTGAGGCTTTAGGACGTGCCTTGGGATCAATATTGAAATGATTGGAGCTGCTTTGCATTGTTCAGTCATAAGGAAATATTGCAGGAGGAACTCTCCCTGTTCCTCACAGCTGGTTTGCTGCACACAGCAAAATTTTCCATCAGGATCCACAGGATCATTTAAGAACAAAGGGTAAATAAAAATAATAACCAAAAATAAACTTAGAACATGCCACCTTGTTATTTGTCCTTTAATGTTTTCAAAGCATTTGCATTTCAAAACACACTAATCTGTCCACTTTGATTTCTTTTTATTGAAATACAAATCAAACTCCAAGCCCAAGGGAAGAGGGATTTTTCTTTTTTTTAAAAAAAAATTTTTAGCCTATGGCAGCAAAACAATTTTAATTTCTTTTAAATGTATTCTGCTCTCCTTTGTTCTTGCTCAGGCAAAACATGTATGGATTTCAGGGAGTTTTGCTCAATCAGGGAGTGAGTGAGGGCTGCAAAAGCAGATTTTGGGTGGGTTTGTAGCTCTGTACATCTCCCAGGTGTTGAGGAAAGGTCGAGGAGCTGCCCTGCCTTGGTGATCCCATGGGAAATCCGAGTTTTTGGGGAGGAGGGAGCCTGAGGGGAGGAGATCTTTGATCACTGCCTGACCAGCAGAGGATGCTGCCTGAGGGATGCTGCAGTGAGCTCCAGGCTGGTTTTGGGTCCAAAGCAGCTGTTTCAGGTGCCCCCAGCTCCTGGGAGGTGCAGAGTGACTCTGAACCCCAAATCCCCAATTCTGGGGGAAGCAGCTCCCAGCACCAGCAGCACTTGGAGCATCTGCTCTCATCAAAAAAACATCTGGGGAGGTTCTGATCTATTCACTCAGCCCCACTGGGTTTCAGATAAGAGCTAAGGAGCTCAAGGGTGACCCCCAAGCTGGGAATCCTCTCCCAGGGAAAAGCAGGCACTGGGAGGCTCCTGCAGGAGTGGGAGGATCAGTGTGTGATGAATTTGCTGGAATTTAAGGCTCCAGGATTAAATTCTCCCTTGTCATAGCACCTGCCTGGGATTTGCTGCTGTCCAGTGCCTTCCAAGAGGCTCCTTCTGTGATAAAAAAAAAAAAAAGGCAGAATTTTGCAGTGAAAGGCTCCTGAGGTCCTTCAAGCAAATATTGCTTCAGTGGGTGAAATGGAAAATGGCAAATTATTCCCGTTATTGGAGGCAAAGAAAGAAACCACAATGCCTTTTAAATATGCTTTAAATATCTCAGGGCTTCTTTCCCAGGAGCCAAAATCTTTCCTTAAATCAAACTGGACCCAGCCAAGCAGAAAACATCACAGAGCTCATGTGGGGATTTCTTCTTCCTGGGGATGGCTCCCACCCATGGGTCAGAACCAGAGGATATATCAAAATATCAAAGAGATAGATCAATATATCAAAAAGCAATTTATTCACCTTGCTGGAAGAGTTATTTTCCTAAATTGCTGATCCCTCCATCTTTCCTTACCTGTCTTCACCTCACTTCTCTGAATATCTGAGAGGAAAAATCTCTTTCCCCATTATCACATTCTCTGCATGTGAAGAACATGGAACAATTTTCAGCTCAATTCACATTTTTAGCACAAAGTGGGATGATAATTCTGTTCAGCTAGGGATGGAATGAGAATCAGGTAATTGCCTAATTAGGAATTAAGGAATGAGAATTTAGGGAATTAGCCTAAAGACTTGATTTTTGCCTGTTGGAGCCTGGTGCTTCTTGTTACCATCCTTAATTCTTTCCTAATGCCTTGTCCCATGACAAAACACCTGTTACAAAGCCCATCATTCTGTGTTAAATGTGGAGTGGAGGGATGAAAACAGCACAAATTTTTGCTGTGTTGCCCTTCAAATTGTTTCCAAAAGGAAAATGTGCCAGGCCACGTTTCTGTGTGAAAATTCTCGTGTTTGGATGTGTGGAGAGATTGTGCTTTGCTTTCTGTGTGTGCCCCTGGTTCATGTGCTGTGCTGGACACAGCAGGAAAGTGCAGGCAAGATCAGCAGCCAGAGCACATGATCTCAGAGGAGGAGGAATGGCAGAAAATCCGAGTGGAAATTTACAGCTGCAGCTGGAGACACTTGAACTGTATCAGAATAACCTCAAGAATTCTGCTCCTCTGGAAGATGCTGCAAAAGAATAACCCATTTCTTTGTTCTGATGAATAATGGAAAAGGCACTCCAACACTACTAATTAGGGAAGATTTTATTCTGGTAGGTTTTATTAAGGAATATTAATGAGCAACATCTTGAGCAGCATTGCAGGAGAGTGGAGATGTGGATGCAGGGCTCTGGTGAAAGCTGCCAAAGAAAAAGGTGGGAAAACATCAAAGTTCTTCATGGGAGAGAAACTGCTCAGGCTCAATTCCCAAGCTGTGGTGAGAGGTACTGGGGATCCTTTTCAGAAGATCCAATCCAAAAAGGGACTTTTGATCTGATTTCCCAAGGATTTCCAGTGTTTATGCTGCTTTGGGTGCAGGACTCGTGCATTGCCCAAACTCATTTTGGGGCACCAGAAGGGACCAAGCAGCTCTTTTCAGGCAGGGTGTAACTGGATGTCAAACAGGCAGTGGTGACAAACTTCTCTTCCCTTGCTCCTCAGTGCAGACAAGGCCATGGGGGGTGTTTTTGGGGGAGCTGTGGTGATCCCTTCTGTTTATCTGGGCACACTCCTCTTGGAAAACAATGCTTGTTCATCAATTATTAAATTAAAATTAAATAGAATAAAATAAAATTAAAATAAAAAAAATTAGAATTAAAACAGATTTGGAACTGTGCTGAGTGACTCCCCTGGAAAGTGTGATTACAACACTGTTTGAGCCTGTTTTTGAAATTCTAGTTACTCTTAAATATCTTTTCTTGGGCCTGGTTTGAGCCCAGGTTTAGCTCTGAAGATGACACTGGTGATTTCCAGAGGTTTGGCTGGAGGTGTGGGAGAGCTGGAATGGATGGGTCTCTGGGCTATTAATTAATTAGATTGGTAATTAAACAGGCTTTTCTGTTCTCCATGGGTCACTCTAGGAGCCATTTGAAAGGTCTCTGCAGAGTAAACCAGGTCAGATAAGGACACTGAGCACTTTTGGGGTGAGTCACTTTTAATTGTGCCCATCATCAACAGTGGGCACACCACTCATCTCAGGAGTCCCAAGCAAATTAAATTGACTGGAGCTGCTCAGTTTTGCTGGTGAACTGAGCAAGGACACAAGGATTTGACTTTTACAATGACATTAAATGACAGTGATTGCTTGCAGCAACCTCAGTGCTGTTGGATGTAGTTTGGGTGGACTCAGAAAATGTCTTTGAAATATTTCTTTATTTGCCCCATATTGGAAACAAGACCTTGCAAGGCTGGAGCAAGCCAGGGGGAGCCCAGATTCCTCCTCTCTGCTTTTTGGTTTTGGGGTTTTTTTTGTTGTTGTTGTTTTTTTGGGGGTTTTTTGGGGGTTTTTTTTGGGGGGTTTTTGTTTTTTTTTTTGGGTTTTTTTTTTTTTTTTTTTTTTTTGGTTTTTTTTGGGTTTTTTTTTTTTTTTTTTTTGTTTTCCCTTCTCTCTTTCTTTCCCCATTGGAAACACACTGGAATATGTTATGTGTAATGTATGGGGGCATTTTGGAGCCATCCTGCAAATGCTGCTGAGGGATTGAATCTTCCCTCTGTTAGATATTTGTATCCTGTAAATCCTGAGGAGGACACCAGGCTGATTATAGGGATGGATCAGCTCTGCTGGGAGAGTTGGGGCTGTTCAGACTGGAAAAGAAAAAGGTTTTTGGGTGACCTCACTGAAGCCTTCCAGTACCTGAAGGAGCTACAAGAAAGATGGGGAGAGACTTTTTGCAAGAGTCTGGAGTGACAGGATGAGGGGAAATGGCTTCACACTGACATAAAGTTGATTTAGATTAAATATTAGGAAGAAATTGTTCCCTGTGAGGGTGGAATGGGTTTTTCAGAGCAGCTGTGGCTGCCCCTGGATCCCTGGCAGTGTCCAAGGCCAGGCTGGACAGGGCTGTGAGCAGCCTGGGACACTGGAAGGTGTCCCTGCCATGGCAGGGGTGGAATGAAATATCTTTGAGGTCACTTCCAACCCAAACTCTTCTATGGTTCCACTTCTCTCTTGTATCTACATTTACATCTCAGATGCTGGAGGTGCAGAGAGAAGGCAAAGCTCCTCAAAATTAAAGCAATTTTGACAAAACTTGCAGTTTCTATGACTGATTTGGAATTAATCAGTGGCTGGGAGATGCTGCTTTGAGTGAATGCCCCTCACCTGCCCTCAGCACAGGGTGAAGTGTCCCACCCTTCCCTGTTTCTCCAGTTGGCAGCAGTGTGTTCAGCACAGGAAAATTCCACTAACACTTAAAATGCTGCAGTGAAAGCCATGCTGAAGTTTGAGGGGGGGGAAACAAGGTTTAGATCTGCAGAGCAAGCAACTCCATTTCCTAATTATGCCCACTGAGGCTTCAGATAAAAAGGTTTCACCAGAGTTCTGTGATTCTCTGCCTGCCCTGACTGGTGCCCCAGTCCAATTTGAAGGTGCTGCATGTGGAAGAGAGGAGAGTGGGATGGATTTGTCCTGTTCTGGGCAGGTGAATCCCACGTGCTTGGGGCTCTTGTTGAGCTCCTTGATGCATTTGACCCTTCTGAGATCTCTGCAGTGAGGTGATTGCTGGCACGAGCACCAGCAGATTTTGGGTTTGCTGTTTGCACAGCTCTGTTGCTTTGGCTGCTCTGATTGAAGCAGATTTTTTTTTTTTTTTAATGAGTTTAAACTTCTCAGAAATAGGTGGGGAAGTGACCCTTAACTGTGCTTTCCCCTTAGAAAAATGTGTGTTTTCCTAAAAAAGCACCAACAGGAGAGCACCCCTTGGTGCACATCATTGGTCAGAGTAACACACTGAGCTCTGCAGGGACTGGAAAATCCTTTTGGAGGGAGCTTTGAATGTCCAGAGGTGGATTCATCAGGCCTGACAGCTCATTAGGTCTAATATTGGCCTTCCTCATAGCTATCAGTGCTGAGGAGTCTCCTGTGGACCTGTTCAGCTCCATCAAACACACTCTTCCCAAGCAGGCCAGATGTGCTGCCCTCCCCAGCCACTCTGGATGGCTGAGATGAGACACATGAGTCCCTGCCCTGTGGGTCCCTCCTGCCTCTCAGCTGCTGCTGGTAATGACTTGGCAGCAAGGTGCCCTTGGTTCCACTTATCCTGCATTTATAAATAAATCCTCGGTGTGTCGGTGACTCAGCCCCATTGATCTGAGCTAGTTATCTGAGGTTGGAATTGATTTCTTATCCCTGGCCAGTAAATGTTTTTCTAAGATGTGCCAATTGTCTACTGCTTATCAAAATGTCAGGTTTAGTTTGAGTCCTGGCCAGGTGGAGAGCAATTCCACCCAGTTCCAACTCCACGTTCTGAGGGAGACCCAGGGATGTGCAGTCATGAAAATATCCAAAACTCATTTATGTTCCAAAGATATCCCACCTGATCAACTCCTCTTTGCTCACAGGTCCTCCTGGCAAGAGTCATTTGTTGTTGAGAGAATTGATTTCCTTGTGAATGGGCTGGAGATGTTCCTCCAATGGAAATTGCACTTCTGTGCTGTTCACTTACTGTAAACTGAACTGAAAAAATGTTGATATACAGAAATGGGGGGAGGAAAGTTTGTGATTGCTGTGTCTTTTCATTGCAAGCCTTAATCTCACTGAATAGCTGTTTATCACTCAGCTATCAAGATTAATGATGAAGAGAGGAAGAGAAATGTGTTTTGGCTGGGCTCCTTACCCAAATGCTGTGATCTCTGTCACCAAAATTGACAAAGCTGGTGTTTATTTATGCACACTGATCTGGGGACAGGCTTCTGCCAGTGCTGCATCCCTGGAGACAGAGGTCAGTGCTGCTCAGGGAGAGGGGCTCTGTGCACTGGCGTGCTCTGCCCATCCTGTCAGCCTGAATATTCCTCCCCAGCCAGCTCTGAGTGAGGTGTGGGTGGTTCTGCTGCCCTGTCTTGTCCATGGGATGTGCTGGGGTCTCTCTGAGTGAAGAGGTGGCTGCTCCTGAGCAGAGGTTGGTGTTGGAGCCACTGACCTGATACTGTTCTAAAACCTGGTGCCATTTCCAGATCTCAGGAAATTAGGAGTTAACCCAGGAGGGGTGAGCATCACCTTCTTTCAGGATCACTGGGTTTAAAAAGCAGCAGAGATCCAGGAAACCTGAGGGTGCATAAATAATCAAACAAGGGCAAGTCACTCACCCTGGAAGTGCCTCCACTGAGCAAAGGAGTAGGTTTGAAATATTAGACTTAAAAATACCTCTGGAAAACTATTTCTCCTTTTAGAGAAGCAGCATTTAATGGCAGCAGAGTCTAAAAACCAACCCAAGCAGCTGCCCAGTCCCCCCCAGAGCTGTTCAGCCCCATATGCAGGGGCTGTTCATAGCTGGGGGCTCCTGCTGAGCAGATGGGAAATGTCCAGCCCAGGGGACATAAGAACAGTTCTGTTCTGCCAGAAGGGATTCTTTGGGTCTAGAGCAAAAAGGGATTTTCTGGTTAATGAAACATTAAGTGACTTCTGTATTAAAATTTCAAACTTGCTCAGTGGTACCTCAGTACATTTGTACACACTCTAATGCTTAGGTTTTCCACCAATTTATATTTATTAATTTTGCCAAAGCATGACAGCAGCTCAATATCTTCATTTTTCTCTTAGTGTAAATATTAGAATAAACTCCCATCTCTCCTCTTCCCCTCTCTGCCAGGGTTTATGATGTCCCTGTCAGCAGCAGTGGAGTTAAGCTCCAAACCAGATCACCCACACTGAGCTACCCCCTGATATTCTTGGCCCTTGAACACTCCCCTGCTAAATTATGGCTGGAGACTTCTCCCAACAGCTGCCATCAGGTGTAAATTACTGCTGGAGGGGACAGAACTCAGGATTCAGGGATTTCTCTGCAAGCCAAGGCCACTGCTGGGCACAAAGTTTCTCCCTTTCAGCCTGGCCAGGAGCTGAGACTTGGCTCCCTGTAAAATCTGGAGCAGCCAGCAGGACACTCCACTCCAAAAATAAGTTCATTGGCCCAAACTGGTCGGATCTCAAATTGAGCAGCTCAGAAATGGAGCAGGAAGGCAGATTTGGGTTCTGTTACAGCCCTGTGAAAGAAAATTGAACTCAATCCCAGCAGGTTCTACTGCAACTAATGCTCTGGGCTGGTTTGTTTATTTTGCTGGAGGGAAGTGTTTTACCCTCCCTGGCCATTAATCGGGTTTCAAGAGCCAATTTTAGTTCTTACTCTGCTCCACACTTTCTTCCCCCCTGCCTCTTGCAGGGTATTTTAAATAATACAAATCAACATTCAGCTTGAAAACATTCAAATACTTGCCAGGGAAATTTCAAATAAGTCCAAGAAAGGATATATAAAATAGGATCAATTTAACTGGAAAATGCATTACCCATGTAAGTCCTAAATAACTGCTGAGTGTGAAAAGGCCAATAAAAACAAACAAATCAATAGAATTAATTAACTGGGAGGCAGCGTGGTCTAGCAGAGAGACCACAAGGATGGGAAAGGATCCCCTGGTGATTTCAGCCTGTACTCCAGGACTGAGTAAGTAGGCATTTAGCCTTCAGTCTCTTTTTGAAGCTGCCTGAAGGGTTTAGGTGTTCACATCAATAGGACTCAGATCCTGAGCTGCCTCCCCTTTGTGTGTCTGCACCACACATGGAAGCAGCACTTCATCATTGTGCTTCCAGCGAGTGCTCAAGGCAGGCAGTGAGGAATCAAAGCCAGCAAGGGCTGAGGGTTTGAATTGCTCTGGAGAAGGCAGTGACAAGCCCTCTCCTCCCCATTAAACAGGTGCAGGATGGAGTTCAGGCTGCAGCTCTGCAGAATTAATGATCTGCACAACGACTGCTCCTTGCTTCACGATTTTCACCAGGAAATGCCAGGGAATCCTGGCAGCCTGCAGGGTTTAGTGCACACACCACTTGTGAGAGCCCCTTTTGGATGGGGCCTGCTCTGTTTCAGCTCCCAGAAGATTGGCAAGGCAGCCCTGGATTAATTAAAGCCCTCCCAAAACCCATCCAGCATCAACAACTTGTTGCATCCCACCCATGAAGTGGCATCAGAGCTGGGATAAAAACTGCTGCAGACTTACCTGTTGTGTTAATTATTGCAGGGCTTTTTTCCCCATGAGCTTGACTGACTTTTCATCTGTTTTTTAAGGCCTTTGCAGCTTTGTGCATGAGCTAACAGTGAGTTTAAAGCATGACCTGTAGGAGTGGCTGGTTTGAGACTCAGAGTGGTGAAAATCTCATCTCCTCAGCCCTGCCCCATGGATCTCTATCCTTTCCTCTCCACCAGTAAATCCATTTCCCAAGTGCTGCATCCTTCAGGCTGTTTATTCAGCTTGGCTCTAAATGCAATTTCCCCTGGGCTGGGATCACATTTTAAGTTCTGACTCTGCTGGGCAAACCCAAAGTGCTGTAATGTCTTCTAAGGCATCCCAAAAGGCAGTTCTGGAACCAAGGTCTGAGCCCAGCAGACAAAGCTGGCAGTAGATTACTCCTAATTAATCACCCCAAGATACCCCATTTACAGGATAAATTCTGTGTGTCTGTGGCACTCCTTTGACATCATGGATATTTTTTACCTGTCAGCCCTTTGCACTTTGATAAATAATCCATAATCAACTCCTGGAGCTGAACCCCAATGGGCTGATTTATTTCTGCAAAGCAGCTTCACATTTCATGTCTGCTTTATCCTGCCTTTTTATTTTTCCCTACAAAATAAACACAGACCTTTTCCCCAGCAGGACAAACCTAGGGCACTCCAGGGATGATACCCAGAGGAACACTGGGCTGTGCAGTCAGGGAAATCATTTTGGCAAAGTTTCTTTTTTTTCCTGAGCAATTCCAGCCCTGAACAAGCCAGGCACGGTCACAGCTCCTTCAGTTTCTTTCTGAAACTCAAGTGACACTTTGCATTTCCAGCCCTGCCTCTATCCATGTGTGAGCTGAAGGACAGACAAACTCATTTTGATAAAAATCTCAGTGCTCTCAGCTGAAGATCAAAGGTAAATTTGCTTGGAGCACTGAATCCCCAATTCTGAAAAAGATCTGTATTAGCATCAACAATGGGATTAATTAGTCTCTGCTTGAAACCTCTCAAACACAAACACACAGCCTGTCCCTTGTACCAGAGCAGTGTCATTTCAGCTTTCCCCAGCCCTGCAGCCCCTCTGTGCAGGGACCCTGTTCTCATTCTCATCTCCACCTGGGCTCTGCTCTGAGTCAGGGGGAGGAATGGGTGCAGCAGGCTGTGGCAAGCACAGATAACAGCAGGCTTTCAACAGGCTCCTCTCAAGCTTTTGTGGAGAGCAGAGATAAGGGCTGGGAGAGCTCTTGGTAGGGAGTTTGCAGCAGGCAGGGCTGGGGTGTCAGGGGAGCTCCCAGGCTGAACAGGCCCAAACCACTCCAGGTTATCCAGCAGCTCTGCCCCCCTTTGGATTCCTTCCCCTGAGTGCTCTCCCAAATGAAATTCCTTCAGAAATCTTACTTTGTTCATGCCCTTCATCTGCAGCTCTCTAAATAAGTGTATGAACTAGAAATTCAGTTTTATAGACAAAATGTCAGCTCACCCCACTGTCTATATGAAGCCAAACAGTTTCCCTCTGATTCTTTTGGGGTTTGTGATGAAAACTGTCATTTATTAAAAGACCATTCACTCCTGAGGGTTCTCCAGTCTGAGTGATTGAGGCAGGAGCTCCACACCCAAGTTTTACACATTCCCACACTGATGAATGGCAGGAAATAGAAAATGCACCCCATGGTGTGGGCATGGCCCAGTCTGAGCTGTGAAATCCACGAGTCAGGTTTGTGTCTGAGTCTGCAGCATGGACCCTTTTCTGTTCTCCACTAAAATTAACTTTATCCAGGCAGTGAAGTTCAGGGACAGAGAGGCAGGGTTAGGGATTTTTCTTTGTGGAAGGAGAGGGAAGTGGGATATGGAGCTGCCTGTCCTCCCATTAAAAAATGATTTAAAAAATATATTTTGCCTTTCCCTCCCATAATACACCTTCCTTTGAGCCTCATGCATTGTGCAGGGGAGTAGCACAATCTCAGACACATCTGTTCAAGTTTCAGCTTCAAATCCCAAATAAAAACCCCTTTCCATGTTCTCCTGGTACCTGAGTGTGCTTCATAAATCCAGCAGGTGAATTCCAGTCTGTTGGTGCCTGCAAAAGGGGGAGGGCAGGATCAGGATAACATTTGTTAAATGCTGGCAGAGCTGGTGCTATTTACTTGCTGATAGACCCTTAACATGGATAAATATTTTTCTATTGCTTGCTTGTGGAGGGTAATACTGCAGCTTTTCCTTTAGCCTGTTCTTTATGCAACCCAAAAACCTCAATATCTTGAATATTATGATTTCAATGACCTCAATATCTTTCACACCTCCTTGCCTTTGCTGTTGGTGGCTTTATCAGAGCAGAGGCAAAAGCTTTGTTTTCAGAGAAACTGGTGAGGAGATAAAGGGAATTACTAGTTAAACACAAATCCAGAATTTTGGAGCTTCAGAAACACAGAAGGGCAGTGAAACACATTTCTAAAGGTTATACCAGGGGCATTAAAGGAGACACAAACTGATTGCTGAATATTACTCTTCCACTTGACATCAGAATTTCTGTTTGAGAACTGAGGTAACTTTAGCATCAGTGCCCATATGAGGCATAATTGCTGTGGCTGAGGCTTTTACTCGCTGCACTTGGAAGCTTTTATGATTTCCAAGTGGCTTTCATGGAGAGTGACCACATTCCTTCTCTCCCTGCTCCCATCCAGCCTCCCAAACTGAGGTGAGAGCAGAGATTTGTGTGAGGTGAAGATCTACATGCTGGCCTTGAGCCAGTTGAAGCCTGGCAGGGGGTTTATTTTATTCAGGAGAAAGGAGGAAATACTGGGCAGTAACAGAGCTGTCAAATCCAAACTGCTTCTCTTACTTGTCCTGCTCTGTCCAAAGGTCCTTCCTGCAGTGCTGACCTCTGTCTCAGAGTGGCATCAGCACTGAACTTGGTCTTGCAACCCTTAAATGTGAATTTTCTTGGCTTAAGGATGGAGGGAGATGTAATTCTGTGCTACTGGAAGCACAAACAAATTTATTCCCATTAGAGAAATCGCTTAGATTCATCCTTAAGTGTTTTGTTTAATGAACCCTGATCACTTTGCAAAAGATTCCTGAGCATATTTGGGAGAGCCAAAAATAAATCCAAGGTGTCTGGGTTCTTGACAGTATCTCCCAGCAGGTCCTGCTGCTCTGTGAGGTCCCTTTAAAGCCAGTGCTCCTGACTCTCTGCTGGTTTTACAGTCTGTGTGTTTAATAACTGCTCATGGAATTAGAGATGTCATCAGTTCAGCAAAGGCTGTTCTGCACCTCATAAAATATCAGCCTCCTGTTTGGAGGGTTTGATGCAGAATGATTTGTATGGAAGCAGTAACCTTGCAGCCCTGAGTGCAGAGAGAGCAGCAGAATGTGTCTCCAGCAGCTCTGCAGGTCTTTGCCCTTGTTGCTCAGATGCACATGAGCTGCTCGGAGAGCCAGGTGCCACCAGGTGCCTCAGTTCTGGGATCTGTCCTAGAGAGACTCCATGAGCCCAATAAAATGATTTTTTAAGGATTTGGAGTAATTACATTTTAAATAATTAGCGTGGAGAGGTCATCTCCAAGCATGGCAGGGCTCACAAACTTGAGAAAAATTCCTTGTGCAGCCCAGCTGGGTGCTGAGCTTGTGGAGAAATCCCACAGGCAGGTGCTGGGAGCTGAGGAACACCTTGGCTGCTGTGCAGGAGAGAACAAAGCTGCTCATTCTGCACTGAACTCATCCCTGTCCCAGGGGAGCCTTCTCATCCTGTCAGCAGTTCAGAGTTCCTTCAGATCCAGGAGGAGGAGGAGGAGGAAGCAAATGAAGAGCTGTAAAGAATTCAGGTGCTGTGACTCAGAGGGCAGGCTCTGAGCTCTGGCAGGAGGATTTGGGGTGACATGGACTGGGCAGGAACTGTCTGTGCCTGGATTAGCTCCATTTGCTCTTTGATCCTGACCCAGCACTGGGAGAATTTCCCCTGTGAGGGTGGGTAAGAGCAGGAATATCTCAGATTTAAACTAAACCAGAGTTTCCAGTGAGAACAAAGGTGCCCACACTGGGAGCTGAGTGATGGCCAGAACAGGGGGTTGGTTCTCAGAGGGGTTTTGACCCATCTCTGCTAATGATGCATTTTTGGCCTCAGCTCCCAGGTCCTGGAAGGGCTGTGCCAATCCCAGTTTCAGCAAGGCTGTGTCCTGCTGACTCCTCTGCTGCTCCCGAAATCTGTTTGGTGCCATGGCAACGTTTGTGTGCTTGTAGCTCCTGCAAAGGGATGGAGGATTCCTGATTTTGGTCATTATTTCAGTGCTGATTCAATCACCAGACCAGGGTGCTGAGTGTGTCCCAGCATGGACTTCTTCAGAAAGCAACTTATTTGCATATTTAAAAAAAAAAAAAAAAAAAAAAAAAAAAAAAAGTGGTTAATGGGAGTGACAGATACTTATTACTTCTCCTTTCAAACACAGGACTAATTGTCTTCTGTCCCTAGTAAGCAATTTAAAGAAATGCTGGTGTAGGAAGAATTAGATAATGAAGCTCTTTTCATCTGACACTTACATATAATTTACTTTTAAATCAACTCCCCTGGGAGGTGGCACAAGCTGTGACAGTGCAGAGAATATTTTAATGGTTTTGGCAAGGAGTCAAAGCTGAAAACTTTCTATTTTAATCCCAGGACACCAGTGGCTAATATTTCAAAACAACAGGGGGTTAAGGGGGTGGGGATGTTAAATGTGATGTTGCAAACTGAGGTCACTGTGATCAAAAGGACCTGGTAGGGACAGATTTGTACAATTTAAACACCTGCTTATTACACTCTTTTAGTGGTGTTAATAAAAAAAAATATCACTATGGAGAAGGTGTAGGAAGAGCTGGGTATTGCTTGGCTCCCTCACAGCTCTAGGAGAAAAGAAAATAGTTTCCTTCAACATATCAATACATGGTATTGCTTTGCCATATTCCTCTTATGAACAAATATTCTTACAGCATCCATGGTCCTTTGTGTGTCTGCTTTGGGATTTCAGTGTGGCTGTTGATAGTAAACAGTGAAGGGAAGAATTCCCATCCCTGGAAGTGTCCAAGGCCAGGGTTTGGACAGTCTGGAGTAGTGGAAGGTGTCCCTGCCCATGGAATGAGATGATCTTTAAAGTCCTTTCCAGCCCATTCTGTGATTCTCATTCTAATACAAAAGTACCATCACTTCATCTGCCTTTGCAGGTAAATTAAATATTTATCTCAGGGTGTGACATTGGAGGTTGTTCAGATGAACTGGAGCAGCAGTTGCTCCTCCTCACACTCAGTTCCAGCAATGCTCAGCTCAGGTGATTCTCCCTTGTGCTCACACCCCCAGGCACACATGGAGGGGGTGGAAGAGCTGCACCTTAAAAAGAGAACACACACATCCTGCAAAGCCCCTTTTGAGATACCTTGGTGAGAAAGGGTTGGTCAGTTCCAGATTTTAACATTTCCTGCCAGTGCAGCCCAAGTAATGGGAATTAATTTCCAAAGCTGCACAATGTCCCTGTGCTCAGGGCTCCTAAATCAGCCTAATTGCATTCGAGCCTTACTCCACAGCTGCTGTTAAATTGAGTCCCTGAAGAGAATATGGGTTTGGAGGCATAAGAGGGCAGAACAGAGAATGTTTCTTTAATTGTTTTTATCCACCACTCTGAGTCACTAGAGTAGAGGAGTAATTAGGGAATTGTGGTGTATTTCAGTAAAAGCACCACTTCCCTCCTTCCCTCTCCTTTTCTGTGGAAACCTTATTTCAGAGTTTGTCACGTTTATAAGCCCTAGGAAGAACCTCATATGCAACAATCCCAACCTAATCATATCTTAATTAAGGCCTTTCTGCAGAGATTTATGGTGACTGAAGAAGGCAGTTGTAAATAACCTGAATGGCACAAGCACAATGTGGCACCAGGGCTGCACTCCGTGACTTTTCCCACTGGAACCCCTTTTGCAGCTGGCCTGGGAATAATTGGGATTTTCTCTGCTGCTCCTCAGGAGGTGAAGTTCCCAGAGCAGTGCAGTAAATGGAATTGTTTGGGGATCCCTAAAACACTCGAGGGAGCAGTGCCAGCATCCCCCCCTGGAAGTGCCAGGACTCAGGGAATGGGGAGGAGAATCCAGCACCTGATGGGCTCAGGGCACAATCCCTGAGGCTCAGAGCTGCTCTCACCAAAGTGCTGTGGGAGGGGAAAAATGCCCCCAGGAGTTTGGATTCTCCAGCATGTTCAGCTTAAGTGGTCATGTCAAAAATTTACACTGCATTGAGTCGGGGAAAAACTATTTTAGTTTGTCAGTCTCAGGTTTGGATGAGCATTCTGTGTCCAATATCCTCACCTGGAAGGGCAAAACTGCAGGGGTGAAGGAATGACTGCAGAGCAGGAGTCTGAGGGTGATGCAGGGACTGCCAGTGACCTCTGGATCCCTGGGCTGAGGAGGGAATAGCCATGAAAAAACAGATTTAAACACAAATTTGGCACTGTGCAGCTCTCCTTGCAGAACATATGTTGTGTGTGCATCGCCCAAGGCAACCTGAGCATGGGGATGGGGTTTGAATCTTCCTGTGTACTGCACTCTGGAGAAATCTCAGCACCCACAGCAGAGTGGAAGTGCCTCTCACATGGGAGGGTGGCTGGTGATCAGCCCACAGCATCAAAGTCAAATCCTAGCAAGGGAATGCCCAAGAGGGCTGGGATGTCTCCATTTGGAGCTGCTGCCCAGCCACACTCCTCATCTTTAGCTATTTTCTTCTATTTCAGGGGAAGCAAGGAGAGGAAAACTCTGTACTTGTTTTTCCTCCAGCAAATCTTAAAAATACCAATTGTATCCAAATGTTGAGAGCATCAGCCATTAAGTTGATGATAAAAGTTGAGAGCATTAAACACCACTTAATTTGGGGAAAACAGGTGGTTTTTTCCCAGAATTAGCCTCAGTTTCCCTCACTGCTGCCTGCAGGATCAAGCAGACACCAATTCCTTTTATCTTGTGTGTTGCTCTTTGCCTGCTGGACTGGTGCTGTTGAAAAAAACTGAACTGTTTATCTTTCACTTGGTAAGAATTAGTGGTTTTTTTGCTCTCAGGCTGCACAAGAAGTATTTTTCTCCAGACTAGCCTAGGCTGAGCTGCCCAGGATCAGTGTGTGGCACTGATAAATCCTCTGTCTGTGCCTCCCCATCTGCTCACTGCTCCTCAGGCTGGGCTGAGCTCGGTGCTTGAGATTCACTGGGCACAGTTTGCTTGTGAGCAGACTTCAAATCCCAGCTCTGCTGCTTCAGTGGCACTCAGGAGATGAGGACAGTGCAGGAAATAAAGGTGACCTCCTCTGCTGAAGTATTTGACACAGCAGGATGTCACCAAACGTGTCCAGTGGCATCAGGCCTGACTTTTCTTTATTTATATCAGTCCTGTGCTAATGTAAAGCTGCTGCTGGAGCCTGGTGCAAGCTCAAAGCACTCACAAGGGTTTTAAATATTGGGAATATCACCTGTGAGTTGTGTTACAGGGCTGAGGGATGTTCCTCTGGGAGTTCTGCTGCACTAGCACAGTCTGGAGTGGGGGGCTCATAGAAATTCCCTCATTTTTTCCCCAGCAGGTCCAAACTGGGCTGGCTCAGGAGGGGTAATGCCCCTGAGGAAAAGGTGTGAACTGCAAAAATTCCTCATTCTGAAACCCTGCTGTTTGTTCAGAGCTGACTCTGCTGCTCATCCTTCCTTTGTGGCTCTTCCTCTCAGAGCTGATGCAAAGTCAATGGCAATTTTCCTGTTGACTCTGATGGGGGCTTTGTACCAGCACTTAATTGATGTAAAAGCTCTTTTCCTAAAGCAGCTAGCCATTATTAGATACACCTGATAATTCCATCATGCTCTCAGATCTCCTCATGGAGATGCCTCCAATTTCAAGGAGCATCCAGCAGGAAATTTAAGGTTTCAGCTGTTTCAGTCTCCTCCATTTCCTCCCATGCAGCAACTGCACATTGGTGTGAGGTTTTGTTCTGCTTTTGGGTGCTGAATGCACCAACCCTGGTTCTGTTTGTCATGGGATGTGTAGATCAACAAAATAAGAGGGTGAAGCCTGTGCTGGCCTTAATATTTGTCTGGTCAGTAAAAGTGACTGTGTGCAGATTTTCCTCCTGATTTCTCCTTTATGTTATATAGTTATAAATCACCAAACAAAAACAAACAAAAAACAAACAAGCAAACAAAAACCCATCCCTTTCTAGGTGTTTCAGCACCTCCTTTCCCTCCTGCTCCTAAAAACATTAAATCAGCACCATGGATTTCTGGAAATATATTTTACATTTTTACTGTCTTTCCTCCCAAATCATTTCACCTTTGCAGCAAAGTTTTATTTTCAGGTGATAAGCAAAGAGTAGCTGCAAGGCTGTTGCATTTAGTGATGCTCAGGTCCATTTTTTGAGGGAGTGAAATCCTGAAAACCCTGAGGTGATTTCTTTCTGTCAAGTAATATTTGAAATTCAAGATCTTCCAGTGGAACCAAGAGTTTTGGTGGAATATTTGAACTTGATAGGAATTTATAAGCAAAAAAAAAAGGTGTTGTGCAAGTCCTCACTGAATAATTGCATAAATATTTTCTTCCCATTAGGTTGCACTCTACAAAATGCACTACCTCAGTATTTAAAAGGTTTTTAATGGTGGTTAATCCTTCAGCATGGTTTGGTGAGCAACTGCCATTTAAAAAAAACCTCATGGAAAGAAGAGGGAAAAGCGAGGCAGCCAAGGGGAATGAAAAATAATAAAGTGTCAGGGTAGTGTGAGAAATGCCCTGGGGAGGTGGCAAACATTTCTGCAATTAGTGGTGTGAAAATGGTAGATTTGTTAGCAGTCTGCATGCATTATTAATAGCAGCAGAAACAAGAGCTGCCCACTGTTCTGTCTCCTGATAGGGATGCTTTTCTTATTTTTACCTTGTTTTGCCTCCCAGCTGGTCACTGTATCTGACACTCTGGCTCTGCTTCAAGCCTGGCTGGGAAACTTGTGCTGGGCTCTCACTCTGAGCATCAGCAATTTCCTTTCCTCCCCTGCCAAGGCTTGGCAGCGTGTCTGGGAGGAGACAGCCCAGATAAACTGATCCCTGCCAGGGCTGGGGCTGGGGGTGGCCTCAGGTGCTGCTGATGCTTTAAGTTTTATATTTTTTATATTTCCAGTCTCTGCACTGCATTAGGATATAACTCTGAACTCCATATTAGTGTTACAAGCTCTCCTCCCAGCTCAGGCACACAAAACAATCCTTGTCCAGCCCCAAAAGTGCAACCAGAGAGAATTGAGGAGAGAATCTGGGAGGGTGGGACTGCAGAACCTGGAGCTGGGGTTGGACAATGAACCCAAAATGGGAATGGACCAAAATTTATAAAAGTGTGAACATTTGTGACCTGGGTCCATCTTGGGTGTAACCTCAGCCAGGCTCTTGCACTGCCCAAGGTGAATAATTTGAAAGGTTTTTAATAAATCCCTGCTTTATTCCTTTAACTCTGCCCAGCCTCTGCTCCAGGAGCCTCTCTGGGCATCACTGGGGGAAATGCTTCTCCCACACTTTTCTGTGCATTGCCTTAACCCTTCACAGCTTTGCCCTCAGCACAGGTGGGAGTGGCAATAATCTCAATAATCTCAATAATCTCAATAATCTCAATAATCTCAATAATCTCAATAATTTTAATAATCTCAATAATCTTAATACTCAATCTCCCCTCCACGTTATGTCCCTGCTGCAAACAGGGGCATTATTACATTATTACATTAATACATAATACATTATTACATTATTACATTATTACATTATTACATTATTACATTATTACATTATTACATTATTACATTATTACATTAATACACACCCATCTCCTCCCAGCTGCTGTGTATCCCTGCTTCCCTCCCACCTTTCCCTGTGCCAGAGCTGCACCTGGCTTTATCCTCACCTCCTTTTTCCCCCTGGCACCAACCTCCTGCTTCTCCTCAGCACCAATCTCTGCTTCCAGCTTTCCCTCCCAGCACACTTCACCTGCTGCACTCCACCTTTCCCCTCAGCCTGCAATGCCCAGATAATGAGAACTTAATCCTGGCACCATCTGGGGATTAAACTGCATTTTTTTTCACCCCATTTGTCCCACTTACAGTGCTGGTATGAGAAAGTTATACACAAATATGCCATAACACATGATTGGTTTATTGCTGCAATTCTGCAGGCACAAAGAGCATCTGAGGTGCCAGCTGCCAGTTTTATGTGGCTGCACAAAGTTCAGCTTTAGGGAGTGAAAAATCCTGCTGGATTTCCAGAAGGGAACAGCCAGGAGCTGTGTCTGGGCTCCTTTCACCAAGGAAGCTCTGTGCAGTGGTGACCTGCAGAGAAAACAGCTTTACCCTGCCCTCCCTTCCAGAAAATCCCCCTGCATGGGCAGGGTCTGTCCCTGGGGGCTTTGCAGGGTGGGGTCCCCAGCTCCCAGCAGTGGGAGGGAGGAAGATGATGTGAAATTCGGGTTTACCAAAAGATGGGGCTATAGCCCTCCTTGCCCAGCTGGCCCTGGGCATCTTCCCGAGCCCACCCTCCCTGCCAGAAACCTCCCGATTTTCCTGGATTTTTCAGGATTCAGGAGTTCTTCTGCTAAAAGATAAATGTGGGCAGGCAAGCCAGGACTAGGCCTAGTGGGCTTCTGGATGTGTGTCTTGAAATTCTGATTTATTGAAGCATCCTTTGAGCATGTTTGTGCAGTACCAGCACAAAACAAAAAAAGAATTATGTCAGTTCAGCTTGAGAGGATCTGTAATTTGCCACCAGCTTGGTCTTTAAAGTAAGGACTAGTTTATTATGTTAGGTGAAAATTGCTACTAGAATCACCCTGTACAATTAGACCTATATTTATAAAACAAAATAAAAAAAAAGTATTGATTAGTCCTAAAGGCAGGTTTTTCCTTTGAGGTCCTTTACAGCTTTTCACTGGAAAATGCATTGAGATGTGAGACAGGCCAATGGTTCCTTGTCTTCATTCACAAGGACCCTTCCATACAATTGATTTTTTTTTTTCCCAGAGAGAAATAAATGTTACTTGTCACAGTCCAGCTCCCCCACCTTCAAAACCCCTCAGCAGTTGTGAAAAACCTCTGAAAACCTCTCCACATTTGTGCTGCAGTTGGGTAGATTTGCCTTCTCCCTGTGTAATGTGATTTATCTGGCCAGAGCAGAGATGGATTGACAAAACTGTGGAAGAAGGAAGTGTTCTTTATCACTGCTTTTGCAATATAGATTTTACAAGCTGACAACAGGGTTTAATCTCTGAATAAGCAAAGTTAAGTTCCAAACAAGTGCAGTTCATCTTAGTTCACAGGCTTGTGGGGAAATGCTGCATGCAGGATGTGTTCTACCAAACAGCAAAGCTGAATTTCCAGGGCTGCCTGGCTCTGGCACATTCTCTATTTCATTGCTGAGCTCTTGATGCAGCCCTTGAAGGCAAACACAAAACAAACCCTTGCAAGATCAGGGCTGGAGCCAGGCCTGCAGCTCCTGGTGTGGTGGGAATGGGGAATTAAAGCTTTCCCAAATCCCATCAGCAGCTCCTGGGCTGTGTGCTGAGCTGCTGCCAGCAGAGTGGCAGAGCTGGCTTTGCTCTGAGCTGTTTCTCTGCTGATGCCCATGGCTCTCAGAGCACAAGCCCTGCCTTTTCCTGCTGCCTGCAAACTCCATCCCTGCACTGGCACTGGAGAGAAAAGCTGGTGTCAGCCTTAATTCTGTGTTTCCTGGAGGCTCACACTGCTTTGGGGCAGACCTTTCACACCACTGGGCTGGCTTTTGGATTTCAGCCTTCAGGGAGGAGGGGTCAGCAGCAGTTTTATAAGGAGTAATTAATTTGATTTACTGTCAGGGTTCACAGGCACAGAACTTGAAATATTCTGCTCTTTGCAAAGTTCACATAATTCTTCCTGTGCTGTTCCTAAGCAAATCTATGGGAACTGATCTCCCTAAAAATAAACCAGCAGATGCAGCCCAATATGTCTGAGCTCCTCTAAAATACACACTGAGCACGCAGGATCTGAGCACATTACTGGAGAAAAAGGGAAAACATGCCTTAGAATTGTTTGTGAATATCTGAGCATGTAAAATCTGTGAGGCTGTGACCCTTCACATGCAGGGCTTGATCCAGGATGATCCTTTCTGTGGATGGGATTGAATCATAAATATCTGTACAAGCAGTAAATGTGCTTTTTGCAGAAGCAGTCAGTTTGGGAGGATATCCACGCTTCTGTGTAATTTTTATCTGGGAGATTTAATGCTGTCCACTGGTGGAGAAGTGAGGAAGATAATTTTTACCTGCTGTGAAATGTCAGGAAGCAAAGGCAGCATTAAATGTCTCATTGAGTGGTTCCAGGCGTGGTGTTGAACAAGAGCTGGGCACAGCTGACAAAAAAAAAAAAAAAAAGACAATGGCAAGGAATTGAGCCCCAATTCTAAAAGAGCACACTAAAAAAGGGGGATTTTGGAATGGGAATTGGGTGTTCTGTGTGCAGCCCAGGCAGCCTCAGAGTACTTGAGGAAGTGATGTGGTCACAGGTAGGAGGCAAAAATGTGAAGTGCCCTCACACTGAGCTCAGGAAAATGAATCTGACCTGCTGGGACACATAATAAAGGGAGATAAACACTTAAGGAGGAAAATACATTAAACTGCACCCCCACTTTAGCAGCATCTGTTGATAGCAAGAGCACTATATCTGGTGAAATGTAATAAGCTACAAGATTAAATGTGTATCATCTCTGCACTGTGAGGCAGGCTGAGATTGCTGCCAGGCTGCAGCAGAGAGATTTGCACAAACCCAGGAGCAAAAGCAACCTTGTCTGGGCTTCAAGCTCAATTTCTGCTATTCAGGCACATAAAAATGATCTCAATCCTATCTTGCAGTTGACAGGCAGCAGGGCAGGGTCAGTTAATCACAGCAGGAGGAAGGGGAGGGTTCCTTGGTGCCCAGGGCTCAGCAGGAGGAGCAGCTCTGCCAGGAGCTGATGGTGGCTTCTCCTCTCTGCCAGAGCTAAAATCAGCTCAGGGTGGGTGTCCATGTGGGAGGAGAACACGGGGAGCTGCAGCTTTCCTTGCAGGTCCATCCTGGGGCTCTGCCAGGATTTGCTCTGCTGGCAGCCAGGGCAGCAGTTCTGTCACTAATTGTAGGGTCCTGAACTGCAACTGAGAGCTGCACCCTGCTAAAGAAGGCAGGTTTTTGTCCAGGAGGAGGAGGACAGCAATCAGGCAGGCTGGGCAGAGAATTTTTAGAAGGAGGAGGAAAGGTCAGGGATAAAAAAAAAGGATTAAGAGATCTGTAAGATGGAAAAGCCTGGGGGAGTGTGTGTGGGGAGAACAGGGATAATGGAAACATGTATTCACCTCAAATTTGCATTGTTGGATCTGATAATCTGGAAGGAGTCTGGAATGATGACATAATCCATCCCTCTGCCTCAGAGCAGGATTAGTTCTGCTCTGCACTGGCTGGGCTCTGCTTGCCTGTGCCTGAAGGTCACTCAGCAGAGAATCCTCCACAGCCTCTGCTGGAAGTCTGCTCCTCTTTTTTCCTAAAGCCTGACCCTCAACATCCTGCAGGAATTGGAGCTAATTCTTGTCCTAGCCAGCAAAAATACAAATGCACCATCAATTCCTTTGTCACTGCAGCTCTCTTCAATATTTGAAGCCTATGATATTGTTGGTTTTGCTTTCTGGACATTCATCTTCTGCTCAGGAGCAGGGTTTTGGTTTTTTTTTTTTTTTTTTTTTGGTTTTTGTTTTTTGGGTTTTTTTGGGTTTTTTTTTTTTGTTTTGGCTTTTTTTTTTTTTTTTTTGTTTTTTTTTTTTTTTTGTTTGTTTGTTTGTTTTGTTTTGTTTTTGGGGGTTTTTTTTGTTGGTTTTTTTTGTTTGTTTTTGTTTGGTTTTTAGGCTTTGTTTGCCCCTGCACTCCCTCCACTTGATGCTTATCTTTTATCTGAAGTCTCTGTATCTCCACTCACCCCAGGAATGGGAGGGTGGAGGCAGAAAAGTCTCACAGCTCAGCCCAGCTATGGACAGCAGCATTGTGACTACTGAAAATCATTAATATCTGTCTGAAATCACTTTTAGATACCCCAAATCACTAAAAGTCTGCCTAAACAAGCCATGGGCAAAGTGGTTTTGGGCATCACTGAGTGCAACAAAGTGAGGCAGAAAATGTAAGGGTGGATTTGGTTGCCTCAAACAAAAACAAAACAACATTTTCCACTGTGCTGTTGGTAGTTTATCCTGGGAATAGTGGCAAAAGGTGGCTGTGAGCTGAGTCAGAGCTGGGAGAGGCTTCCCCATCCAGCTCCAGGGCATCTCTGGCAGCAGCACCAATGGCCCAGACCTTCCCCAGCCTGGAAGGAAAGGAGCAGCAATTGCACAGGACAGGATTCCCACCTTTCCTGATGCCAGCAGAAAGCTCTGCTCAAAACAAATGCCACCAGGAAAACAAAACAAAGGTGAAATGCCCAAAGCAAACAGGCAGGATTTAAATTCCTCTAGATTGGGCTGAGGAGCAGAAGGAGAGAATAATGGAAAGAAAGAATTAAGGGTTAAGAAAGAAAGGAGGAAAGAAGCCTTTTCTCTAGGAATTAAAGGTTTAGCCCAGTAAATCTCCCTCTTTCTCTTATTTCTGGGATAAAAATAAGAGCACTTGGAAAGCTTAAGGGCTAGATTTGAGAAGACAGCCTGAGTGTGAGGATGCTCAGACACAACTGGGGACTTAGAAATCCCTAAGCTGCTTTTTCATAGGAGAAATAAAGAAAATTACCACTTTAGAAGTCTTATGATATGTCTGCATTTTTAGCTGACTGCAGTTGTATAAAACAGCCTTACAGTGGGCTTTGTTTACTTAAATTCAGCCAAATGTTTCACTGGCAGGAGCAGAAATTGAGGGATTTGGTGAGCATTTGTCAAGCAGCTGCTTTCTGGGGAAAAGGGGACTTTTCCAGGCTCAAATCTGTGTCCAAGGGTGAGCAACCCTGGGAGTGCTTCCCTCTCCTCATCACCCCTGTGGGGAATCCATCCCTCTCCCTGACAGCAGTCAGGTTTCCTTCAGGTAAAAATGAATGAGAGTTCCCAAAACTCATCTGTGCTCTGGCTCTGGAGTCTTTTTCTACAGAATTCTGCTGGCTGAAGTCATGTTGAGCAAACATTAATGACAAATTCAGTGCTCTCAGCTGGGGAGTTTGGGATTTTGGGACAGTTGAGTCAATCCTGGGAGAGATGTGGGTCACTCACCTCATCTGAGCCACTGCTTGGTTTCCCAGGCTGATAAAATGCTTGGGAGCTGCAAAATGCTCTGAGTTTTCCTGCTGAAAAAAAAAACCCAGAAATCATTCTTTCCTGGAACAGAGAATAGATTTTCTTCCAGGAATAGATTTACTTTTCCCTCTTACTTGCAATGTATCTCTACCAGCACTTCAAATCTGAATGGTTCTTGGAGGACTTTTGTTATTGCAGTTAAGAAGTCACTATCAGCCATTATCAGTCATCAACATTTTTTTTTTTTTTTTTTTTTTTTAATTCAAGAGCTGATATAGAAATGAAAAGAGATTATTCTTTTGGGCAAGAAGACTGGTCTTCCTCAGCACCTTCCCAAAAGGAAAATAATAATGGAAACAGTGGGGATACTGAAGAAGGATACCTGATAAATCAGGATTTATTATCAAAATCTGCACTACTATTTCCATATGCAACATTGATGTAGCAGACTGTTAAATATTAGATCATAAAAGGAACCATGAGAAAATCAAAGGCCACTCTGCAAAAGCATAACCTCAAGCAAAGAAAAATTCCTTGCACCAGCGTTTTTGTAAACAGCACCTACTTAAAAATTAAATGGTGTACTGTATAAATATATTATCTTCATAGGAACCCCTGCATCTGTGAGTAAATCCAACCACAGAGTGAAAATGCCTGCACTTGGCAATGTCCACATGGAACAGCATCCAGCTTTGGCTCTTTTCCTTTTCCTTCTCTCTTCTCTTCTCTTCTCTTCTCTTCTCTTCTCTTCTCTTCTCTTCTCTTCTCTTCTCTTCTCTTCTCTTCTCTTCTCTTCTCTTCTCTTCTCTTCTCTTCTCTCTTCTCTTCTCTTCTCTTCTCTTCTCTTCCTCTTCTCTCTCCTCTCTCTCCTCCCTCTCCCTCTCCTCTCCTCTCCTCTCCTCTCCTCTCTCCTCTCCTCTCCTCTCCTCTCCTCTCCTCTCTCTCCTCTCCTCTCCTCTCCTCTCTCCTCTCCCTCTCCTCTCCTCTCTCTCCTCTCCTCTCCTCTCCTCTCCCTCCTCCCTCTCTCTCCTCTCCTCTCCTCTCCTCTCCTCTCCTCTCCTCTCCTCCTCTCCTCTCCTCTCCTCTCCTCTCCTCTCCTCTCCTCCTCTCCTCTCCTCTCCTCTCCTCTCCTCCCTCTCCTCTCCTCTCCTCTCCTCTCCTCTCCTCTCCTCTCCTCTCCTCTCCTCTCCTCTCCTCTCCTCCCCAATTTGAGCCATCTGATAATTTCTCACCCATTTTGATGCAGCTCCCCTCTCTGGTTAATGGAGATAAAATTCCCTTCCAGAGGGATTTGGTTTGGATAAGCACCTTAAAAAGCAAGAGACACTCACTTTTACATTTCCAAAAGCTGGCAGAAAGGATTCCTTTGAATGATATAGATTTTGGTAACACTCCAATGGCTACAATGCAGAGGAAAAGGTAATTTCTTCTCCTGGGAAGGAAGGGCAGGGAGCCCAAGGCTCAGCTTCCAGCAGGGCAGGGGCAGAACCAAGACCTGACTTTGCCTCTCAGTCCCTGCTCCTTGCACCCCACAGAGCCTTTTTTGTGTCCCCACCCTTCTCCCTCCTCTGCTGCTTCCAGCTCAGCATTTCTTCACTCCAGGTTCTCCTCCCTGCTCAGATCATCTCTGCTCTGCACACTGGTGGACAAAATGATTTGCTCCCAGTGGAGCTGAACATCTTCATGGCTCAGTGAGCTCCTGAGGAGGAAAGCAAGGAGATGGGAATTCCAGCACCAGGGAGATGATTCCAGTTTGGTGATTTAAACCAGCAGCTGTGGAGCCCAGCCTGGCTCAAAAGAGAGTTTGGAGTTTGGTGTCCCCTCACAGGAGAAGGCTCTACATTAACCAGATCCTCATTTCATCAGCTGGTAAACTTGGAAGAAGAAATGGGAATTTCTGGAGGATTAAATATAAAAGAATACAAATGGGAAGGGACAGCACTAAAGAGGCAAACCCATAATTCAATCCAGTGAGCAGGGAAAAAGAGAGAACATGATTTATGAAGGGTGTTACTGCTAAAGAGGATAACCAGGAGCAGAACAGCAGAACAGGCACAGGGGATCCTACTGAGGGGTGCAGAATCCTGAGAGCTGACACTAAAATGGAGGTTGGAACATTTAATACAATTCTACAGATGTCACCCAGTTTTCACTAGGAATGACAATCATCCAGAACCTGAAGGGAGCCAGGCTGGGGGGAGCTCTGAGCACCTGGGGTGGTGCAAGGGAAGGTGTCCCTGCCCATTTGTTGGCAGAGTGTGGAATGAGATGATTTTTATGGCCCCTTCCAGCCCAAACCATTCTGAGACTCCAAGAGGATTGTTTGGGGTGGATACTTGGTTTCTGAGGGAGAGCTGAGCAGTCCAGGCTGTTTTTCCTTAGAGGAGATGCACATTTATTGTTGGGAAGAATCTTTAATGGAAGCATTCACGTGAGCTAAGAATTAATATTGGCACATCCAAATCAGGTTTGGGTTTCCTTCATCCTGGAACATCCATGCAGATTCCTCACAAGTCAAAAATCATGTGCAAATATCTTTCAGGCTTGGTTTTATCACCAGTCTGTGCTCTCATCTCATCTCATCCTGCTGGAGCTCAGCATTAAGCCCAGGGGTGGTCACTGAGGTGAGAGAGCAGAGTTACCCTGCAATGAACCTGGAGAGGAGCCTGGCTCTGTGGTGCCAGCTTTGGGTGGCTGAAATCCCCTTGCATTCAGTGAGATGAGAGCATGGGGGATAATTTAAACTTAAATCCATGTCCTCTCCTCTCCTCTGACCCAGCACAAGGAGCAGATCCATCTGCTCCAGGCAGGGTTCAGAGGTTGTTTTAGCTTTGCTCCCACTCCTCCCCTCCCCACACTTGGAGTTCCTGCACTTCTTTTTGACAAAAGCTTTATTTCAGCCCCCCAAAAATGATAAAGAAACCTCCTGTTGCCTTCCCCTCCCAGTAAATTTTTCAGATTTACAGTGCTGGCACACCATGGTTAGCTTTCCCTGCTAGAAGCCTTTCCTCAAGCTGGTAAATCCACCTGCAGGTAGTTCTGTCACCCAAGTAGATGACAAGGATATGAATATGATAAAACTTTGGGCTATGAAAGCTAGATGGGAACAAAATTAGCCAGAAAATCTGTCAGACATGAGGGGAAAATATAGAAGTTTGTATCTCAGTCCCTAAAATAATTTCCTGGTAATGAGCTGCACGGGTCAGGAGGAGTGCAAGCAATGAGGTTCATTTGCACATATTGCATGAAAGGTAAGATCAGACCCTGCAGTCTGAGTCAGGGGAACAAGTAATTGAACTAAAAATAGTTCAGTAAGTCTGGCAAAGGTAGTCTGTGGTTGCTATGCAGCTGAATGGCAAGTGGAAGTGAACAGGACATTTTAATATCAGCTGCTCTTTTATCCTGCAAGGACTCCTGGAAATGAGGGTGATGGAAGTGCAAGTCTCACAGCTTGGTGTCCTTCCACCATGCTGGTGCTGAGCAGCACAGAAAGGCACAGAAATCACTGCCAGTGCCAGCAGAATGATTGCTTGGATACATTTAGGGTGGATTTTGGGAAAGGTTCTTCCCCCACGGGTGCTGGGCACTGCCCAGGGAATGCCAGAGCTCCAGGAGAGCTTGGACACCACTCCAGGGATGCCCAGGCTGGGATTGTTGGGGTGTCTGTGCAGGAAAAGGAGCTGGGATGATCCATGGGGGTCCCTTCCAACTCAGGATATTCCAGAATTATTTCACAGAATTTCTAATGTGTTGTTAGGCAAGAGGAGAATCAGTGTGGCGTGTCCTCAGAGAAATTAAAATGGTGAGGAAGAGAAATTGCTGTTCTTGCATCACAGAGAGAGGAGCAAAGAAGGAATAAAGGGAAATCTATGGAGATAAAGAAAATTTTGGGACACAGGAGTGTTTGACATAGCAGAGACAGGAACCACAGGCTAAATAAGCAACACAATTTAGTCTCCAGCAATAAAAAGGATAAATGAAGAGGGACTGAAGAAGGGTGAGAGACAAATGAAAGTGCAAAATGAAGCCAGAAAACAAAACAAAGCTTGAGTCAGGCAGTGTGGGTGTGCATGCAGGTGTCTGTTTGCAAGCACAAATATAGAACAGGAAGATGATGATCAAATAAAAAGAAGGGATACAAAAGCTGCAAAACATTCTGAAGCTGGAGGGATAAAAAAGATTGAAATAAGAATGCAAGTGGAGGAAGCTGTAAATTAAAGGATAAATGGGAAGGGAGGAACAGCAATTGAAGCATTACAACAGTTTCAGCATTTTTGTGAACTCTGGTGACAAAGGAGAGGGAAAGCTCTAAAATGTGGAGTTTTAGGACAATGCTTGGAAGGTTGTTGGTGTGTGAGAGGCATGGAGGGACCTCCCTGGCATGGGAAATGTGACATGCTGGTCCTCACTGGCCAGATGCTCTGCTGCATCTCTGGGGGCTGAAAACCTCAGTTGTGGGGCTGAAAACCTCAGTTGTTCCATTTGAGGGCTGTGCACGAGGAGATTTGTTGGGATTTGCAGCCAGCTCCTCGTGCTTGCACTTGGCAGTCACACTGGAATTAATTCATGGCAATTCCCAGGTATGGGGATGGAGAGAGCACCCAGAGCTTCCTCCTCTGCAGGACATCACAGCAAATTCCTGGGGTGGAGCACAAGTGTCTGCCACAGGCTGGGAGTGCTTTGTGAGGCTGCAGGGTGCAGGGGAAACAGGACTTTTGGACAGCAAATTAATATGATTGTGCAGAAGTTGATTTAGTATTTACTTTTTAGCTTTAATTATATATTCTAAGACCACGGATCATCCATTTCTTGATTGGTGTTTAATGCTGTTCACACATCTTGCACAAGGTTTTTGGGTACCATGATTGGTGGCTGTTCAAAACTTCACTGCTTACCTTAATTTTGGTTTTTTTTTTTTTGGTATTTTGTTTTTTAGCTTTTTCTTTTTTGATGTAGCACAATTTATGTTTTAGTGGCTTTGAGAGGTCTCAACAAGTTGTAGAAAACCACTTAAAAACGGCTTATTCTGTGCACCTGTTATAAACATTGGTGTAAACTAAGGAATATACAGAAAAACAGCTAAGCGTGTGAAGAAACAGCAAAATATGCAGAAAAACAACCAGGCAGCAAAATATGGAGAAAAACAGCTAAATATACTTTGGCTGGTGCATATGATACAGAGCATGGCTTAGACTTGTTCAGACATGGCACTGTGGCCCAAACTTGTTCAGTATTGCTGCAGCAGGGAGCTGAAAATCTCATTTTTCTCTGTGGTTGGGGTCAATTGAGGCAGACAGCTCCTCTCTGGGTGAGGGGACACCAGTGCTCCATGCCCTGGTCCCCAGCTGTGTGTGATGCAGCCTCAGTCACATGATCACCCTCCATTGTCACCTTGATCACCCTCCATTGTTTTTACTGGGCACCTTGATCACCCTCAGGTGTCCCCACCCTGTAACCTGATCACCTTCCATTGTTTTCACTCAGTCACATGATCACCCTCCACTGTCACCTTGATCACCCTCAGGTGTTCCCACCCTGCCCTGATCACCCTCCACTGTCCCCACCCAGCCCCTGAGCACCCTCAGGTGTGACCTGAAACTTGTCCTGGTGTGAAGGACAGGTGTCTGCCAATAAAGGCAGGAGCTTCTCTTTGAAATGGAGAATGGAAACCCCCTCCCTCCAAATTATTATAATTTTGAAATTAAGGGGCTCTCAGGCAAAGATATGGGAATTAGGAATAGCAGTTCTTTACTAGGAAAATTAAAATAGAAATGCAGTATTACAAAGAACAATCCCAACCCTGCCAGAGTCAGAATCCAAGCTGACACCCGTCAGTCAGTCAGGGTGTTGGCACAGTCCCATTCCATGGTGGCTGCATCCTCCTGCAGTGGCAGATGTGGCTCAGCTGGAGCAGTGCTCCTGGAGAAGGTGCAGTTTCCTCTGAAAGTGCAGGGATGATGTGGAAAGGTCTGGCTTTCCTCTGGAATCCAGTGGGAAGAAGGTGCCTTGGTGTCCAAAATGTCAGTTTTTATCAGGGTAGGAAAGGCTTGGCTCCTCCCCTGGCTGGAGCATCTCCCATGGGATGATGGAATTTTATCAGCCATGCCCTGGGACTCACTGGCCATGAACAGGAGATCTCTCCTGGAGGGAGGATGGGCTGTGGGAAGATAAAGATGATTGCCCCAGCTGGTTTAAAGCTGGCCCATGAGCAGATAATGTGTGCCAGGAGATCAGGGGCACTGCCCCACCTGGCTCCAACAGGTGAGGACAGAATCCACATTGCTGGTCACATCCTGTATTGCAACCCAAGACAGACACACAGACACCCCAGCAGAGGCTGCTCAGCCCCAGCTCAGCCTCGCTGCTCCTTGCTGTGAGTCAGGGATGGGCTCTGCCCGTGCCTGCACTCCCAGAGCTGGCAGGCACAGCAGCTCCCTGCATTATTCTCACAGCCTTGGCAGCACTCAGGCACAATACAGATTGTGACACGGGTGATCTCTTTACAAAACACTGAGCTCAACCTCCCCACAGTCTATTACACATCCTGTCTCCACAGAGAGCCTGGAGACAGCATCAATCATCCCTGGGAGCTTTGCTGTGTGCCCAGCTCTGCTTCACCTGAATTAACACAGCCTGGCTGGCAGCTCCCCCCTGCTGCTGGCCTGCCAGGTGTGCCTGAGCAGAGCTGGGAGTGACCCAGGCACACAAAGGGCTCTGCAGAAAATGAGGGAGCAGCCCAGCAGAACCTTGGCCATCCCATGTCTCTGTCACCTGGGTTTTGGCAGCACAGCCTCGCTCAGGGATGTGCTGTGGAGCAGGTCACGGAAATGATCTGGGCTGAAAATAACCTGCCAGGAAATAAAATCACTCTCCCTGATTGTTTTCAGCAGTGCAGTGTCCTCAGGAGGAATTTCTTGCTGGGGTTTTGGGTGTTTCAGGGCTGGCTGTTGCAGTGGTGCCATCACAGAACTTTGTGTGCTTCATTCAGTGACCTCCTGATGATGCACAGAATGTGAGGATGACTCAGCCCTGCCTCACTGATTCCAGTTCTCAGACTGATCTGGGTAAAAACTGCTCTGGTTCTCCCAGTGCCACACCATCAGCATCACTTTCCATCCTTCTTTGTCCCTGGGCTTGCTCATGCAACACTGTAGAAGTCAAAATTAACACAGATCCTCCTAGGGGTAATTCTTGCAAAAGACAAAGCATTCCTTGTGTCTTCAAAGGCCTGCAATATTTATCTTTGGAATATCAACTCATTTACAAATGTAACTGCAGGAGGGAGCCACCATTCTCATAATTAACCTTTAGGTGCATAACCTTTCCTGGGGATCCATCTTTGTCCATGTTTTATAAGAAAAGAGGCATTGTTGAATGGCTTCAACAATTAAAAAAAACCTTAAATGTACTCTGAACAGAATTAGGATCCAAAGGATCCTAAGGATGACTCAGCCCTCAGTTCTCAAACTGATCTGGGTAAAAAACACCCTGGTTCTCCCAGTGCCAGAAAATCAGCATCTCTTTCCATCCTTCTTTGTCTCTTCTTGCTCATGAAGCCAAGGTCCTGTCAAAGCAAACCTAGTCCCCCCGAGCACAATTTCCAGCAATAAATTATCCTGGCCAGCCTGCATCCCACATTGTTGCATTCCACCTGTAATTTCAGGGCTTTACTGAGTTCTTCTTTATTTCTTTTCATGAAATGCCCTGAAAGAAAATCCATATCTTGCCTTCCACCCAGCAGATCCTGCATTTCAATGGAGAATTAAGTGATTCATGTCATCTCTACTGAGTCTGAAACACAGGGGGACGTGTCTGACACAATATATCAAACTGTGGGCCATCCATAAGGTGTCCAGAGGGATTTTTAAAACATTAGACATCCTTTGGCACCTCCATTGCTCAGGTATCTTTGATCGTCCTCCCAAGAAATCCTGCAGCATTAGGCAGATAAACAACTTAGAAACTGGAATTGTTCACTAATTTCTATCACCTAAATTTCCAGCATTTTCTGATGCTCTTTGTGGGGTTTGCTGGAAGAGAAAGCAGAGGAAGCAAAGGAGACACCACCCCTCTGCCCTGAGCAATACTTTGATTTAAATTCATGCCTTTAAATTTATGCCTCCCTAATAGTGCAAAATGCAGAATAGGTAGGAAATAAGGTCCTTGCAGGAGGTGGATAATTGTGGTTCTCTCAAAAAAAAAAGCAAAAAAAAAAAAAAAAAAAAAAGATAGGCTTACATGATGGATGGCTCAGTGCTATGAATGCAAATACCAGGCTGTAATTTATTGAAGTTAATAGCAACAAAATGTTGGTAAGATGGTTAGAAAACAACGAGAGCAGCAATGTCTGATGGAGTTTAGATATTCATCAAACAAATGGGAGTCCTTAGTGGGAAGTGTCACAAAAGAAGGATGGCTGGGCTCATGCAAGGTGGAAGGTAAAAGCCATCACGAGCCTCTGATTCAATGTTCATGTCAAGCCCCCACCCCCAGCACCTATAAACCAATTTATTTTGTCATCTTTCAGTGCTCCATCCTACAAGCTGCTTTGGGGCAACTTGCTTATTTAACAGGCCAAGCTCCACGTGCAAAAGGATGGTGACATTTCAGTCCTGTGCTTTGATCCACTTGTGATTAAAGCTCCTGGCTTTAATGGTAGAAAATTTGGCTAAATGGAGTTTACATGGTCACCTTCAGAGCCTTTTTTGCCAATTCACCCCCAGACTGCTCCTGGAATTCTGTTCCCACCCTGACACTGCTAATGACAGCAAAGAATTTTGCTGGGGATTTTTCTGACAGAGGAAAAGCTTTCTTTTTTTTTTTTTTTTTCCCACTCTGTATTGATGAGCAGGGCTTTGAAACACTCCTGAGGTCTGGAGTTTAGATCCAGAAGTTCAGATGCTTATCCAAACTGACTTTAAATTGACTGCATCACTCACTTGCCTTCCTGGAAGCAAAGAGGGGATAAACACAGTGAGAGGTGGCAGAGGGGAGAAACATGACCCAGGACATTTTTTCCAAGGTCAAAACCAAGTAGATTTGTCTAGTCCTCATTTTGTACCTCCCACTTTAAAATTTTTGAGGGAGGGCAGCTGGTGTCAGGCAGATCCTTTCAGAGTTGCCAGCGTGCTGTAGCTAGGCAGCATCCACTCCAATGGGGATGATAATTGCAGGTCCTGGGCTGCAGACTGACGTCAGCTCTTCAGAGGAGGATGCTGACTGCTTAATGAACATCACTAGACACTGTTTAGCTCCTGCTCAGAAAAAAAGAAAAACTCAAAAATTACTTTCAGGGAGCAGTCAGCATCCATTATCTTCTTTCTGATGATAATTTAGAGATGTTTCTCCCAGCATTTGAGAAAAAGAGTTTGCTTCCAGAGCAGCAACTTCAAGTGTGATTATGAGGCAGAGAGAAAAAGGTGATGTAGAAGTGTAATTAGAGGGTCCTTTTCTAGGAGAAAATTAATTTCTGCTGTATGCTTTATATCCTCTCTGCCATTCTGTTTTTAATTCCATCTGTAAAGCTTAGGTGTTCATGCTTCTTTTTCTTTTTTCCCTTCATGCTGCTCTTTTCCCTTCATTTAATGTTTTTGAGAGTGATGGACTGCTCAGCTGGGCTGGGAATGGGAATTTGTTTCCTTTTCTTGGCAGCACAAAGAGATGGAATTGCTGTGGGTTCCATTTCTAAGGTCCTGCTGTTGCAGCCTCGTTCCTGGGCATATTTGCACATGCAAATTTAGAGTAAATTTTTTATAAATCCCCAAAGCAGTGGAAACAGAGCAGCAGGGCCCTGCTGGTCTGGTATTGCACCATTCCTGAATCCTTGCCTTCTTCCTACCACCAAATTCCCTCATGGAGAGGTCACAAAGAAGCTGCTGAAATAAATCTGGTGGGGAGGGGGTTGTCTTCATCCCATCCTGCCTCTTTGGAGCCTAAATTTGGGAAGCACAGATGTCAGGAAATTAAGGAGAATCCACCTGTCCAGCCTGGGCTGTGCTCATGGTGGTGTAGCTCTGCTGAACTCAGGTGTTGCACCTGGGGATGGATTTGTTCCACTGACTTTTCCTGAACGACTTTGAGGTCTTGCTGGGGGAATTAATTTAAATTTTATCCTTGAAAGGCGAGGTTGAGATTTTTTTATTTTTTTTTTTTTTTTTTTATTTTTTTATTTTTTTTTTTTTTTTTTTTTTTATTTTTTGGAAACCAGAAAAGAGCAAAGAAAATAAAGGGCTGGAAACAAGCACACTTAGCAGCGTTATAGAATCGAGCTTTGTTTTCATTATTGTGCTGTGCAGCAAAATGCATTTCCCAGCATTCCTCAGAGCACTCCAGTAATTTGTCTTAATTAGCATGATTTAGGTGGCTGCTTCCAGCCTTTGGAATTTAGCACAGGGTTAATGTACATAAACGTATGATGGCACAGGGAGAAACCAGAGTTGTCGTGAAGATGAAGTGTTCCAGCAGCCTGGAATGCACAAGGAATTGGCTGAGTAGGCACTCTGCCTTCTGCCACCGAGGCAAAATAGAAAAACACCCTGAGCTGCAGATGTGTGACTGCCAGGAGCAGCAAAGTGGGGGTCAGGAATCCCTCTGGAAATGCTTTTTTCTGCTATGTTTGAATGGAGGCTGATTTGTTTTTATGGTTGTGCTTCTTTAAAACCTGCAGGGTTTTCTGTGGGTTTGCTGCACTTCATCATAGCTCAAACCTACCTGTGAAAACCAAACTCTGGAAAGGGGCAGTGGGAATAGGGATGTGTGAACTCACCTGGCAGGGATTTTAGGGAGTGAGACTCAGTTGTCCCTCTCTGTTCCAGCCCCTGTGTGTGAGCACTTTCCTGCTCTTGCAGCCCTTTGCACTGGTTTGGTGAGCTCCAATCTCCATCCATAGCAGGTCCACACCTCTCTGCAGATCCCTCCTTTCTGTCTCTCCTTTTCCAGCAGCATCTGGAGAATCCTGGAGATTTGGGAGCTCCTGCCCTCCCAGCTGTGTTGTAATGCCCTGGAGTGGAACTGACTCCAGCTTTCCAAGGGAGAGCTCAGGGAAAATCTCTCTGTCCTCTGGACAGTTTCTGTTCCACTTTTGTTTGTCTGTCCCTTTTATAAAGTGGAACATGTTGGTTATGCCCCTTCCCACCCACCCAAACCCAAAATTACCAGAGTTGCCTCAACCAAAAGGCCAGAGGGAGTGAAAGCCCCATCATGGTTTGTGTGCAGTGCAAGGTGACCACTCTGTCCAGAGGCAAATCTCCTGCAAACATGCTGGATGTGTAATAACCACACTCTCATTGCTCACTGCTTTGTTTGGGGAACTGTGAATAACAATTTCAGTCATTTTGGAGTTTTTCACCCACCCACCACCACTGATGCATCAAATGGGGGGGGGGGTTTGCCCCTAACAAAGGAAGGATGGGCAGAAGAAGGTGAGGTCCCACTGGGACTGTGTTTGTGGCATGGTGAGGGTGAATTACACACAGAATTTAATGTTCTCCCTGCCAGGCCCCCAGACTCCTCTGACAGAGCCTGCTCTCATTACCATGACTGATTTCCTTGGCCTTGGGGAGTGCTGCAGGGTGTTCCACATCAGTTTTTTCCCCCTCAGAATCTCCAACTGTGTTACCATGGCTGCTCCATCTCTGGGCTAACACCAGAGGTGCCAGCCCCCCCAGACTCCATCACAATTTGCTCAGCAGCAGGAAAGAAACAGCATTTCTGCCTTCCTTTGAAGGGAAGGGAAGGCTGGGAAGTCTCCATAGAAACATTTGTTGTTACACAACATCAGTACTTGAGGCTGTCTCCTTCCCTGGTTCTGATCCTCTGCGAGGGAATTTGTGGATGCTGTGTGATTTCCTGAGCTGAATGGATGGTTTACATGGCCAGGCTGTCCTGGGGGATAAATTTAGTCTCTCTGTCCCTCTGATGGGTATTTTTGTGCCTCAAGCTCTGCTGCAATGATCCAAGCTACAGCCAAGAAGTTTTGGTGCAGAGTCTCATTTGTATGGGTAGAGTTCTGTCAAACAGATAAAATGATAATCCCCATTACCAGGAGCTAATTAATTTAATTCTTTAGTTTTCTTTGAGGTATGAACTGGAAATAAAAGGACTGAAACTGATAGGAGGGGGAAAAAAATAAGGGGTTTGGTTCTATCAGATCTTTTCTGTGAGTCTGCTCTGCAGAACAGCTTCTTTGCAGAATATTTAGACCCACCTCGTGTTTAAACTGCTAAGGTGGTGCCTGAGGAACAGTTAATGCCACTGGGAAAGTGAATTATGCAATAAAGGAGGAGGCAAGAAATCAGGGAGAAACACAGACCATGGCTAGATATTTAGATATTTATCACAGTGACTTCCTCCAGTGATTTCCTTTGCCCAAGTGCACGTGGAATTGAGTGTGGCCAGGGCTGTGAGTCCATATCAGCATTGGTGGTGTGTGTTCCATCTCACCTCTCAGGGTGGGCAGAGGTGCAGACAGGTGGCCATGGTCAGGTTTTTAGCCTGTTTAACTCTCAGATGAGCCTGTGTGTGCCTCACAGGCCAAGCAGAGGCAATCTCACCATCCAGAGCATCTTCCCAGCAGGAGTAAGGACAGCAAATCCTTCTTTTGCAGGTGTCTCATGCAGAAAAGCCTTTGCAATCTGGGCTGGGGAGAAGCCCAGTTACCACACACTTTTTTTTTCCCCCCCCAAAAAATCTTATAATTTCTTCCTTGCCTCCAAAGTATATCCTGTAAAGGGTGAAAGGAGAAAGCTTGTTTTCTCCTACATCCCTGGATCTGCTCCCAGAAAAAGAGCTGCAGTGCTGAGCACATGGAGAGATATAAAGGGGCTCAATTCACACAAATCACTCCCTGCAAACCAGCAAAGAGAATTTGGGGGTGCAGAGCAGGGCTGGGGAGTTCCCTCAGGGTGAGGAGCAGGCAGGGGCTGCAGGGATGGATTATTTAATATTTATTTCATATTTATTTCATATTATTTAACCAGCTGGGGAGTGGGGACTCCTCTGCATCCATAGGAGAGGTTGGGAATAACCCCAGTGCTCCCTCCCTCATCTCTCCAAGCATTTGGCTGAAGAGTTGTTTTGGTTTTTTGGGTTTGTTTCTTGCATGTGGCATAGAAAACTCTCCCAGGGAGGGTTGGTTTGTGTTTCCAGGCTCTGCTCCCCTGCTGTATTTCATGTTTGCAGTTTATGATCCACGGGATCCTCGTGCCAGCCCTGCAATAGAAATGTCATGAAACCCAGGGCAGTGTGTGCCACCCTCTGAGCTCTCCAGCCACTTGCTGATGCATTCAGGGAGGTTGAAATCACAGCTCTCTGCAGAAGCTTTCTCCCACAGCCCTGCCAGATGGGTTTTTCTCCCTCACCCCAAGCTGCCCTCCTGCCAGCTTTGCCTTGGCTCCCACCAAAGCTGGCACCCCCACCAAGCATTAGAAGGAAATAAACTGGGGGGTTTTTGGTTGATTTGTTTCTTGTTCATCCTCTCCACACCCCTTGCATCTCCCCTCAATTGCATTTTTCTTTCTCTGCCCTAATCCTTTCAGTTTTTCCTTTTATTACCCAAAAGTAAAAGAGTGTGTGGTCTTTTTGCCACCTCTCTGTTCCTCCAGCTTTTTAAATTGCTGCTGCAGTTAGAGGCTCAGATAAGCCATGGATTTATTCCATCATGTGAGTAAACCATGTGCAATATTGACCATCCCTCTCCAGGCAGCATCAAAATTACACAGATTTCTGTGTCTAAAATACAACAGGAGAACTGGAAGCCACCAGTTCTCTCCAGAAATAAAACCTGTTCAAGGAAGCTGAAATCCCATTTCAGGCTTTCCCTGCTGCACTCTGGCCATGTTCTAATTTCTCCACTCTCTGCTGTTCCAAGGGTCACTTGGTCATATTTTTCCCTAAAACAAACTCGTTAAAAATTCAGGGGAAAGGTGGGAGATAGGATTTAATTGAAAAGAGAAATATGGAAATCTACCTGGGAGTGGGAGAGGAGGGAAATCTTGAGCCACCTCCTGCATTTTTGCTGGTTTATTGCTGTGCCTGGGAGTTTCTCCTGCAGCAGTATGTCACTGGAATAATAAGGCAGCAGGTTGGTTGCTTGACTGCAGTGGCCACATCAGTGGGGATTTCAAGAGATAAGTAATTCTGTTTGATTTTGTATCCAGGAATTATAATTTACATTCCCTTCACCTTAGAGAGAGAGGCAGTCTGGGCTATAATTAAGCTTTTTTTCCCCCCGTCTGCTTTGGTCCTCTGTTCCTCTTATTGTCAGGAAACGTGGCAGCAGAAGCCTTAAAAGCAGGGAGTCATGACAACTGACTCTTCCCAGAGCAACTGGAGTTGTTAGAAGGAAAAAAGAAATATCCCTAAACCACAAATGGCTGAAAAAGCAATTAAATCACAAAACTGTACGAAGACAGCCAAGGGTTGGGAACCACCCAGAGTTGGAATTTTGTTATCTGCAGCTTTTTGAGGGTGGGGTGGGTAAAAATGGAGTTGGATTCACTGAAGGTTTCATGTGTGTCAATAAATCAATGCCCACACAAAGAGCCAGTTAAGGGCAGGAGGAGTGTCTTGCACAAGAACCTTTAATGGCTTTGGAGCAAAAGTCCTGTTGAATTTCCCAGGGTGAGAAATTCAAAGAGCAGCTTAGGAGAGTCCATCCTGGAGCAATGTCCATGTAGTGCTCAGAGCTTGCTTTTATCACAGGTTTGATTGGCTTCCAAATGGAAAAGTTATCCTGGCAATGAAACATTTGAACAAAATTTTTAACTAAAAAAAAAAAAAAAAAAAAAAAAAAAACAAAAAACAACAACAAAAAAAAAAAAACAAAACAAACAAACAAACAAAAAAAAAACCCAAAAAACCCCCCATAAAAACCAAAAGCAAAACCAAAAAAAAAGGTGACTTTAATTGAGAAAAGGAATTGCTGTGCCTGGATTTCTGCTTAGCATGGCAGGAGAGGATTTATTCATCTCCACCCTGATTCTGGTTCTGTCTCCCAAAGCAGAACTCTGTCTCTGCCCTGTTTCCATTGTTTGCACACCTTGGCTGGGTGAATCCTGCTCTGAGCCCCTCAGGGTGTGACCTCGTGGTTTTGGCAGCTCACAGAGGAGGGAAAACCTGTATCCATCTGTGATTTTGGCCAACAACCTTCCAGAAAGGCACTGTTTTTTTTGTTTTCACATCTGTGGGTAAAAAACATCTGGATTTGGGAAGTCAGGCCTTCCCACCTGTGCTCCCCTCCTAAGCAGAGGATGGTCTCAAACCACAGCAAAGCCAGGTAGCTTTGAGCCCAGGCTTGTCAGGCTCCTCATCTGCCCTCCTGCTCTTCATTCTTTTGCTGTTTGTAATTTATCTGTTCTCTGTGAAGGGGAGATCCCAGCCCAGAGAGAATCTGTGGTTTCTGTGCACATCCGATTTGTGCTCTGCTAAAACCAACCAAAGAAAGTATTTGGAGAGTGGCTTTGTTTTCCAAACAGCTCCAGATGCAAAATGCTCCGTGGCTTCATGTCAGGATTGTAACAAATGAATAGAGCACAGTGAATTAATTTTGCTAATGAGCTTTGCAACCACATGATGCATCTTCATACAATTAAGGCACAGAAGGAGGCAAGAAGATCCCAAGTGACACCCTTTGTCACAGCACTTCAGGACCCTCCAAAGTGTTGTCTCCCCCTCCCTGTAATTTCTTTCCTTCACAA
This sequence comes from Muscicapa striata striata, assembly GCA_030060385.1. Lineage (NCBI taxonomy): Eukaryota > Metazoa > Chordata > Aves > Passeriformes > Muscicapidae > Muscicapa > Muscicapa striata. Next base: position 415,130 of record JAREIS010000012.1, on the reverse strand, counting down.
AGACGAGAAATGCACAGACCAGTTGTTTCAACAATTGAAAAATGATGTGTGTGGTGCTGGTTGCAACAGTGTTTTTGTAGCTCTCATTTATTTTGCTCTCCAGACAAGAAAGGCAAAGCAGTAGCATTTTATAGAGCAGAGAACATTTTTACACAGTTCTCTTAAATCTTTTTAGCAGCGCCTGAACAAAATGTTTACACTGTAAAGAGAATTTAGTAAACTATCCACAAGACTTATCACGACAAGCTGCCCATCCCTCCTGAGCCATTGTTTTCCATCCCATTCATTCCCAACACCTGCTGCTGCTGACCCTCCAGCCCCATTTACCCATCTACACTGCTCTCTCTGCACCCCTAAAATATTTCCTGTTGATTTACATCAGTTTCTCTTCCATTGCCTGGTTTGGGCTGCTGGATTTTCTGGTTTTCTTCTCGTAAAAAGATAAAAAGGAAAGCCAAGGTAGCTGATTTTCATGGCTCTTGGCTAAGAACAACAGGAATAACACCTGTGCAAAGGGCTGTGATCAGATAAAACCATGAGCCAGGGATGTTCAGATGCCCCAAATCTCTTCAGGCAGCAGTTCTGCTTGTGGGCTGTCAGAGGCTTCTCCAGATCTTTGGTGCCCCAGCTCCTGCTCCCCTACTCATTGATGAATCTGAGCTCAGTGGAATCAAACCTCCACCAAGAACCACCTCTAATGCTGATCTTCTATCAGGGGTTGCCTCTCTTCTTTCCTTGCTGTGCTTTTCTTTAATAGATGTCAGTGGCAGAGAGGGTGGTGTAGACAGAAAATGGAGTGATTGCCATGGGGGTAACACAGGCAAGTTTGGCTGATTACAAACAAGCTTCCCTCTTTATCACCAGCTCTTAAATAGCTCTTAAATCTTAAATACGGGGCTGGCACTGGGTTCTGGGCTCAGCCAAAGCCTTTCAGGGGGGATTTAGGCAGGGCAATAACGAGGAACCACTGCCCCACAGCCCTGTTTCCAGCTCTGGAGCAAGGCACAGCCCCAGCAGTGTGTTACAGTCCCAGGACAGCAGCTTGGGAGGCAATCCCTTCAGGACTGCAGTCCCCAGCAGTGCCTGGGAAAAGAACAAATTGTTCAGCAAAATTTTGTCGAGTTTCCTGTAATACTTCACTTTCTATTGTACTGCCTGTAGGACAGACAGGTTTACACCCTCCTGAAAACCAAACAGATGAGACAAACCTGCCATCCTCTCCAGCCCTTCTCCTGTGAGAGCAGCACATGGAATAACAGTGAGAGCTCCTGTGGAAAGAATCAGTGCAGAGACCCCTTTTCAGTGCTCTCTCCCTTCCTGTATCAGCCCCTCAGCTCTGTGTGTGATTTGCTCATCCATGGGCAGATATCTGGGGCTGTGCTGATGCTCAGAACCATTTCCTGATGCTCAGAACATTTCCTCATGCTCAGAACTATTTCCTGGTGCCCAGAACCATTTCCTGACCCCCAGAACCATTTCCTGGTGCCCAAAACCATTTCCTGACACTCAGAACCATATCCTGGCCCCCAGAACATTTCCTGGTGCCCAGAACCGTTTCCTGACACCCAGAATAATTTCCTGGTGCTCAGAACAATTTCCTCATGCTCAGAACCATTTCCTGGTGCCCAGAACCATTTCTTGACCCCCAGAACCATTTCCTGGTGCTCAGAATGATTTCCTCATGCTCAGAACCATTTTCTGGTGCCCTTCTCCTGACCCCCAGAACCATCTCCTGACCCCCAGAACCATTTCCTGGTGTCCAGACCCATTTCTTGACCCCCAGAACCATCTCCTGACCCCCAGAACCATTTCCTGACACCCATAAACATTTCCTGGTGCCCAGACCCCCCAGAACCATCTCCTGACCCCCAGAACCATTTCCACGCTCGCTCCCGCCTCGCTGGGCGCTGAGCACCACACGACACTGACAGCTGCAACTGCCACTGGCTGCTATCACAGGGCTGTGTGTCATTTAGGAGAACAATTTGCATCATTCCAAAGCCTAAAAATATCCCTGCACAAACAGAATGTGTTCTCAGGCTCTGGCAGACTGGAAATGGCCGCTTCTTTCCCAGTTTTTGTCCCGGGGATCCTCAGCGCCTTCTCCTTCCATCTGAAGGTTTGTGAGAGACATTTAAGGCCAGGGAGCAAGTGGTGATCACCCTCAACATGCATCACAGGCTTTATGTCAGATGATTCCAGAGTAATTAAAATAGATGTGCTGACTCTTCACAAAGTCTTGGGTTTGGGTGTCTTGTACCTCCCAGTTCTTGAGGGCCAGAAGGTGTGAGGAAAGCCTCTGTGCTGTGTTAGCTCACTGTCCTGAGCTGTAAATGATGAACAGGGATAAAATACCACCCAAACCTCTCTTTTTGATGGATTTGGGCTACAGCTTATCTCTGCTCGTTCAGTTGGGCAGAGCCCAGCAGAATGTGCACTCAGCCCAATGGGGTCCCACAAAATGAATTTTCAAAAAGCATTTTTCTCAGTATCCCAGTGACTGGAGTTTCACCCAAGGCAAATTGTTGCAGACTAATATTGGATTGAAAATAGCAAATATTTGGCTTTAAACAAAGGCATATTGATCTTTTATTTCCCCAGGTTTAACACTCCCTGGTTTCTTTGCCCTCAGTCTCTTTAGAAACCACTCATTTGCTGAAATCAGAGTTAATTCACCCCAGGAAGTCTGGTGGTGTAGAAGACACACCTGAAACCAGTGCCTTGTTCAGCTCCTCTAGGAAAGACAAGAAGTTTGACTTCTTTTGGGTTCATCTATTTTACTCTTTCTTCCCTAATAATTCCCATTTACTGGTTTTCAAAGCACAAAAAATGTTTTCTTCTCCCACCCTGAGTTGCCTTAGGTAACTCCATTGAAATCAATGGATTTCCACAGATACCAAAAAGCCCTGCAAAGCCAATCAGGCATTTTAGTGATTGCCCTTCATGCCCTTGATTTGTTTGCTCCCCACTCCTGCCTGTGCTGGAGCAGTTCCATTCATTTTGTACCATCACTGAAAGCCACATCAGTGGAAGCTGCAATTTATTGCAAACATTTGTTTTCTGCTGGCCCAGCCAGGCTGACTCTCATCCCACTCACTCTGCTTTTTCAGCACGTCATGACAGAGATCACAATAACTGCTCCTCATTTACTGCCTTGACAGAACACTCAGACCAGTAAAACACCACTGACACCACTGCTCTGGTGGCCTGGAAAGTGTCTGAGCATTTAGGATAAAGTTTAATGTCTTCTCCTCCTTCCTCTCCCCCTTTCTAGAGACAGAGATGCCTGGGATGAACCAGCCCAAATCACCTCTTTTGTTTCACTTCTATCCAGTCATACAGCCACAAACCAAGTTGGCACATCCTAAAAAAGAGTAAAACCAACAGGTTTTGAGCAGATTTGCTGTGCAGGCACAATTGGTGTGAGCCTTTGCAGCACATCTGATGCAGAAAAGATGGATTGAGATGTGCAGATGTGGAAGCCTGTGTGGATGTGCAGATGTGGATTGAAGCCTGTGTGGATGTGCAGATGATTTCCTGTGTGGATGTGCAGATGATTTCTAAAAGCAGCAGTGGAACACCTGAAGCAATGAGTTGGGATTCCTGCACCTGCCCCCTGCAAGAAATGTGGTTGCATTTTTGCTGTTTGGTTTCAGATCAGGCCTCCTGGTGCCACTTTCCCAACTCTGACAGCAATGGAGGATGAAGGAAAGGGCACACAGTGAGAGACTGATTGCAATCTCTCACCAAAAAAAAAAAAAAAAAAAAAAAAAAATTCAAAAGGTTATAGAAGGGAAGGTATGGGGTTATTTTAAACTCCTGAGAAATCAGCTGTGGGAATGTGGACATTGTGTCTGATCTGAGTGCTTTGAACCCCACCTGGAAGAGAACTAGTCCAAGGTGGTGGCTTTGCTGTGCCTGGTGCTCTCCCCAGATATGAATTCACTAAAAGAATGAACAGTTGTCAGTCCAAGTTTGCCAAAATTTCCTATGCAGAGTAATGCTCATGCATTTTTTTCCAGGGTGCTTTTCCTATGAGTAAACATTACAGCTCAAATCATGAGTAAATACAGGAAAGAAAAAAGTCAGAATCTGATTTTATCTGATTTTGCCTTGGCAGGGAATGACTTCACAGCTTTCTCATGCATTGTCTAAATGTACAACTTTTCTCTCCCATTTCCTCTCTAAAAATGAGAGAGTAGGCCAGGAGGAATTTAGTCAAATGGAAATGAGTTTTCTCTGAGCACATTCCCTGCTAAAAACACCCCCAGGTTTTAGGTTGGATGGGTGAGGATCACAATAGACTGCTGATTGTTCAAGGTTACCATGCTCAGAATCTCTTGGAAACTGTATTACACCTTAATCCTCCTTGCTAGAATTCCTCCCTGCCTCAAGAACCATTTATGAATCAAGAAAACAAAGCCACCTTTGGCTGGATCCTGCAGACCCCTGACATTCCCAGCTGTCCCATAAATGAAAATTCCAGCAGGATCTTGCCCAGGTGATTCCAGGGCTCAAGGTGCCAAATCCCAGAGTTTATTTCAGTCCAAATCAAGCCCTGAGGAGCTTTTCTCAGTGAGTTTAGGGTGTGACTGAAGGGGAATTTCTGCTCAGTCCTGGCACTGGGAATGACAGGAGGTCACAGAATCCCCCAGGAGGGGCTCTGGGTTCCTCTGGCTGGAGTCAGAAAGTGCAACAAGCTCCTTTGTGGGATTGTTTGGAGATGGTGGAGTCTGATAGGGGCCCTCAGACAAAGCACTGCCAAAGAATGAGGATAAATGCACATTTTTAATGAGCTCTAACAAAAGTCTATTGAATGGTTTCTTCAGTTCGGTTGTGTTTTGATTATTTCCATTGTCCTGTGTTTCCCCATATTCGGTTGTGATGCATCCAGGAAAAAATCATGAACATTTGCATTGACAGCCATCCAGAATTTCCATTTAAAATGATCCACTTTGTTACAGTAATTAGCCTTGTAAGTGGAACAAAGCACACAACACTGACAATAGTTGCTAGTGATCACTTCACTTCCTAATCAGGCTGCTCCTTCAAGCATTCTAATTTATTTTACTAATGATTATAGGGCAGATGCTGCACAGATTTGCACCTCTAGGAACTCCAGTGAAATAGAGAAGCAGAAAATCTTGCCTGGTTTGCCTAATCCTGAAGTATCCTGAGTAATCTGAGGGCCAAGTGATTATAGATAACAGACTTTGCTCTCAGAGGTTTATTGGTTTCAGATTTGAATTCTCTGACATACCAGTTGTGAAGGAGGGGGGTGTGGGACTGAAGCGGTTCTGGGAGAGGGGTGCTGGGTGCTGAGCCCTCTCAGATGGCACTGACAGCCTTTGAAGGGGAGATGGGAGTAGGAGCACCTCCTTGCCTTGAGTATTCCATAAAAAAACCTCTCCCAGTTGGTTCTGCACCTTTAGAAAAAAGCACTCAGAGAGAAAATGCAGTTTCCTTGAGAGCAATGATAACAAGGAGAGGCTGGTGAGGGGCTTAAACTGTTAATCCTGTGTGAGAAATAAGGATATTTTTTATTAAAATACAGGTTTGCTTCTCTCAGTGTAATCCTCTAGAGTTCAAACCCCAAGGGAGCTTTAATGTCCTTCACCTTTCATGATTCAAAGCCAGTTCATCCAGTGCCTTCAGCGTGGCCTTTTCCATCCTTATAGCAGGGATCCATCAGGCAGACTTGGGCTGAAATTTGCCTTTTGCAAAAGGGCAAACTCATCCATTTAGGTGCAACAAATGGGAGCAAGCAGAGCCAGGCACACACAGGGAACAACATTTCCTTGGCATGACCCTCAACCCTCTTGGTTCCCTCCAGAACTCATCAATTTGTTGAGATACTTGCAGAAAAGTTGTGTTTGGGTGGATAAGAGCAGATTTTTGGCTGGGTTTTGTTCTGGTTGAAATCCATGAGTTGAATCAGAGTAGTGGGCAAAGTGTTCTTCCCTTTTCTGAGACCAAACCCTGCTCTTCCCTTCTCTGAGACCAAACCCTGCTCTTCCCTTTTCTGTGTCCATGTGTTTTTTGCTGCCTGGTGTGTTGTGTTTTAAAGTACATAATGAGGCTTGGAAGGAATCCAGAAAAGTTACATTCCATCCAATAAAATAAATAAATTTGAGTTCATCAAGCTGGAAATGGAGAACTTTTTGGAACAGTGATTTCTTTTATGCTGCACCAAGCGAGCAGTTGGAAGATCCTTCACCCTCCAAAGGCTCAGCTCTGTGAGTTGGCCAAGCAAGGCTGTGTTGAGCTGAAGGGGTTCAGGATTTCTCACTCTCTGCTGAGCAGTTCTGGTCACAGATTTGTGCTGTTGGCTTCTTCCATGTCTAGGAGGCAAAAAAAAAAAAAAAAAAAACGTGGCTCGAGGTTCAGGGTGTCCCCTTGGGCTTCGTGCCCAAGAACCAAAAGTCACCCAAGCTCCAACACCAGACTTCATAGCCAAGAGATTTCCTTTTCTTTAACCCTTTAGGACTTTGCTAGTGCTGCCCATCTCCCCTTTCACAGTTCCAACCCTTTTTGTGGTTTTTGGGAGAGCTGTGTGGAAGCCAATGTGAGTGGCACTGGAAGGGGAACCACACACAGACACAATTTTCATGTCTTATGATGATTCTCATGATCAGCAAAAGGCAAAGCTCAAGGAGGACAAGTGCAGGCAGGAATAACCTGATTGAAGGAATGAGCTGAAATTTCTCCCCCTCTTGTGCTCTGTGGGGTGGAGCTGGAGTTGCCATGGGCACAGCACCTCAATCTGCTGTTCCCAGGAGGATCAATGCTTATTTATCCAATAAATGCTGGAGATCCTTATTCATCCCAAGACTGCATCCACCAGGAGGTGCAAAATGCATTTTACTGAGGGCACAAACCCCCTGTGTGAGTTTCCAGGGGCTGAGGACTCTCTGCCCATTGAGATGCCTCTGAGAAGCAGAACCAGTTCCCTGCAGAATTTGGGGAGCAGAGCAGGCCAGGTTTGCTGCAGCCACATTCAGGGACTTTGTGCTTCCAGCAGAGCAGCCCTGGCTGGGATGCCCAGAGAGGAGTGAGGGATTCAGCCCAGCAGTGCAGGGTTCAGCATCTCCTTCCTCCCCCAGCTTCTGCAGACAGGCAAAAGCTGCAAGATCTCCATGAGACCGAAATATTAATTCTGTGTTATTGCATCAAGTTTGACTAACAAGCTGCATGAATAAATCTGCAGCCTTAGCTTCTGCCAGGGCCAAGTTTCTATGGCAACAACAACCCATCTTATCTTTAGGAATTTCATTAGTAAGGGAGGGAAATGAAACAAAAAAAAAAAAGAAATGAAAAGAAAAAAATCCCACCCCAAAATCAGGAAAGATTTGTCAAATTAAGAGCAGCATCTCCCTCCCCTGTGTCATTGTTTTGGGGGAAAGTCTGCTTGGATTTTTCTTCTTGTTTGTAAAGGTGTTTTTTTGAAAAATTCACATCAATGCTTGAGACCAAAAAAAAAAACAAAAACAAAAACAAAAACAAAAAAAAACAAGAAACAAAAAAACACAGTAAATGCTTTTGTAGCTCTGAGTTGGAGAGGGAGGGATCACAAACATGCAGAGTGGGGATGGAGAACGTGGCTCTTGCAGAGCACTCAGCTTTATTCAGATGAGCCCCAGCGCTGCCTCCTCTCCCAAAATCCAGAATTGGGGGGGAGAGCTGGGAATGGGAGACCTTGTGGTGTGTTCACAGTGAGGGCTCCTGGTGATGTGAACCCTGTGGGGGGAGCAGGTGACATCTGGGGAGTTATGCTGGAGCTTGGTTTGTTTGTTTATTTGTTTATTTGTTTGTTTTTCTGTGTGTTCCTGCTCTCAGAGCCTCGGTGCTCGATATTCCCAACATGGGAGTTGGGTTTGTTGGATTTGCAAAGCAGGGCTGGCTGTGTTTGATCCTCCTCTCACCTTGGGCTGTCCTAGACCCTTGTGACAAATAAAATAAACACAGTTTAAAAAGTCAATTCAAATTGTTTCAGGGAAAAAAAAAAAAAACCAAAAAAACCAAAAACCCCCCACCACCTCCTGCACTGACAAAAGAGGAGGAAGGGATGCAGGGGCTCTGCTTGGGAACAGTTTGGAAATTCCATTTTTCCACCACCCTCAGAAGTTTGGTTGGAGCAACAGGAGGAGGGAGGCAGAGATGCTGCCTTCCAATTTGGGGAATTTGGCTTTGATCCCACTGAAGAGGTTAAAAAGTTTTGTCCTTAGAGCAGGATGGGCTCAGCTTTTCCCTGGAGCCCTGGAGCTGCTGATCCCTGGCATTTCTCCTTCCTGTCCCAGGCAGAGCCACAGCTCTGGGGAGGATGAGGATGGGGAGTGCCAGCCTGGGGGACAGGCAGAAAACAGCAGAGGGGACAGAGAAGCCCAGCTGTGGATTTGAGGAGGGGTTTTAGGGCAGGGAATGGTTTAATCCAGTGTTTGTCCTCCCTGTTAACCTGCAACAAAACATTTCCTGCTGTAGCACTGCAAAGAGCAGCTCCAGCTCTGTCAGCTCACAATGCACCAGCTTCACTGGGAAAAATCCCCCATCAGTGCCAGGAAACACTGGTTAAAAGAGTGCTCTCCTCCTGTCATTTCTGCCTCTGCCAGCTGAGAAGCCCCCAGGGACTCTTATTTCAGGAGCACTGCCTGTAATGCCTCTTATACCTGTTTTACAGTCAGCCTTTCTGCTGATATCAGAGAAGCAATCTCCCAATTATGTCAGGGTAAGTGGATGCAGAAGCAGCTCTGCCACTAACAAACATCCACACTTAGATTATTTCCCCCACTTTGCCTGGAATGGCCAATCAAGATTTTTACAATCACAATACCTGCCAAGCTCCCTGGTGAGCCATATAATTCATCCAGCCAGAGAAAACATCACCAAACACAGCTAACACATCAAATCACAACATGGGTTTTGTACAGTGAATTACAGCTGCTCATACAAGGCTGTTAGTGAACAATCTGCAGCCCAATTTCATTATTCATGGAAGAAATTGATCAGAAATTCTAAATAACAAATAAATCTAAGAATTCTGTGAACTGTCCAGAAGAGATTCAGGAGCTGGGAAGGGAAGCAGTGTTGGTGGAATAAATTATTTGCTGTGAAATGGGTTGGTTGGTTCTAACTAATGCATATTCCAAAAAGGGAACAAGAGCATTTATTCATTTATTCCACAGGATCAGAGGGATGTGAAGTGATGGAGATAAAACAATTCCTGGCTCAGAATTTGCCCACCAGTACAGAGATGAGTTCTGGGGAAAGACATCAGCATTCCCTTTTTGATTTGTCTCCTGGCTGTCTTTCTGGCTGAGTTCTGTTTTCCCATGGCCACAAGAAAACCCAGGCAGCTTTGGGCAGGGGCTGCCTTTGGTTTTTGCCATAACTATAAATTCCCCTGCCCTTTTCCTCCTCTTCCTGCAGGAAGGTGCTCAGCCCTGGCAGCTCCTGTGCTGATCATCTGCCAAGTGGATAAGTGCTGGATTTCATGCTAAAATATAATTTCACCAGGCATGATTTGGCTGTAGAGCTCCAAAATTTGAGCTGTGCAGGCCTCTTAGCATAGGCAGGGTGGTTTATAATCCCCACTGGAGTCTGCTCTGCAAAAGGGACTTGGAGCCACACTTTTCTGGGAGTGTAAATACACCCTGAGAGCTGCAAACAGGCTTTGGGTTCCCAGAGAAATCTGCCAGAAGGGAATATTCACTGAGAGTGCCTTGCTTGTCCAGTCAGACCCCAACCTGCCAGACTAAGGACATCTCCCTGCCTGGTGACAGGGACACATTTGCCTTGAACAGGGGCTGCTGCTGAGAATTTGGTGCTGCACCATATGGATGCTCGGCCTGTGATGAGTGAGGAGCCTTTCAATGATGATTAATACGTGATTATTATTAAAAAAAATGAATTCTTCCACGGCCAAAGAGCAGGAATTCTCTGTATTGCAGTGGGTGATGGGTGGATGCCCCAGCCCTGAGCAGCCTGGGCTGGTGGAAGGTTTTTCTCCCCATGGCAATGAGATGATCTTGTCAGGAAAATTAACCCACAAACACCAGACGTTTATGTCCAAAAAGGAGACAGAGGAGTCCTCTTTGCTTTATTGGAATAAAGGGAGAGGCCATGGGGCATTCCCCTGGGATCTCTCCAATTTTTGGAGGATGCAGCCTCCCTTTTTATCCCAATTTCCCTCTCTCTTTCCTCATTGCTGAGGTACTTGAGAGGCACAGACTTCCCAAACACCTGATACCTGAGATTCCTCTCTCATGTACAGCCTTTCCTTTTAATTTTTAATTCTTATAGAATTCATAGTTTTTCCCCATTGCTTCTTTCATCTTCCAATATCCAATTTCATTGATCAGCAAACCTACAGTTTGTTTGTAAAGGCAAAAATCTTTTTCCATTCATCAATCAGTGGAATCCATCCCATTGTTTCTTTTCTCTTTTAGTGCTGGTTTTATCTACCAGCAGATCCACAGCTCGTTTGTAAAGACAAATCCAACATTCCTCTCAATCTTTAAGGTCTCTTCCACCTTTACATCCCCAACCCATCCTGTTGTTCTGGTCAAACCACACCAGCTCTGAAAGGGGTGCAGTGGATGGTTTGAATTTCAGATTTTTACTGAGAAATCAGATCCCCTTTGTACCTTTGATCACTCCCTGCTCCTTGATTCACCCCAAGGAGGAATCCTGTGCCCAGTGTCCGGGGAGCCCCCAGTGCTGCCTTCCTCAGGCACAATCCTGCTGCCATTCCCATTTTCCTGTGCCCCCATGGAGGAGGAAAACATTCACAGCAATCGGGAGACTTGGCTCAGGGCTTGGATCCTGCCTGCATTGCAGCAGCGGGCAGTGCAGGGGTGGGATGAAGGATGAGGATGTTTCCCATTAGGGAAAGTGTTTTCCATTGTCACTGCAGGCACTCCCTCATTGTCCCCAGGGCCACCGGGGGCCACCGGGCGTTCCTGCAAAATTCTCTTCTCCAGTTGAGTCGCTGGGTTCTTGTGATTGCCACAAACCACCAGAAACCACCAGAAACCACCAGAAACCACCCAAACCACCCAAACCACCCAAACCACCCAAACCACACAAACCACCCAAACCACCCAAACCACCCAAACCACCCAAACCACCCAAACCACACAAACCACCACAAACCACCCAAACCACCACAAACCACCACAAACCACAGCACCCTCACAGAGAAATTTTTTTTCTTCTTTTTTTTTTTCTTTTTTCTCCTTTTTTTCTTTTTCCCCCTTTTTTTCCCTTTTTTCTTTGTTTTTTTCTTTTTCCCCCTTTTTTTTTTTTTTTTTTTCTCTTTTTTCTCTTTTTAATATCAGTAGAGAACATTCCAGAGTCTTTTCCATTAAAGCTGACACTGCCACTATCTCACCGTGGAGCTCTCATCCAAAATATCTTTTCCTTGTCCATGGGTCTCTGCTTGTACCCTTTCTCCATTCCCTGTGTTCACTTCTCTTGACTATTTATGTTTGCAGGGTTCAACTCCCTAATCAGCACCTCTGTTGCCTCTTTCTTATTGTAATTATTATTATACTTTTAATTATTTGAGACTCAAGAGCAACCTCCATGTTCTGTGTGAGGTATAATGGTGAAAAAAAACTATTTGTGCCTCAAAGAGTCTGTAGCCACTGAAAGAAAATGTGATATGATCAGGGAAAAGATTTAGCTGAGCTCTGCACAGTGTTAAACTAAGCACCATTTTGTGGCTCTCTTTAAAATATTATAAGGCAACTAGGAAAAAAAAAAATGAAAGGAAGAAATCCCATTGCATGGATGCTGTGGGATAAATTGTGCCCTTGTTTGCTTCATTCTCTCCCCTCCCCTCTGTGTTTCAAACATCACTCAACAACAAGCTTCTGTTATTAGGCAAAACTCCCTCTGATACTTCAGGAGGCATTTCCTCCTTTTCTGTAAGAAAAGAGGGAAAATGATGGCAGGAGCATAATTATGAGCACTCTCAAGCAAACCTGGGCTGGCTGATTTGCACTCAGCCCCTCTGATGGGAAGCAAGTGAACAGTGCTCTTGAGCTGTAATTATTATTATCAGTCACTCTTCACGGTGACAACAAATAATTATTTTTAAAAGGCATGAAAACAGAATTAACCCTTTCCTCAGACATCCCCTGTCTGGAGTGGTGTGGTTGGTATTGCAGTTCTGGGCTGTGGAGCTGCTGTTCCAGTTGGTTTTTTCCCATTAAAATGCCCTGGGCTGCCCTGAGAGGGCAATTTTCAGCAGGGAGTGGAGGTTTGGAGGCCCACAGCTGGCCAGGGGTGGTTTGGCAGAGCCCAGCTTTCAGAAGTTTGCTCAACAGGATGTTTTTTTAGCAATCAGGCCATTTCCAGGTACTTCAGAAACAGGTCTCAGTTTCTGGTGATGTCCTTGGCTTCAGAGCAAAGCCATTTATTGAAATTTCCACAAATGCTTCAGAGAGAAAAGATTTATTGAGTCTCCAGCAAAAATTCTGTTTCAGGAACCAACCATGCCCTGTCTTGGATTCCCCCAGTCTCATCTGGGGTAGGAGCTGTGGCAGTGGCACAGAGACCTGAATCCAGCACTGCTCCAGGGCTGCACCTTCCTCTGCACCCCAAACCCTGAGCAGCCCTGAAATGTCACTGTCCCCACACAGAGGGAGCTGGGCAGGTGCTTCTGCTCTCCTGGGACACCGTGGGACAGGGAACAGGCTGGAAGGACAAGGGGAGGTGTGGGGGACACCCTGCAGCCTCCTCAGTGGAGCAGCAGAGTTGAAGCCCTGTCCAGGGGCTGTGCTTCCATCCCCAGCTCTGCCTGTGCAGTGCTGTGCTCTGAGACAGGCACAGATGGAGCTGGATGGTAGGGGGGGCTGTAGCCCCTCTTTTGGGATTTCTCAGTGCTGCTTCAGCTCTAACTCATCCCCCAGGCTGGGGCTGCTGTCCCCCTGTAGGGTGGGTGCAGCTCAGAGTTTGCCAGGAGCAGAGTCAGGGATGCAGGATCAGAGGCACATAAATCTCACAGCCTGAAAGGTCTCACAACCTTCAAAGCCAGGGACAAATCCATCAGGGCTGTCTGCACAGAGAAGGGAACAGGACAGGGAGGAATCTCCTGCCTCATCTGCATCCCCATAAGAACTGGGAGCCTTCATCATCCCTCATCATCCCCAGCCCCTCCTGAGCATGCAGCACAGCCTGGCAGCTTCCCCTGGGCTCTGTCCCTGCCTGGGGCAGGCATCACCCCCAGAAACACCCTGAGAGCTCAGGGGTGCCATGGCCAAACCTCCCAGGAGGGGACAAAGTGTGGCAGCCCAGCAACAAGAACACAATTTTGAATGAGTGCAGTGTGTGGCCAGGGTCTGCAGGAAATCTGCTTGCAATCATCCTGTACCAAAGACAAATCACAAGCTGTTTTTCCCAGGCACAAACCTCTGCCTTTCTTCTCCAGAATGCCAAGACAATTATTTGTGGCATTATTATTTCCCCCCCCCCCTTGCTTGCTTCCCTTTTCTCCAAGGGTCTCCCACACACGTGGAAACCCAAGGCACTGACAGTGGCAGGAGTTAATAAACCAGCACTGCACTATGAAATATCAACAAGCTGCAGGGCAGGGAGGAGAGCAGGGCCTCCCCACTGCTCAGCAATGCTTTGATTCAAGCTGGAAGAAGACAAGGCAGGATTTGCAGGCTCCAGGCAGCCCCATGTGTTGTTCCCTTGGCTGGTTTTGTGGCACAGCACGCTGTGTGCATCCCCAGGGCTCCCCACACTCAGGGCAAGCTGCTGACAAGGGGGTATTAGAGCTGACATGCTGGGGAGCAGGAGATGAGCAAGAGAGAGCAAAACAGGCATTTAATTTTCTGAGTGGCTGCTCTTCAGCTGGCTTTACACACTTGTGAGAGGCAGCAGCCTCTCCATCAGTGCCTGAGTCAGGTCTGTGTCCACTCACCACCCAGATCTGAGAATTCAGCTTCCATTTCTGCTCCTAGAAAAGCCCCATCCACGATGGGGGAGAACCTGGGGGCTGCAGGAGTCAGGAGTGGTGTGAACTCAACCTTCCAGGCGTCCCTGAGTGCCCCAAACCAAGGAGATGTGGCCAAAAAGGGAAGGTGGACCCAGCCCAGGGCTTGCTGAGGAATATCTCTGAACAGCAGCAGCAGCCTTCTCTTGTCTCCTTTTTCACTCCTTTGCAGGAGTGCAGTCTCCTTTTTACTCCTGATCAATCCACAGCCACCCACCCACTCAGGAAGGGAATGGCAAATCAAAAATGTGGAGTGATTCAGGGTCAGTGCTCTTCCTTTGAACAGTGCTGTGTACAGGGGCTGAGATGAAAGCCAGCTGCAGTCACTGCATCATTCCCTTCCTGCCTCCTTTCTTCCTCTAGATGTTCATTTAAGCACAGTGTGTGCACACAGGAAGACAAAAGCTTTTAACCTGTAATATCCTGAGAGTGAGAACTGTCAACACTGCTCAGGAAAAAAAAAAAAAAAAAATATATATATATATATATATATATGGAAATGCTGCACCTGACACACAGCTCTGAAAGCAGGTGATGGGATGGGAATAATGGAGTGGGATCAAGCAGGTGGAGGGCAGGAGAGACACCCAGATAAATAAATAAACCAGGCTCTGTGTCTCCAGCTGCAGTGAGGCAATTCACTCCCAGAGAAACAAAAAGCAGAAATTGAAGTGATCTCATAGAATTGCAGCTTCTGTCAATGGGAAGAGCTGATTCTGGGGTTCTGAAGGCACAGGGAGGTGTGGCATGAATCCCTCAGCTCGTTCAGGACAGCTCAGCTCCCTGCTGAGCCACAGCTCCATTCCTTGTCCTGGGATGCTCAGCTCAGCCTGGGCACCTGCAGCTCCTCCCAAACTGGTGGCATGGCCCGTGTGGGGCAGGATTTGGGAGGAGTGTTCCCTCCTGCTTGTCACCCTGCAGGGGGAGGGATGCTCTGAAAACCTGACCAGAGTGACACGGGAGGGGCAGCTGGTGGCTGGCCACTGCACATGGGATTCTAACCCTTCCAAAAACCTGGATTAGGAATTTGAGGGGTCTGCAATCAACATCATCTGTTGATTTGGGATTTTGGGGGTTTATTTGCCACAAAGAAATATCTTCTTTGCATTCAGTTTTTGACACCAGAACCTCCCTGCCCACCTCACTGACTGCACTGAGGTCTGTTCTCACCCTCATCCCAGTGGAAATAACAGGGCTGCTTGCAAGAAAAGCCTTTGAACTCCTTGATTTCACCCATTTGGAACACAGGGAACCCGTGGGTATCTCAGATGAAGCCTTAACCCCAAATAAATTAATTGTTTCTTTCCCCAAATTCCCGGTTTACACAGAGGAAGGAAAATTTACATGGAGAGAAAAAATAGGAGCAAGTTATTGGGGGTGGGAGGGAGGAGGGAAGGCAAGCTAGGCACGGAACAGGCCAGCTATTTTCCTCCTTTCTTTCAAAAATCCCTGCCAATATCCTCACTGTGCCATCTGGCACCCATGATAAATTTGCCTATGTGTAATTGCAAGCTGCAGAGAATTTCAGAGGGGCTGGAAATTTCTCTGTCTAGGTTCTCGTGTAGCCATTATCATTTTATTCGTTGAATACAGGAAAGGGAAATTTTCTTTTCTCGTGCTCTCCTGAAATGCAAAAAGCTCCTCAGACACTCCCTGTTCTTCCTCCTTTCAGTTTGTTTCATTTGAGCAGCAAAGCCAAGGTGATGTTAGTTCCCCCCTCATCCTCCATGAATATTTCATGTAATTTCAAAACTATAATTTTAGTGAGACAGAGAACATCACATTAATCTATCTCTAAACAAATTCCCCACCATTACAATTCCCCATTTGTAAATGAGGCGAGAATTTTAAACTTTGAATTTACATTTCAACTTTTCTCCCTTTCTTTTGCTCCATGTTTTCTTTACACATTTCATTTTGAGTGATGAACCTTCATCAAGCAGCTTCACTTCTATTCCTGACTATTTAAGCTACTTTCTGCTATTCATGTCTTATTTTTGCATTTCTGGCACATGAGATTTCTTTCCTCAGTGAAGTAAAGCAGAAGCAGAGAGCAGGGATTCAAAGCAGGCCTTGCCAAATCCTTTCCCATATGGATGCTTGCTGAGATGTTTTTCCTTCCTAGAATTTACCCAGATAAAAGATAAAGATTTTTATTAATCATTAGGTCAGGTGAAGGAGGCAGATGGGATTCAACCACTGGGCTGTGTCAGGAAAATGAATCCACAAACACCAGAGGTTTATGTCCAAAAAGGAGACAGAGGAGTCACTTTATTTGAATAAAGAGAGGCAATGGGGCATTGCCCTGGGGTCTCTTGAATTTTTGGAGGACACAGCCTCTTTTTTATCCCAATTTTCCTCTGTCTTTCCCCATTGGCTGAGATACTTGAGAGGCACAGACTTCCCAAACACCTGAGATTCCCCTCTCATGTACAACCCTCCCTTTTAATTTTTAATTCTTATCGAATTCAAAGTTTTCCCCCATAGTTTTTCCCCTATCCAATTTCATTTTTCAGCAAACCTGAAGTTTGTTTGTAAAGGCAAAAATCTTTTTCCATTCATCAGTCAGTGGAATCCTTCCCACTGTTTCTTTTATCTCTCTCAGTGCTGGTTTTATCTACCAGCAGACCCAAAGTTTGTTTGTAAAGACAAAGACAAATCCCTCATTGCTCTCAGCTGCTGCTGTGCCACAAACCCTGTCAGGTCATTGCCACCTCCCACCTCTGCCTACCTGGCCTCACCTGGCTGCTCTTTGGGCTATTCCAGCAAAGAGGAGCTCCTTTAAATAGCAGATCTCAGCTAAATTAGTGTGTTTTAATTGAAGGTCATTAAGCAGTGGCCACAGCAGCAGCTCAGCCACAGCCAAAGGGCAGTGGGGACAGGTGGCAGATGGTGGGGACACTTCCCAGCCACAAGAAGATCTGTGTCCAGCAGCATCAGTCCCAGCTGCTCAGGGAGGTGCTTCAGATCCAGGGTGCTTTGATTTAAATCCCTCCCTCAATATCAGACTGCATCAACCCTCTGCTGCTTTCTCAGTGGTAAAGAGAAACAAACACTGAACAGCTTCCCATGAAATCGTTTTGGTGCTGAGGAGGAAAAAACCCAGGAAGGAGGGAGGGGTGAATTTTGTGAGGCCTGGGGAAGGTGAGGAGGAAGAGGAGTGAGGATTGTGTGAGGTGCAGAGCTGTGCCTGAGCTGCCTCTGTGGAACCTGTTTGAAGTGGAAGCATCTCCCCTGCTCCTGATCTCTCCCAGCAAACCCTGAGCCTGGGGGAACACGCTCAGAAACCATCACACAACCTCTGTGGGGAAAAGTCAGTGTCTAGTTCAAACACTGTCACTGTCTCCCTGCTGATAAAGCAGCCACAGAAGTCAGGAGTGGTTTAACAACCTCCTTCCTCACAACTTCCCAACCATCAAATTTCAAGAGTTGCTCCTTTGATCTCAGAAGCACCAGAAAGATTTTTTTTTCTCCCCTTCCTTTCCCCATTTTTATTTAAATTCCTCTAGCATGCTGTGGCTCAGTACCTGATCCTGCACAGCCCACAAGACTTCTGCTACTCTGGTTAAGTTTTGTGTCTAGTCCCTAATTATTTGGGTCTTGCAGAAGAGGGAAGGGGAAAGGAAAAAAGGGAAGGAAGTTTGAGCATCTTACCAAGTGGAAAGGAGAAAGCTCACAGGGGAAAAAAAGAAAATGGTACAGTTTGTAATTGTTTTTGTTCTTCAATCACTCAGGAAATAAATTGCTGTAGGGAAGAAAAAAAAAAAGGAAAAAAGAGCCTTTGAACCTCCAAAGAGAAGAGAGCCAATAAAGGCACTGCATTGCTTTGAAAAGCAGCCCCTTTCCTCAGCTTATTTCCACTCCTTCTCATTAGTTCAGATAACTCTCAGAACACTCATTCATTAGGCTCTTCCAGGATTATTTCCCTTCAAACAGCTGTGAGAAAATAGAAATAATCTCCCTGTTTCTGCTGGAGCCCAGGACTGGGGCTGCCAAGCCAAATCCTCCCTGGGGAGAGGCAGAGCCCAGCCCTGGGGCTCAGAGGACAGAGGGATCAGGGCTGCAAACCTGCTCTGGGCTCTGCCTTGTGCTGGGAATTATTTCATTTCTAATTGGTGATTTCAGGGAGAATCCACCCCTGGCTGGGAGCAAGGAAAGGTTTCTGGAGGGGAGGTTTCAATGGATCCTTTGCAATGAGAGGGTTCCCTTATTTTCCTCCCCACTTTGAGCAGCACCTCAGTAACTGTGAGGGGCATTTTGCCACCTGGGAATTGTCATTTCTCCTTCCCAGTCCTTCTTGATCCCTTGATATCCAGGAGAGGTCCCTTGGGCTGTACCCACCTCCCATCTGAGGATGCAAACCAGGAGAAAAGTGGAGATTCAAAACACCCCTTTTTAAGCATTTTTCTTTCTCTTCTGAACCTGAAAATTGAGTCCAGGAGGATTTTTTGTAACCCAGCACAGAGCAATGGGAGTGATGGGAACTGCAGTGGGTTGCTCTTACCTCATATGACTTTTATGGGAAGAAAAAGGAAAGAGAAAACCATAAAGGAACTCCCTTTTCTTGCAGTTTATTGCTGGTCTGTATGGAAACCCTCAATCTTGGCAGCAACACAGAAGAAATGAGATTATTTATGCATTTATATGGGAAATGAGGTGATTTGTTCAATAGGTGTTTTTAATTCAAGGGGACATGGTCCATAGTGGGATCCAGACATGCTTTTCATCAGCCTCAGTTCCACCACCTGTGGAAAAAAAAAAAAAAACAGAGGGGAAAACATGATGTAGAGAGTTATCAAAGGCATGGACAATGCCCTGGGAACAGGAAAAGTGCTGCTCATGGATTTCCTCTTCCACCTGCTGGGCTCTCCATGAGCAGGAACCCCCAGGGCTGGGTGGCACAGGTGGCTCAGGACAAGGGACAAAAATCCTGTGTTCCATATGGGGGATGGAAATCATCCCCCTGCAGCTCTTTTTCACTTTTCCACCCCATTTTCTTGCCTTCTCCCTGGTGAGATCATCCAAACCCAATCCACATGGCCAGAGCTCGTGGCTGTGCAAATGCCAAGAGCTTTTCATGCCACACTTGCCAGCCCTTCACGGGGCTCATGGTGCATTTTGGGAAGCTCTTTCCTGGCTGGAAAGATAAATTATCAAGGATCCAAAATAGCACAAAAGGTGACACTTGATATTCATTAGCCAGCCAGATATTTCATCATAATCCCACATATTTCTACCTATTTAAGGAAGAGAAACACATTCATATTCCCTTTTCCAGGCTTTTCTGGTCATAACCCAATGACCAGAGCATCCAAAAACTGGAATATCTTCCTTCTCCCTCCCATCCACTGTCCATTTATCCCCCCTCTTCCCAAAAAGATAAAAATAGCCCACCATGTGAGCTGCAATTTGCTGTGAGGTTCCAGCAGCTCTGGGATGTGTGGAAGGCAGCCAGGTAGCCTAGCAACAGGATGCAGCTTTTTGAGGCTGGTCCAGACTAAAAGGAGAGGAGGATTGATTTTTGGGGGGGTGGGGGCAGTGGCAGCAGGACAGGCAGAGCTCTCCATGCCTGCCCAAAAATCAGGATCCACCCAGGGCTGCTGCTGCTGCATTTGTGTCTTCACCCTGCTGCCAGTTTTTGTTTCTTTGGTTTTTTTTTTTTTTGGTTTTGTGGGTTTTTTTTTTTTTTGGTTTGGTTTTTTTGTTTTGTTATTTTGGGGGTTTTTTTTTTTTTTTTTTTTTTGGGGGGTTGTGTTTTTGTGGGGTTTTTTTTTTGGATTTTTTTGTTTTGGTTTTTTGTGTTTGTTTTTGGATTTTTGGGGGGTTTTTTTGGTTTTTTTTTTGTATTTTTTTGGGTTTTGGGTGGTATTTTTTGTATTTTTTTTTTGTTTGTTTTTGGTTTTTGGGGTTTTTTTTTTGCCTTTTTTTTTTGTTTTTGGTTTTTGGGTGGTATTTTTTGTTTGTTTGTTTTTTGTTTTGTTTTGTTTTGGTTTTTTTTTGTGGAGCAGAGGGATTTTCAGCTTGTTCTCATGAATTTTGGGGCTGCTGATGTGCCACTGGCATTTGAGGGGTGGGAAGCAAGACCTGAAAGGAGTCAGGACTTGGGAGGAGAGGGTTACACCGACAGAAAATGTTGTCACAGCATCTTGTAATGGTCCCTGTGAGCTCTGAGCCAGCAGGACACTTTGTCTCTAATCCCATCCCTCACACACACAAAGGTTCAGTGATGGCCAGCAGCATCCTCCTGCAATTTTTGGTCCTTGCAGGATGGGAAAAAATCCACGGGGCTTTTGCTGGAAGCTTCAGTGGTGCCTCATCCTCGATGGGGCAGCTCCTCCCTGCCCCTCAAAGCCCTCCTGGCACCCCCAAATTTCTGCTCTCCCAGCCTGGGCAGGAGCCTTTCCTCTCACCCTCACCTGCTTCATCTCCCTCTTTTGCCATTTTTTGGGGAGGAACATGAGATGTCCCTCGGTTGCTGTGACATTCTGTGAGCCAGGCTTGAGGAGCAGCTCTCAAAATGCAAAGCTGGGATTTATTGAGCAGCTTCTGCAGCCCAGCCCAGCCCCTCCATCACCCAGCCTGACACCTGAGCTGGATTCCTGAAATCCTGCAATTCCTGAGACAGGGAGAGCAAAGCCCGGCCCCAGGGGAGGGATTTGGGCACAGGAGGAAAGGGTTGGCTCTGTTGAGAGCAGGCTGAGGATGTGCAGAGCTGGCTGGTGGTCACAGAGCCCAAATCTGTCCAGGAGGGAGACAGGACATGGACACAGCAACACAAACCAAGACATGGCCCAGGACCCCAAAACAAGGGCTTTGATCCCTTTTCTAAACAGATTTGGCCCTTTTTTTTGTGCTGGCTGTCAATTAAAGCAGCCTGGCTGAGGGGAAGGATTCTCTACCAGGATCAGTAAGGGAGGAGCCTCTTCCCTCCTGTCCTCACTGTGACCAGTTTTACTCTCATCTAAATGCAAATCTATCACCAGCCTGTGGATGAGCCTGAAATAAAAAGGCCAGGAGGAGTCCATGGGTGAGGCAGAGGTGGCTGATTCCCCAATGCCAGTGCTGTTAATAACCCTCCCCAGCAGCCAGGGCACTCTGGAGCTGAACCCCAGTGTGATCATTGGTACATGATTCGTGTTAATCAGAGAAGTTTTGGAGTTTGTATAAACCAGAATACTTAAAATAAGAAAAGAACATGGACCTAGATAAAGGGAAATATGTGATCAAATCCATTTCTGTTTAAATCCCCCTGTTATGAATTTTGTATATTGAATATTGTATACCAGTTTGTAAAAGAGAAAAAAAGGGGTTTTCCACAGTCTGAAAGGTTTTTTTTTTTTTTATCAGATTTCCTGCCTTTGTGTAATCAATCACAAACTCTCTGCTAAACATCAGGCTTCCCACTTCTCCTGGTTTTATCTACCAAGACCAGATGGTTCCATGACCAGTTGTCCTCCAGAAGTTTGGAAGTTTCTTTGACCACCACTGCTTACCTTGCAGAATTCCTACAACAAAACAATAACAATTATTGATTACTACAAGGAAAACCAGACTATGAAAAGGGAGCTGCAAACCAAGTTTGACAGAAGCATAGAGTGGGCGGTGACCCCTCACATTCTCCTGTCTATATAAAACAAACCAATCTAAATTTTGCTAAATATTGAGACTTTATTTCTCATTTATAACACCAGGGAGCAGGATGAGAAGTCTGTTAAATGATGTGTGTACTCCCAGCAGGGAGTGCCTGGCATTGATTTGGAAAGATGGGCATTTCATTCCCATCATTTGTCCCAGGTTTCCCTCCAAGTTCTCTGGATGTGCACGCAGGCAGCTCTCACCCCTATTCCAGAATGCTCCTCAGCCCAGAGAGGGGACTCTGAGGCAGCTTTGGATTTGTGTGTGCACGTGCTGGGTGAGTGCTTTCAGCCCAAATCTCTCAGTGCAGGCTGCTGCTTCAGAGATAAAAGTACAAACTGCATCTGGAGCAATTTCTTTTCTCCACATTCCTGTTGCTGCAGCAGAGCAGGTCCTTGTGGACAGGTGACATCCCAAGGGACAGGTGACATCCCCAGGGACAGGTGACAGACTCAGCACTTTGTCCCCTTCCTCCTCAACTCCTCTCTGCCACTGTTGAATGAAAATGCTGCAATTCTCCACATTTAAACCCAGTGAGGAGCCCTCTGAACAAGCACACTCACCCCTCCTGACCTGTGCAATGGCCTCAGGGATTTCAGAAGAGGAGCCCAAAAAAATCACTGAAGCAAACAACCCTTCAATCTGCTCCACCCTCATTTCACATCAGATTTTCAGTCTGAAATGTCATCAAGTTAAGCATTTAATGGTAAAAGCAGGTCCCAAGGCAGCAAAGCATTTAAGCATGAGCTCTGATGGAAGCACCTGAGGAATCTCACTGGCTGTGTGCAGAAATAGAGTTTTGGTGAGGAAAAATTACATTGTTCTTGCCAGACTGGGGAGCTGGCAGCCCAAAATGTTACAGTGCAAACCAATCAGGGTAATTTGGGCATAAATCATCACCTTTAAACCTTTATTCAAGTATATGACCTCTATTAGCACTTTGCTAACAGGTCTGAAGTGCCCAAAATCCAGGTGTTTTATCTTTTTGTGCCAACATCCACACCCAGTGTGGTCCCTCTCTCCATCCCCTGCTGCTCAGTTTTGCTGCAGCAGATCCCTGGCTAAATTTGCACCTTGATTCCCAGGGCATGGAGACTGAAATGCATTTCAGTGCTTTGCCTTTTCCAAATTTATTGCTCCAGCAATTTGTCTGGAGTGTCCCTGCAAGGACATTTATTTATTTCTAATAAATAAATAAATAAAATAAATTTATGTCATTTAAAATTAAGCCTATTTTACCTTCCTCCCAATACTATCCCACAATAATAAAACTTCAAATTAATAAAGCAAAATCACTAAATTAAATTAATATTCCTGCCCAGTTTCAAACTAAAACCAGAACACCCTGACACACACTTGCCACCAGCTACAAAGAAAGGCAAATACAAATAAATAAAGGTAGCAAATAAAGCTTTGCTTCTCTGGAAGGGATGAATGTGCTTCCAGAAGAATGTAAATACAAGAGCTGCTCCCTTTGTTCTGCTCCACTTCATGCACATGTGTTTTTGTAGAGCTTTATAGGAAAAAAAAAAAGAACAACAAAAAAACCCCCCAAGAAATTAAAAACAAACAAACAAACAAAAAAAACCCAAACCAAACCAAAACAAAAAACACCCCAAAAAAACAAAACAAAAACACACCCCAAAAAACCAAACCAAACCAAAAATCCAAACAGCAACCCACCAAACCCAAAAATAAAATAAAATAAAATAAAATAAAATAAAATAAAATAAAATAAAATAAAATAAAATAAAATAAATATTACACAAAAAAAAAAAAAAAAAAAAAAAAAAAACCAAAAAAACCAAATGAACCAAAAAAACAAAACAAAACAAAACAACAAAAAAAAAAAACAGCAAGAAGAGGGAGAGAAGAGCCAGATTGCTCTGCTGGAATTGCCTGGAATTCTCTTTCCTGGACTTTGTGGAGGCAGCAGTGTCAGAGCAGTGGATTCTGTGGCTGCTGCAGCCCTCACCCTGCCTGAGCCAGATGTTAATAATTATTTAGCAGTTGAGTGTGAGAGAAAAGAGTTTGGGTGTGTGGGAGGGGGGAGAAATAGAATTTACATGCATCACTACAGTGGCCTTTAAAAGTCTTAGCATGAAAAATGCATGGCTGCCCATGCATTATTTATTCAGCAATGAATAGAATTTGCCCTGGATGACAGTGGCAGGTCAAGGCTGGTGCCTGTCAGCCCAGCAGCCATGGGGGAACAGGGACCTGCCTGGGGAGGGAGGGACAGGGCTCATCCCAGCTGGGACAGCCCAGGGTGTTCCCCTGGCTGCCCTGGATGTCCCCTGGATGTTGGGGAACATGGACCAGGAAAACCTTGCAAATAGAGAGTGCCTGAGTTTGTCCTCAAGCTGAACAGACAGCTGTTAGCTGGAGAAAGAATTTCTCAGATAAGAAACAATAAACAATCTTGAAAACCTCAGAGAACAACCTCCTGAATCTTCTTTGGGGAAAACCTGAATTTCAAACCACCTTTATGTCCTCTTGGGGGGATCTCAGGCTCAGAGACCCCTCAGGCAGTGACACCAACCTGCATTCCCTGGCCAGCCTGTGTTTGGCATTTCAGCAGTTTTGTTTTTCCATCCATTGTGGGTTCACATTGGAATCTCCCCCTTTTTCCACAATGAAAAGCCAATTTTGAGTATCTTGAGTATTTGAGTATCTGTGGCACAATCTCCACTCTTTGATCCACTGAGCACCATTTGTTTCAGCTTTTCTTGTGTTTACTCTCATCAGCTCCAATACAACCTTGAGGCTCTCAGCTGACAAATGCCCCCCAAATTCTCCCCATCTCTCTCATTTTGCCTTGCCAGTAATTCCTGTTTGAAAATAATCTCGTGCAGCCTCTAGCCCAGCTGCCTGCAGAATACCAATGAAGTACATCTGCCTGCCCTGATCCTGATTTGGAGACTCTTCCAAATTCTTGTTCCCCTCCCCATACTCTCAGGAATGCTCTCCAGCTTCCAAGCAGGGGAAAGAGCTGCACCTTGGAATGAGGGCATGGTTTTGGAGCTGGATGTTCCCAGCTCTAAACTCCAGCCCAGCCCTGCCAAACCAGTTAATAACTGGGAGAGCACATGTGGGCTCTCACTCCAGAAATACACATCAGAAACGCTGGGAATTCTCTCCCAATTCAGATTTTCACCCATCTCAGCAGCTGATTATCAACAAGCACCTTTAACTTGTGTGAGGGGCTCATTTTTTAACCCTTTTTCCTTTGAGATGTGCTGAGGAGACCCTTGGTGCAGGAGAGCTCAGGTACAGATTTGGAAGTCTAATGAACAGGAGGGAGGAACAGATCTGCAGCCACGGTGTTTCCTTGCCTGCCTCGAGTTTTGAGGGAGAATTGCTCCTCCTGGAGCTGCTCCAGGAGTCTGTCCCAGCAGAACAGGACAGACAGACCCTGCCACACCAGCAGGACCCAGTGGGGGAAAATGTTCTGGGGTGTGAGATGGGAACAAGCTGTGGAAGGGCAGGACTGGGATGGAAATCATCACAATTTCCATGGCAAGAACCAAGCAGGGCAGAGAAGCTGAAAAGGCAGTGGGGGTGTGCAAGGGAGATAAGGAAATTTGGGAAGAAGGGCTGAGAAATGCTGCCAGGAGCAGGGGGACATGAGGGCTCAGGGACAGGTGTGTCACAGGAAGGGACAGCAAACATCTGTGTCCTGCCACTGTGCAGGGGGATCTGTGTCATCTCTGCACTCCAGAAGGAAATGAAAAACGAGGCTGTGTGGAGCACACAGGCTCCCTGCACACTCTGAGGAAGTGCAGGGTTTATTAGCCTGGCACACTGTCACTCCTGTGTGAGGGCAGTGAAATTGTCCCCAGCATCACCCCTCTCACAAGTGCATAATAGATATCCTACAAGTGCAGCAGCAGCAGCAATCCACTCTGGAGCTTGCTTGGAAATTGCTGTTTGCTGTGACGGTGCCCAGGGGAGCACTGCTCTCTAATATTTGTTTAAAGCAGGCTGGGGAAAGCAAAGCAATGCCCTGAGTGAGTGCTGGAGGCAGCTGCTCCCCACAACATGGGGCACAACTGGATTGCTGAGAGAACAGCAGCAATGGCTCTGCTCTGGGCTGAGGGATCCTCAGAGCCCTTGGAGGAGGCAAAAACCAGCTGGGATTTGGCAGGATGCTGACAGGGGGCTCAGTCCTGGCTGGTTTTGCTGCCTGGTTAGGATTTGGGGTTTAAATCACACTCCTGGGCTTATGGGAACCTCAGGAGAGGGAGGAAGATGAGCAGGGGAGTTTGGGGAGTCTCAGGTTTTAAATCCCAGTGGGAAAGGTCGCTGGACTTGCAGGGATTTCTGTGATGGAGCTGCAGGAGAAGCAGGAATATGGGAATTGCCAGAGGCAGGCCCAGACACACAGCAGTGTGCTCCTGCTCTTTACTGAGAGGATGAGGTGATGCACCACTCACACCTCCCAAAAAAGGCTCAGGGCAGTCCCTCCTGCCCTTTACCCACCCCCAGCTGCATCCAGAAAATTAAAAAAAAAAGTAAAAAAAAAAAATATTATTATTATTGTTATTGTTATTATTATTATTATTATTATTATTATTATTATTATTATTATTAAATAATAATAATAATAATAATAATAATAATAATAATAATAACAATAACAATAATAATAATGTAATAATAACAATAATATTAATCCCCCATACCTAAACAACCTGTGTCATGCTGAGGATGCTGCTTGCTGAAGGAGGTGACAGCTCCTGGCTCAGCCTCTCCTTTGGTCCAGCTGCACACAGTGATTCCTTATGGGGCTGCCTAAAATCAGAGGCCAGGCAAAATTAAGGGAATAAAAAGCAGTTATATTTATTTTATTTATATTTATTTTATCCCAAAAAAGGATGATGGATCACAGGTTTTCATACTTTTATAAGTTTGGTCCATTTGCATATTAGGGTTAATCTTCCAATTACAGCTTCAGGTAATGCAGCCATTTACCCAAGTTTGCTCCCAACTCACTTTTTTACATTTCTCAGGGCCTGGGGCAGTGAGGTGTCCTTGATTCCCAGCCTGGAGAGGAATTGTTGTGTCTGCCCAAAATGGGAGAGCAGCAGCTCACACTGTACATGGAGTTTAGAGTTCTACACTAAAAACTGCAAGATTACAAATGTATGAAAAATATAAAAGCTAAAATCCTGAAGTACCAACAGACCTCTCACTGAGGCCTGGTGAGATTTCCCCTTTCTGATATCATGTCCACCCTCTCTGATATCATCTCCACCCTCTCTCCTATCATGTTTGCCCTCTCTGATCCCAAGTGCTCCCTCTCAAAGGCCTCTCAGCCCCTCTCTGCCTTTGGAACATCAGCACAACTCCATTTCCCATCCCTGTGTGTCCCTCCCAGCCTTAATGTTTGCCAAGTGCCCGGAGATCCCAGCAGGGAAATTGCATTCCAGTGAAATATTAAACTACACAGATCCCTCCAGCCTTGCTGTAATCACTCAGTGACCTGAGAGGTTTTTGTTCCTCCCCTGGTTCCTCTGTACAAACCATGGTTCACTGGGCACAGGATCATCTGCAGTTCAGTTGTAAGGAATATCCCCAGCCACTTCCAGGCAGAATAATGGAATGTAATGCAAAATCTTTTCCTTGCTCTGCTTGTATTTATCATCAATTCAACTCCCATTTACAGAATCAAAGAGAGACCTGAAATGACTTTCTTTGAAAAATATATATATTGCTGGAAATAATTCTGGGCATTGTTATGGCCATTGCACTCTGCTGTTGGTTGTTACCCAAATGTTTCTGTGGAACTGCTGTGGCTGTTCAGGGCTATTTCCATAATTCACTTTTGACAAAGGATTGCTGCTTTTGCAGTGGATTTTCCTCCTCTGGGTGGTGCATTGATTTCCCTGCAGCTTCACATCCCAGAGCAGGTACATACCCACCCCTCCTGAATGCAGAACTGCACACTGCAGGCAGCTGTGGGCTCAGGAATTCTCAGTTTATCCTTAGGGACTGCCACCCTTTCTGTGCTGCACCCTGGGCTCTTTCAGAGCTGGGTTTTGTTAGGTTATGCAGCATCACAAAACCCTAAAAACCAACATTTTTGAGGGAAAGATTTCTTACAGCAATTCCTAAATAACAGGTTCTACATGAAGACCTCCAAATGTACATCACTAAACGAGGTTTGTGGTACTCCTTGGAGGTGTATAAATATAATTATTGCCACTTTATGGGTAGGGAATTCAGATTATCAGAGGGAGAGGTGACCTATCTAAGGTCATGCCTACCTTGAAGAGGACTTTGTTAACATGAACTCAAATATAGCTCTGACCTCCTAAATCTCACTTCATTAATTTTAACCCTGAATGATGCATCCTCCTTCTCCAGAGGGCTGTCCATGGATGTGCCACCACTGGGGCTTTTTCCTGTGCAATAAAAAATCTGTGAGCCATGCTGAGCCTGGCTGGAGTTCTTGGCTACTTAATGGTTCAAAGCACAGAAATCAGTTTTTCTCTGTTTGAAAGTGTCATTTCTAATGTAAAGAGCACTGAGTCATCCCAAAAATGCTGCATTTAGTGAGATGTGAATGTGGGTTACCTGCTCAGGTAACCCCAGGCTTCTCCCTTGAACCCTGCAGAGCTCAGAGCTTGTTTGTGAATCAGTGCACTTTAATTCCAGAGCTATTCCTTTTGTGTCCACCTCTTCCTCACCTTCAATTATGTCCTCATGCTCCCTCTGTAATTGCCCACAAATTCAGCTGGGTGGCCCAAATCAAAGGCAAAGGCAGGGAGCTGTGTTAAGGTCAATTATCTCGTGCTGCAGCTCTCCTGCAAAGTGAGCTCTGGTATTAAACAGGAGCTTCTCCCATGCTAAACTTGCCCTAACTGTGATTTTTTTCCTCCAAGGAACACTGACAGGTCATCAGGATCCCAGAGGATTTCAGCCCTGGGGGCAACAAGGCAGCCCCATCCCACTGATCATTGGGAATTCATTAGGAAGGAAGTGTTGATGGTTTTATCTCCTTCACAGCCACTTCTTCTGGAGGGTCTCACATCTGAGCCTATCAAAGGTCTGCAGTATTAATTAAGCCATCTAATACCCTGTCAAATTAATGAGCATTTCTCAAATGAAAGTCCAGTTTGTCCAAAGGCATTCTGAATATCAGTGGGCAAAGATCATAAAAAGCCAAGGGAGGGGAAAAGCCTGTGAGAGCTCGAGTCACTCCCCTTTTAATGCAGGATTATCCTCCAAGAATAATGGGCTGCTCTGTAGGCATCAGAGGTTTTAAAAATTCCTTTTAAAAAAATAATTAAAAGCCTTCGGGTGATTGGTCTGTGCTGCCAAGTGGGAAATAGATCTGGACCCTTATTTTATATCCAAAAAAAAAAAAAAAAAAAGTCCTAGAAACAAAACTCCCTGATAAAAGTGGGGGGATTTGGGTGATTAAGGAACTTCCAGATCTGTGAGAGATGAATTCTCCCTTCCAGAGAGCAGCAGAGATTTCAGCAGGGGATTTCTGGATTGCATTTCTGAATTGCTCCACGTTTCCATGAGATTCCCAAGGAAGGGACAGATCCTTGTGTTGAACACAACCCCCAACAATGATGGTTCCCATCCCCACCAAGCTCAGGCAGGAGCAGCTTTGTGTGCATGCTGGATTTTGGGGATGAGTGCACAGGGAGCAGCCAGTGATGGTTTCTGTCTGAACTGGGATCAGTTTGCACCTATTACAGATATTCCTCATCTCTGCTGTGTTTCCAGCTCGGTGCTTGGAGCTCCAGATGATTTTCCTGTGTGTTAAAATCCCTTGCTGTGTGTGGCCAGGCCATGGGGTTTATTTATCAGCTGGAGGCACCTGCAGGGAGCAGCTGCATTTCCCATCCTGCTGTGCTGGGAAGTATCCTTCAGATTTATTCTTTTTAATAAACATCACACAGATGGGGGAAGATCCACATGGAAAATGCTGCTGCTTTCATTTCCACAGCCCAGTGCAGCAACTTCTAAGAGAGAGATAAGGAAATTGTACCACTGTGTCAAAATCTACTTGGTAACGGAATCAGAAAATAATCACAGTTTAAGGGAGAGCTGCATCAAATTCCAGGAATAAAGGGCACCTTTTTATGAGCTGGAGGTCTCTGAATAATCCATTATCTGGAATCTGCAGAGGATTCAATAGGAGAGCCATTGCTGTATTTCCTTTATACTTACTGGAATTCAATTTCGTTTTGTATTCTTCTCTGACATTAAAATATTGATGTTTACATCACTGCTCCACCTGGGTGCCAAAGCTGGGAGTGGGAAGGCAGAGGACTGCAGATAACATGTAAATTAGGGGGGAAATAAGTTTCCTTCTGGGAGATTTATGGCTCCCAGTGGTTTGTAGTGCTCAGAAAAGGAATCTCCTGTTTTTACAGGATGGGAATCTGTTTAGGATTTCAGACCTTGACTGAAAGAGCCTTGCACTCTCTTTTTCATTTCCTTGCAGTCAATGTTTCTGGTCAGGGTAATCCTTGAATTGGCAGGGTTAGAAAGTGTCATCCTTCTGGCAGAATAATTCCAGTTGTGTGTGACACCCATCAGAGCTCCCTGAGTGCTCTGAGCCTGCACTCAGCTCCCACTGTCCACATGGGACAGGGGAGGGTGGCCCTGGGATGATTTTTGGGGTCCCTCCCAACCCCAACCATTCTGGGATTCCTTGACCCACCCAGGTCAACCCTTCCTGAGCCTGAGCCTGAGCCTGAGCACATCAGCTGCTCTCATCCTGGTTTAAAGCCAGGATTTCCTCACTGTCTTCAGCACTTGTTACAATGGTAAATTTCCCTGGTTTAAAAAAAAAATAAAAATTAATACTTTTATATCTAATTTAATTTTGTAATTTTTTCCTAAATTCAATGGTAACTCAACACCTTTTCCTGTTAAAGGATCCTCTTGTATCAAATGTTCTCCCTGTGTAGGCACTCACAAATTGTGATTAAATTGTCTCATAATCTTCTTTCAATGAGCTTAATTGAACATTGTAACATCATTTGAATCTCCCCAAAAAAGCCACCTCTTGATAACTGATTCTCCAAAGAACCTTAAAGCCACAAGAGCAAGGGAAGTGTCCAACTTCCTCCCTCTTCTTTTTTATTTCTGGCCTCTACTAAATAAAAGCTGGAAATAAAATAAAAAACATAAAAATAAAATATGTGGCAAGGAATTTTTCTCATTTCCAAGGCAGGAAATCTGAGGAGTCAAAACATTGGAAGTCCCTCATGGAGCCAAGGTTGGCACTGAATCCAGAATGAATTGGAATAATGAAAGAAATGGAATCAATTCTGAGAAATGTGGGTAGGAGATATCCTCCAAGATCTCAGGAAGGGCCAAAAAAAACCCAAAAAAACCCATCCCCTCTTCCACTCCCATTTCCATAAAATGCCAGGGGCCAGCAGCACAAAAAAACCCAACTTTTATTCTATTTCATTGGAATGTTCTGAATGCAAAAGCCTTGATGGAATAAAGGTGGAATGGCAGATTTTACATCTGCCCAGCCCCAGGGGGCTCTGAGGGCAGCCTGGGCCTTACAGCTGGGAAAAAAAAATGGAAAAGTCAAAGATGTGCTGCTCTGAAAAGTTTAAGAATATTTAGAATAAATTCAGGAACATATCACTGCACAATGTTGTCTATTTTTTATTTTTTTTCCCTTGCTGATACATTTCTTGTCATTGCCCATTCATCTTCTAATTAGCAAACTGGTGGAATAAATCATTGTTTCCAGCAGCCCTGTGTGCAGTTCTTGGGAGAATGGCCTGGAAATGCAGCACAATGCTGTTTATCAGCTATTTCCCATTCCCTGGCAGACAAAGAAAGATTCCTGGAAAAGGCTGCTGGTGATGTTCAGTAAAGCTGTTGCCCATTTTTGGGGGTGTTTGAAGCTCTGAATCAGTGCTGGGCTGTTGAGGCTCCACAACTCATCCTCACCTTTGGAAATCTTGATTATTTATACCCCAGCTGCCTTAAAACTACAGAGAAAGTGAGGGGGAAAAGCAGGATTCCCAAGGGAAGGGAATGCAGGTTCCTTTATGCTCTGAGTGTCCTTCAGGAAATGAGGATTTGAATCTGTTGTTCTTGAGGGAAACACTTCATCAAATCTTAAATGTTTTGCTGGGTTTTCTGACTGAGGGGGAACAAGAAGGTGGGAGGAAAGAAAACAGCACTGAGGAGTCCAAAATAATAAAAGAAAAAAGGAAAAAAAAAATCAAGGATGACACAGAGAAGAAATACAGAGCTGCAAGGAGAAATGAAATGTTAGGTGTCAAATTGGGAGGGGGAAAAGGAGAATTCAGACATGATTGAAGGAACAGAAGAGCAGCACAGGCCAAAAACTCTGGGAATCAAAGACAATCTATCCCTGTCCTGAACATTAATTAATATTCCAGTGAGTGAGAATAAATTATTTGTACTCTCAGCCCATTTCATGTTTTCCTGACACGCACCCAGAATGCTCATGATTGTTTTTGTTGTTATTGCCACTGTTGGAGGAGCAGCTCCTTCCTGGGGGGGCAGTGGCACAGCAGAGCTGTCCTGTGTCCCTGCAGGGTGGAATGGAATGAAATCAGGGGATTAAATCAGGGAATGAAATCAGGGAATGAAATCAGGGAATGAAATCAAGGAATTAAATCAGGGAATGAAATCAGGGCATTAAATCAGGGCATTAAATCAGAGCCTGGGTTTCAGGTGCAGCACAATTCCAGGAAGTTTTGGGGTGGCACAGAGGGGATGTTCAGGGCTCACACCTGTGAGAAAAACACCCTGTGAGGGTGTCATTAATATGTGGCCACAGGAAAAGATCAACAGCTTCTCCACTACGTAGTGCCAAAATTTCACTGGGAATAAAAGAGAGGGGAGGTGCAGGCTGCAGATGTGGGCACAGCTGGATTTGGGGACTGAGCCCATCCCGCCCTCCCTGCAGGATTCCTGCAAACACAGGCAAGGGACACAGGGACACAGGGACACAGGGACACAGGGGCACAGGGACACAGAGACACAGGGACACAGGGACACAGAGCAGCCAGGGCCAGGCACCTCCATCCTTCAAGCCCCTGTGTTGGGAAGGATGAACCAGCAAAACCTTACAAATGTGAGTGCTTAGCAAAAGATTCTGAGAATATGGAAACCATAAGTGAGATTGAAATGAAAGCCATCTTTGAGACACCAAACCTGAGTTACTAAATAACTGGAAGACAATAGGATGGCAGCCAAAAGCAATCCCCTCTTGACAGAACAATGGTCCAAAGGGCAGAGCAGACCCTGCTGGCTTGGCAGAAGGGTCCAAAGAGTCGTTTTTAGGGTTTAAAGTATAACACATTATGTTAATGTAATGATTCTTATAGGCTGTGTGTAAATGCTGTAGGATTTGTATCTTGTGTTAGATTGGTTAGTGGGAATTAGAATATTCAACATAGAAGAAGATTTATTGTATTGTAAATGGGAAAATCAGTCTCTTACATCCCTCTCTTACTTCTCTCTCTTACCCCCACTCTCTCAGTCCTGCTCTGAGCTGTGGCTGGCAGCTCTCAGCAGGACCCTGCACACCCACACCCTTTACAATAAACTGCAAACTTCAGGACCAGCTTATAGAGAGCCCCTGAGTTTGTCCTGAGCACTGTCCACCCTGACCAAAGCCTCTCCCAGCCCTGGGCATCCCAGCACACACGAGGTGAGGAGCTGATCCAAAACCTGCAGCACCACTCAGGGCACACAAACTCACACAGGGGCTCTGCCCCCGGGGAAGGAGCAGGGAAGGACAAAGGAAAATGTTCCCCTCAGCCAAAAATTTAATTACATGCCATCTTTTGAGCCTGTCCCGTGCCCTGCACCCTCAGGGGCTTTTGCTGATTTGTTTCCTCATGGAAACTCATCCCAACCTCTTTGTTTGCATGGTTTGACTCCTTGGCTGGCCCAGATTCCTCACTGCTGCTGCCAGAGGCTGCTGCACTCTAAAATGCATGTCCAGGACAGAAGAATCTCAAATTCCTGAATATTCTGAATTTTCTCAGCAGAGAAGAATTGGGAAATGAGAAGGACCAAGAGCAAAGAGCAGGGCCAGATGGGTTGCAGGGCTGGACGTGGCCTGTCCATGGATGTCTCTTTTTGCAGAGGGCAAAACCTGCTGTAAAACAGAAACTCATGGCCAGGGGAGTTTCCCTTCCTGTCCTGGGGATTTGCTCTGCTCCCTGCACAGCTGTGGCATGGGGGAAAGATGCACAGATCATCAAAATCACAAATCTTTGGTATGAGAGCAGATCAGGGAGATCTTTGGGGGTGAAATCCAGAACCTGGGGCTGCCCCCAAGGGCAGGACAGGGAATTCCAGCTCCTTTGCTGCTGCCTGAGGGGATGCAGGTGATGCCATCATCTCACAGGGATGTTGATTTTGTGCATTTTCTGTCCAGCAAACCCTCACTGCAAGCCCTGCCTGGCAGCAGCTTTGTCCCTGCTTTGGGCTAAAATGCAGAAACTTCAGCTCTGCCCAGGAAAGGAACCACCTGGGGAATTTTTCTTTGGGATCCATCAGTGAGCTGTTTCCCAGTGATGTTTTGGGTGGATCAGCTCCCAGCTAATGTCCTAAGCAGTGGGAATTGGCTTCCTCTGGCCCTCCCAGCTTGGTCCTGGCTGTCCCTTCATTCATCCTCTGCTCAGCCAGGGCAGAGCTCTCCTTCCAGCCCTGCCTTGGGCTCCAGGTTCTGCTGGAATATGAGAAAAAACTGAGATCCATGGGCCAGGGAGCAAATGGGAGCTCTGCACTTGTCCCAGCTGCTGTTTGCTCCCAACTGTGGCCATCCCCTGCACAGGTGGCCAAAACCTCCCATCAGCACAGCAAAGAATAATTGGACAGTCCCTTTTTTAACCTGTATGTAACCAACCATATCAAATTTATCACTAAATGTCACATTTTATCATAATCTAATCACCAGAGAGCAAGAAAAATGAGCAGGCTTGTCTTCATCAATAAACAAATGATTACTCAGACAATAACCAGGTTTATTTTCTTTATTTCTGTAAATGCTTGAAGTCTTATGAAGACACTCTGGAGAAAGGATTATTATTTATTTTGGCATCCAGACACTTCAGTGATGGGAGGCTTAGAAAAGCTGAAGATGTTGATTTAGAAAGGATCCTAAAAGTCTTTCTGATTTTCATTCTGCAGGAGGAATCTGGGACATCAGATTATTTATCAGATTAAAAATGCACTGCCTGTTCCATCTTGTAGCACTCAGGATGTGCAGAAAGGCACCCCTGGAAAGCCAGGCACGAGGAAAAAAACAAAATTTCTAATTTAGATTTTCTTTCTAAGATCCCACAGCTGTTCTCCTGCCAACTGGCCCTTCTCCCACCTCCCATTTTTGGAAGTTACCTTGCAGCAAATGCTGGTGTTGCCAAAGGCAACCCCTCCACTCAAAACAGGAAAAATAGATTTAATGGGCATCAGGAAAATCAATTAAAATTATAAAATATGGCCATGAGTCTTTAGGGTGTTCTAGCATGAGGAAAGTCCTGGCTTGTCCCCAGGGGGGTGACAAAGAGCAGCTCTGGTGGCACCTCTGCTGTGGAATTTCACATTTCTGAGCCCCCTGTGGGAAAGCAGAGATGTCAGGGAAGGAAAAGCATTTTCCCCATGCTCTGTGTGCCCCCAGAGCCCTTCCCCAAACTCCAGGGAAGCCCTGGGGGGCTCTGGGGTGTGAGGAGGGAACCTTTGGGGAAGGATTTTGGTGCCTAAAAGGATTTTTGGGGTGAGCAATAGGAGAGAAGGATTTGTTTTTCTGGCTCAGGTGGAGACAGCAGTGACAGCAGCCCAGGGAAATTTGGGCAAATTTGGCTCCCAGAGTGCTGGCAGGGCACTGGTGGGGACTCAGAGAAGCAGGGCCTGGCTGGGGCTGGCAGGGACCCTCCAGATGATTTCTCTCTTTACCCACAGAGAGTCTGAGAACATTTCCCTGGAAATCCAGGGGGAATCCCAGGATCCTCACCCACCTCCCCTGGGAGCCCTGAGCAGGAGCAGCTCCAATTCTCCCTTCTCTCCTCACAAATCCTCTCTCTCCTCCCCTGAATTTTGAAGCCTCTCCCAACCTTAGTGATGGGGTAGAGCCAAAATTACTCCTCCCTGCCCCTGCTCTATTTTTTCCTATTTCAAATCTAAGAAGTTCTTAGCAACAACAAAAAAAAAATGTTCTTTTCAGTGCTGCTCTGCCATACCAAGACTGTTCTGTGTATCTTCTGCTGAGGTTTTCTGTCATTTTCTGTGGCTGGTTTTCCTGGAAGTGCTTGAGCTGGAAAATAAAGCCATTAGTCCTTAAAAACAGGTTAAATTAGAACAGACAGGAATTGAAATCTGGTCTAGAACAGGGTCTAGATTCATGGCTTGGCTCTGTAGCTGCTGGGGATCTTTGAGGATGATCTTTAACCCCTTCAAAACATTCATTTTAAACCTTCTGATGCCTGACATTTCTGTGACAACATCACTGCAGATTTTCCTCTGAAGAGCTGCTGGCTGCTCAAGGGCTCTGGGTGACCTCAGGGCTGGTTTTGTGCAGCCCTGACCTGCAAACAGCAAATGCTCTGGATTATTTCACACCTCCTGCAGCCCAGCTGGTAGCAGAGGGGACAGGACTGGGGGACAGGAGGCGGCCCTGTCCCAAAAAGCAGAGTCTGCCTCACCTGGGCCAGCAGAACAAAGACCAAGAGGGTTTCTGTTCTCCTCCTTTTAATTCCTTCGTGCCAAATGAGCTGAATGCCCATTTGATCTTCTCTGGGAACAATGTTTTTTTTTAAAAAAGCAGACAGTGCTTTCTTCTTGCCTTTTTCAATTAAGTTTACAACTATTTTCTACTGCATTTACAAACTACTTCAAAAGCTTTCTTGGAATTCATTCACCCCAGAGTCGTTTGGCTGTAGCACAAACCAAGAAATTGAGAAAAAAAAAAAAAAAAAAGTGCAGTGAAAAAATAATTAAAAACCCCCCAACAACTTGCAGGTTAATAAGATTTCAGATGGTAGAAAAAAGCAATAGCTCAGAGCTGCTGTGTGAGAGACTTTGGGCCTATTTATTTCTGTTCTCTCCCTTCTTATTTTAATGCATCAGAGCTGGAATAGCCTCAGCAGAATTTACAGCTCTTTTGCTTTGCTGAGTCTTTAATGGCCCAAGTGCTGCTGTGATCTGTTAATTACCTGGTGGCAGGAAAAGCTCTCCAGGGCTGATCCCTGTGAGAATTCTTTGTCAGGATCAGGTTTGGATCTGGGGTCTCCTTTCCTGTGGGGTGCTGAGGAAAATCCTCTGCCCTGCCAGGATTCACTCAGCCTTTGCAGGGGGAAGGAAATTCTCAAAGGGACCCCTCAGACAGATCCACCTCCCACCCTTCACCACCTGCAATGGTTCACATTTCCCATCCCACTTTGGCATTCTCCCCCTTTCTCTTTTTCCCTCTTTTTGGACAGTTCTGGCAGTAAAACATCCTCAGCTTCCTAACCCAGAGGGATTGTCCTGGGCAAAGGGAGGTTTGGGACAGCCCTGGTCAGAGACTGAGAGTGGGAGAGGCTGGGACTTGTCCAGGGGAGGGAATGGAGCTGGGAAGGGGCTCAGAAGGAGAAAAGGAGGCTCAGGGGGAATTTCTGGCTCTGCACAACTCCCTGACAGGAGGGGACAGCCAGGGGGGATTTGGGATCTGCCCCAGGGAACAGGGACAGGAGGAGAGGGAACAGCCTCAGGCTGGGCCAAAGGAGGCTCAGGGTGGACACCAGCAGGAATTTCCCCATGGAAAGGGAGCTCAGGGATTGAACTGCCCAGGGAGGGTTGGATCCCCATCCCTGGAGTGTCCAAGGAATTCCTGGAGGTGACACATTCCCACCCCAGTCCAAGCCCAGGCTGTGTCCTGTCCATCCCAATGGGGTTGAATGGGAGAGACAAGGGGATATTTGGGTCATCCCCCATTTAAGAGAAGCACAAATTCTTTTTAAAGCATCCTGGATCTCATTCCTGATATTTATCAGGGCTCACACAGACTCTGCAAGGCAGAACAGGCTGCAACAAAAGGCAACCACAAAAAAAAAAAAAAAAAAAAAAAAAAAAAAAAATCCAATTCTTTTTTCCTAACCCCCTGCTGGGAGTGGGTGGAAGCGCTAAACTTCCCGGCACTTGGAAAAAAAGGGAGAAGGGTGATGTGAAAAGGAGAGTGTCAAAGAAACATTCTCCATCCCCAGCTCCTCCCCCGGCTTTGTACCCCCTTCCACCGCCCCCTCCCGTGCTGCAATCGCTGAGAACTTTCTGACTTAAAAAAAAAAATTAAAAATGAGCTGCTCTTAAAAAAAAAAAAAAAAAAAAGTAGTGGGAGGATTTCCCACAGAATTTCCCAGCACTGCACATCCTGGTTTGGCATGGCAAGGAGGAGGAGAAGGCTCCACAAACCTGGAGTTTTCAGTCTGAAAGCTGCAGCAAACAGAGCAAGGTCAGAGGGAATTTGTGATTTCAGGCCTCATCAGCAATGCTTTCAGTGCCTCTTCCCTCTGGAATGCCAGAGGTTTAACCTTGAGCATCATTGCAATTAATTTGGGATCAAAGTGTTTGCTCTGCTACCTTGTGTTGGTGTTTGCACAAAATGCAAGTGCTGAGAGCAGAGAATAGAAAGACTTTGATGAACAGGAGGAATAATTGCTTTTTATTTTAAACCTCTCGAAGTTCAATCATTTCCATTCAGTTTTCTTAGCTCTTGAGCAGGAAGATTGCAGAAAATGGACAGAACTATTAAAGAGAGTTATAGCTGGCATAAAGGGACCTTGAAGGGCAGAAATGATGGGACTGTATTAGGAAAATAGATCTGAGTGCAGCCCAGTTTGGGTTTACATTATAATTTGCAAAAGCTGCAGGTGACTGCAGGAATACAGACAGGGGGAAAAAAAAATCAATGGTGTGAATTATTAAAAACCAGAGGGCCTGTTCCTCTGTTAATATGAATTCACTTGGTCCTCAGCATTGCTAGGATACACAGAGAACTGCAAGGGGCTTTAGTGAGGCAATTTTAAAAGGGAATAGAAGAATGAGACAAAAAATTATCTCATTGTAATTTGGGAAGAGTACAGAATTCGTTAGCAGGGAAGCTGAGTAAATCACCCTGACTCTTACAACAAGCTGAAAATTTCCTTCAGCCACTCTGCTTCATCACATACATTGTGTGTGGCACCAAAAACAAATCTGAAAAATGTTTCAGAAAACAAAAAAAAATATCCTTGGTGCCATTTGCCACTGAAGCCTGCAGGAAGGTTTCCCAGCATCAGGCAGGAGCCAAAGAAAAGCATTTGAAACACCTGGAATTATTTAAATATTTAAAAATATTTAAAAATAGTAGTTCTAGATCTGAGAGTAGGGTTAGGTGGGATACTGGGATGAAATTTAAATCCTGATCCATGGAGAGGAGGAAGAGCAGATTTCCAAAACAAGGGGAAGGCAGAAGTGATTTCTGTCAGAGCAAGTGGAACCATGCAGCAGCAGGGGAGGAAAATAAACTGGAAAGAAAAGGAAAGAGAAGAAAATAAACCAAAACAGACAGAGCATTTAATCTCAATTCCAGTGTTCTTCTTTCCAGAGGAAGCTGAAGTGAGTGGTCTTCAAACAGCCCGAAGAAACAGAACCCAAAATGAAATTTTCCATCCCCTGCTGGCAGCCTGTGGGTATCCTGCTGTGTCTGGAGGGGCTGTGCCAGCCACCCTCTCAGCCCTGGGGTTAATGTCAGTGCAGCAGATCCAAATGTGTGCCTGGTCTGTGCTCAGGTGACTCTGGGCTGTGCCAGCCTGTGCTGGATGGAATTCCAGATGAATCCCATAGGAATTCCATGGGCTCTGCCCTGGGACAGGAGCATCACCTGGACCTGCAATTCCCCCCACCCATCCAGGCTGCCCAGTTTCACTTCTCAGCCTCAAGGGCACAGAAAGCAGAGCCCAGATAAAGGCAGGTGGTTGGGTGGGACAGAATTTCTTTAATTAAATCTTTAATAATTGTTAGATTTCTTCCTGACTATGGATTTCATGGGCAGCTCTGGGAATGGGGGCTGCTCCCAGATTTCCCATCCAGGCTGCCCTGCTCTGTAATCCCTGCTCAGGGTGACCAAAACTCTGATTGTGAAGCTCTAAAAACCCACCCTGGTTGTTCTCCAGTCCCATTCCTTCTCTCCCTACCCAAACTTCCCCCCCCATCTCCCCTCTCCCACATTTTGCTGTCTCATGTTGGTTTTAAAGGGTTCCCCCAGGTACAATTTCATCACCTGGGGCAGAGCTGAGGCAGGTTTCAGCACAATTCCCAGGACAGCCCTTCCTCCCCCATGGAGCTGTGGGGTTTGTTCAGGGATCTCCCTGAGTGAGGGGCTGGTTCTGCTGGACTTGGAGATGGAGTCAGGAAATCCAGGACTCTGAGCATTACTGAGCCTTTTTCAAAATGTGCACACTTTAAAGGGAGGGAGAAAGGGAAGGAGGGGAAATTCTATTTAATCAGTTTAATAATGAGATAAGTAAATATGTATGAATGCATTTATACAAAATACATTAATTTTCCCATCACAATCCCCTGCCCTATTCCTGAAAGTGTCCAAGGCCAGGCTGGAGAGGGCTTGGAGCAATTTGGGACAGTGGAAGGTGTCCCTGCCCATGGCAAGGGATGGAATGAGATGTTCTTTGGGGTCCCTCCCAACCCAAACCATTCTGGGATTCTGGGATTCTGTCATTAATATGTGCCCACACAAAAATCAACAGCTTCTCCATCATGTAGTACCAAAATTTCACTGGGAATAAAAGGGCTGAAGAGTCAGGCATCCCTTTTTCATGGCTGTGCTGTGCAGATTGGATGCAGCAGGGAAAAGCAATAAACTGAGCTGAGTAAGGCATGGAATAGATTTTCCTCCCCTTCTTTGTTTATTTAGCTTGGGGAGGTGAAAGTGGCATGTCTTAGTTGTTTTTTATTTCAAGAAAAAGCTTCACTGGTGTTTTTTTAAGCATGGCCAAGGCACAGAAGGGAGCAGAGCGTGGGGTGGGCTGCAGGGAGGGGTGACAGCGTGCACAGATTAATGCAATTTGTGTGAGCCAAAGACTTTAACATCTTAATTACTCATCTGAAGGTCTCAGTGATTATGCCAATTGATGAAAACCACCAGAAAAATGCCTTCCCAAGGGAGGACATGGAGCAAGGAGGGAATGCTGCATCTTTAAACATGAGGGGACTGCAGCACCTCGGTGAACTGAGCCTGAGTCAGCTCAGCTGAGCTGGAGCCCCTGTGCTGCTGACAGAGCCTTTTCCTCTGCAAAAACCCCAAACCCACTGCTCTCCCTCTGCTGGGCTCCTCCAGACCTTCAGCCTGAGGAGGTGTCCTGGTGTGAAGGACAGGTGTCTGCCAGTAAAGGCAGGAGCTTCTCTTTGAAATGGAGAATGTGAACACCCTGCTCCAAATTATTATAAT
Organism: Muscicapa striata striata; assembly: GCA_030060385.1. NCBI lineage: Eukaryota > Metazoa > Chordata > Aves > Passeriformes > Muscicapidae > Muscicapa > Muscicapa striata. Next base: position 374,040 of record JAREIS010000012.1, on the reverse strand, counting down.
TTTGAAATTAAGGGGCTCTCAGGCAAAGATATGGGAATTAGGAATAACAGTTCTTTACTAGGAAAATTAAAATAGCAATGCAGTATTACAAAGAACAATCCCAACCCTGCCAGAGTCAGAATCCAAGCTGGCACCCGTCAGTCAGTCAGGGTGTTGGCACAGTCCCATTCCATGGTGGCTGCATCCTCCTGCAGGGGCAGATGTGGCTCAGCTGGAGCAGTGCTCCTGGAGAAGGGGCAGTTTCCTCTGAAGGTGCAGGGATGATGTGGAAAGGTCTGGCTTTCCTCTGGAATCCAGTGGAAAGAAGGTGCCTTGGTGTCCAAAATGTCAGTTTTTATCCGGGTAGGAAAGGCTTGGCTCCTGCCCTGGCTGGAGCATCTCCCATGGGATGATGGAATTTTATCAGCCATGCCCTGGGACTCACTGGCCATGAACAGGAGATCTCTCCTGGAGGGGGGATGGGCTGTGGAAAGATAAAGATGATTGCCCCAGCTGGTTTAAAGCTGCCCATGAGCAGATAATGTGTGCCAGGAGATCAGGGGCACTGCCCCACTCAGTGGAATTCAACAATTGAGGACAGAATCCACATTTCTGGCCACATCCTGTGTTGCAACCCAAGACAGGAGGACATGGGGGAAAATGAAACACCCTTTACTTGAGGCATTAAAATCTGCTCCAATGGGTTTGTGGCACCTGAAACCTGCTCAGAACCCTCAGCACCTGCCAGCCCAGACTGTGCTGGGATCCTTGTCCCCAAATCTCTGCTCACAGATTCCCCATGGATCCACCCCCAGGAACAGCCCTGCACCCCAGGGTGGGGGGACGTGACTCATTTACACCCCTGGGTGGGTGAGGCAGCTGGAATTTGCTCAGGGAATGTTGGTGCTTCAAATGTTTTTGGGAAAAGCCAGGTTCAGCTTCCCCTTCATATATGAATTTATGAAAACATATCTGAAAAAAACAGGTGAGTTTTTTCTCACTGTTTAGGTACTTTCATTCCTACCATTGTCATTTCAAAATTCCCTTCACCTTTATTTTTTTCCCTCAGCATTTATACTTGTAAATTCCCAAAGATTCTTCAGCTCTATCACAAAAATCATATTTTAGCAGGAGAAATCTACTTCCTCCTGCAACAATTCCTTTCTTTTTATTGATGGTAGGCAGAAGTTGTTTTTCCAGCAAGCCAAAACTCCATAATTCATCCAGTAATTCTGCTGTAAAAGTAGCCCCATCTTCCCAGTGGATTAAACTCTCTTGCACACCAGACCAGCCAGTGATTGCTGCCAAATGCTATATTTACATTTCCAAACTAAAATCTGTTTCTAATATATTTTTATGGGGAGTTTTGACCCTTTATATTTATTGTTAATGAGCTTTCATCTATATAACAGCCTTTCATCCCAAAGGATGCTGAAGAATAATTGTAATAACCTGGCATACAAAATATGCACAGAAACCAATTTCCCCAGAAATGTGGCCATGGCTGGAGGGGCTGGCAGGGAGGGTTTAGCAGAGCCCTGAGCAGGTGATGGCACCAGGTGACAGGGACAGCTCGTGGCTTTGCTCCTGCAGAGCAGAGTGTGGAGAAGGAATTTGGGGATTACAAGGCTTGGGAGTTTGGATTTTGGGGCTCCAATGTCCCCACCCCTCCCTGGTGCCACGAGAAGCCTCCACAGGTGATTTGTTCAAAACTGGGGTCGATGTTTCCTTAGGGGCTGCTCTGCTGGCAGGTTCCTGCTCAGCCCAGCGGGGCTCACACTCTGTGTCAGAGCAGGGGATTTCTGCCCTGGATGGAGGCAGCACCTCCAGCACAGATCCTGCCCAGCACAGGGATTGGGATTGGGATTGGGATTGACAATGGGAATGGGATTGACAATGGGAATGGGATTGGGAATGGGAATGGGATTGAGAATGGGAATGGGATTGGGATTGGGAATGGGAATAGGATTGGGATTGGGATTGGGAATGGGAATGGGAATGGGATCAGGATTGGGAATGGGAATGGCATTGGGATTGGGAATGGGATTGGGACTGAGAATGGGAATAGGATTGGGATTTGGAATGGGATTGAGAATGGGAATAGGAATGGGATTGGGATTGGGAATGGGATTGGGATCGGGATTGGGAATGGGATTCGGATTGGGAATAGGAATGGGATCAGGATTGGGATTGGGATCAGGATTGGGATCAGGCCATTCCATTGGAGCAGGGCAGGGCAGGGCACAGTGGCTGTGCCAGGCTGAGCTGTGTACCCTGCTGCTAAGAGGCTTTTCCATGTCCTCTCTCCCTGCTTTTCCCCATCTCCATCTGCCTGCTGCAGGACAAATCCTGCACTAATCCTGCCCAGCCTTCCCCAGCAACAGCCACCACGGAGCTGCACTTCCCACCTTCCTCTGCTTCCCGTGGATTATTTTCCATCAGGAAGCAACCCACAGCCTCTCAAATGATTTGTCATCCACCCTCCACGGTGAAGTAATATTTTAAATCAAAAAGATTTGTCCTCTTTTGCCCCTCAGAGGGCACCAGTGCAGGTGAGAAGGGGAACTGAGCACCACAGACCCCAACCCTGCTGGGCACTCCTCCCCCAGTGCTCCCAGTGGGATCCCTGTAGTGCCCCTGCCACTGCTGGCATTTTAAAAAACCAAAAGCCAAAGGGATGGAAGGAAAGAGCCTTTCCTTCCCCCATCCCCTCCCATAAGTCATTTTCCCTGGCCTATTTTACAGGAACTGAAAATCTATTAGAGGAACGGCTTAATCCGGTCTGACTGTAATAATTAGGGTGCTTTAAAAACCCCTGACTAATCGTATAAAATGTGATTGTAGACAGCTCAGTGCACGACCCTTACACTTATCACTGCAGGTATTATTACAAACCAGGAACAGCTGGCAAGCATGGGGGAGGATAAAGGGAATAAAAAATCACATGCAAAGGGACAGGGACTGTTCCTTTCCCGATCTCAGTGCCTTGAGCTGTCTCTGCAATCCAAGGCACAAAGTCACCTCCAAGACCCCAGACAGGCACAGCTCAGCTGTTTGTGCCACTGTGCCCTGCCAGCCCTGTGGGCACCTCTTTCCTCGCCCCTGGTTTGGATCTGCAGGCAGTCCAAGAGGATTGGAGTCAGTGCTGGAGTGATTCCCCCAGGGCACTTCAGATGTTGGGAGAGGCTTTTCCTGAACAAGACAGGCTCCATCAGGCAGGGAGGGTGCAGTGCTTCAGGGTCATGGGGTGACAGCAGAAAAGCAGCTCCTGTCCACACCTTGGCTGTGCCAATTCCTTTTCCTTGCTCTCCATCTTTCTCAAGCTCCAACAGCCCCAGTTTCTTCCTTCCCTTCTCTTCCTGGGGCTGTTCTCAGCTGAGTTCCCACCGTGCCATCACCACACCTTTGCTGCTGCTCTTTTTTTCCAGCTGTTCTGCCAGTTGTTCCCCAGGACTGCTGCCTGTCCAGGGTGCCCTGTCCCTGCCAGCTGAGCTCATGCCTGTGCTGCCAGTTCTCCTCCCACCCTCCCTGCCACTCCAGTGGGGCAGACAGACAGCCCAGGCACCCATCCCTGCAGGACTGACAGCTCCAGGCCACAAGGGAATTTTGGGGGGGAGTTCCAACTCTACCATAAGGGAGAGGATCACCCAAAGAGATTCCTGCTGCAGCTGGGTCAGGCACAGAGTGGGAAGCTGGAGCTGCTGGATTTGGCCCTCACAGAAATGTTGGGAGAGGCACAGGGAGGGCTTTTGTTCCTCAGATCCCCCAGGGCTGAGCCTGAGCCCTCACTCAGCCAGGCACAGCTCAGGAAAGCTTTGCTCTCCAGAGCCCCTCAAGAGCTTCAGGCTGCACAGAGAGCCTGATGAGCCCAGGCTGTCACCAACACGCTCTTTAATCAGAGCTGAAAACTCATGATCAGCCTTGAAGGAGGCTTTTAAGGACTGAAATAATAAGATGATGCACTATAATTCCAATTTTCTCCCTGTTCCTGTGATTAAAATATGTAGCTGAATCTTGGAAGCTCAACTGCAGCTTGTACAGAAGCTGTAATAACAATATTCACAGTGGTGGAACTTGCAGCAGGAGTTGAGTTGTTTGGTTTCTTTTACTTTCCCCCTGAGTCTTTCTTGGTTGTATTTTTTTTTTTTTAATTCTGCTCTATACAGATTTTGATCTTTCCCTTATTAAACAGGAATGGTTATCCCCACTGACTCACTTATCTAGTAATAGCTAGAACCCTTTTAATTCAAGTGATTTGATTCCTGGGTTTTTCTGATTCAAGTAAACACAGAGTATTACTGGGAAACTGGCAATAGAATTCCATGGTTATATTATCCCGTGACTCAATCCTGCACAGCACTGGATCCTTTTAATGTATTTCACAAGTAGTGCTGACCTCTAACACCACAGTGGTTTCTCTCCTGTGGAAGCTCAATTTCACAACTGTGAATACACTTTTTTCCCCCCTCTTTTTGGAAGGAAAACTATCCAAAGGTTTTATAAAATGTTCTTTAGCTGTTGGGAATGAGTCAATTTAATGCCAGGCTATCATTCCATTTCAAAGAGCTGAAGGATTTGAGGCAACACAATCTGCTTTCTAAAGCATGTGAGATGAATACAGCTGTGGGTTTGTTACAAATAAAGCTGCAGAGTTTGGGTACAGAGCTCAACTTTCCCAAAGTTCAGCTGTGGCCCTTGGTTTGTCAGCTGGATTTCCTTTAACCCCCCATTCCAAGGAATGCTTGCATCAGGAGAAGATGGTAAGGGAGACACTGCTGCCAGGAAAAGTTCCTGTAATCCATTGGTTTTCAAATGGAAAGAATTTCCATTAAAATTGGAATGGAGATCCACTGTAAAGCAGTAGAAGATGAGCTGCAGTTTAATTACTATTTTCCTATTGGAAATGGGTGAGAACATAGGGAATAAAATCCAGGCATTAAAAGGGGAAAATGGGAAGCTCTGGAAATGCCTCCTGAAATCCAGAGTCATCTTGGGGCAGATGCAAGGTGCAGCCTCTGCCTGGCAGCATCACACAAACCCCACCCAGCATCTCCCAAAAAAACCCACGGGAGCCACGCTCAGTCACATCGAACTTTATTTTAATCCCGTCAGAAAAGTTCAAGAATTACACCAAAAAATACTTCAGTCTCTGCTACCTACTGACAAAAAATACACCACAAAATTATAAACTGTTCAGTGGTTTTGCTGGAGTTGGGGTTGTTGGTGGAGGGGCTGGTTTGTACATTTTGAGTGAGAAATGAATTTACAGGTGGAAAGGGAAGGGAGGAGAGGGAGTCAGACAATGGTGTTTGGCACTACAGTTTTAGCTACACTATACAGGTATTTATCATGATGCCTGCAGGACTGAGGAGTTCTGCCCTCACACACTGCCCAGTGTCTCTGACATGGAGGACAAAACTGCCCAATGCGAGGGAAGAAGGGGCCAGTTCCTAATTTCCATCCCAGTCCAGCCAAGAATCTGAAAAAGCAGCTCAGTCCAAGGTGCTCCTTGCCCTGCCTGTGCAGCTGCTCCTGCTGCTCAGCTCTCCCTGCTCTTGCAGCTCTGAAAAAAGAGAATCCTTGGGGCTTTTTAAATCCCACCAGCCTGCACTAATCTCAAGTGCCATTTGTGGGGAGAGGATGTGTTCCTCTGGGCAGGACTGGATTAAGCTTGGGGTCTGCACTGGAGTTGCAAGCAGAGATTTGATTTGTGTCTCTCTCCAGTGGCCTGGAATGACAGGAAATGCTGAAGGAGCTGAGGCTGAAGGAGGGAAGCAGGAGCATCCCATTTCATGGGAAAATTAGGGGCTGAAAAGTTAGAGGCTCAATACTATCAGCATGTTTGAGATGTTCTTCTGATCACAATGGCATGTCTTTGAGTTTTGGTGACCCTCAGGAGAGATTCCCAAAGGATGAAGCCTCATGGAAATTGCCAAAACTCATGAAGGGATTCTATGCCAGAAGCAGAAGAGACCTGAACTCGTGACTCTGAGTCCTGTGCTCAAAAGTTTATTCAAGATTTCACTAAACAGCCTCTGCCTGCTCCCATCCTGCTCCATCTCCAAGCAGCAGCCTGGATTTCAGCCTCAGAGCCTGGCAGGACCAGCAGCACTCTGGTGGCTCATTAGGAATGCCAGGCACTTTCTGGATTTCCTTGGGGCACTGTGCAGGGTTTGTGTTTGCACTTGAGCATGTCTGGGGAAGGAGGGGATGCTTGTATTTCTCTATCAGTGAATGAACACTGACACTGGATTCAATCTGACAGCAAAATATCTCCCCTTTGGCAAACCAAAGAGCACCACAGTGTCTCTGTACCAGGTTCTCTCTACCCCTCTTGAAAGGATTCCAGCTCTTCCTTCAGTGCACGTGGAGCCTCTGTCACAGCTTTCCAGCACTGACAAAACTTGGTGGGATTCTCTTTGCTGCTTTTATCCTCTCTGGCTGTTTACCTAACTTGCTTTTTTTGTTTTTTAATTTATTTTTCTAACAAATAGTTAAGCAATGATTTAAAAATATTTTTACATCGTTAAGGTACAGTCAACATCAAACATGCCTTTGTACAAGAGCTCGACTCGGTTACAAATCAACGAGAACAACGCACGAAAAGAAATATCCATGAAGCTGCTGCTGCTGCCCTGGGGTGGGATCGCTCCTGCCCCGCGGACACGCGGTGTTGTTGTTGTTGTTGTTGTTGTTGTTGTTGTTGTTGTTGTTGTTGTTGTCCCCCCGCCCGCCCAGCACCGCCCGCTCCCTTTATTCCCCTTAATGACCTTCTGTCTTGGCAGCCTTGTTGTCGTGGCTGGCCGAGCCCGAGGGCAGCCAGGGGGACACGGCCCTGGAGCTGGTCTGCTTGGCCATGCTGTAGTGGCTGATGACGGTGTAGAAGCGGCCCCGCGAGTTGGAATCCTGTGCCGAGTAGTAGGCGTCCAGCGAGGCGGGGATGCAGCGCTTGTGCTGGGGGGGGACAAGAGAAGCAGAGTGATGCCAGCGGCTCTCGGGGCTTGCACTCACACGCTGCAGCGCCTCTCCTGCCCTGGGGAGGCACCGAGCCCGCCCTGCCTTCCAAACCTGCTGCTGGTGGCAACCCCACGGCAGCGATGTGGGAGATGCGGGTGCGAGCAGGGAGTGGTGGCAGCCGGGCTGAGCGGCTGTGACACTGCTGGGGCTGGGGACAGAATGAATGCCCAGACAGGCAGAGGCAGCAAAAGCTGCTTTGTGCTGCTCTGTGAGAGAGTTACCTGACCAGGGATGAGCACCAGGCACAGCCCAATGGCTCAGCTCTTCTCACAAGTTCAGGTTTGGATTTGATTCTGACATTCCTGACTCCATCAGGGACCTCAAAGCTCATCTCATTCCAAGCCCCCATCACCTTCCACTGTCCCAGGCTGCTCCAAGTCCCTTCCAGCCTGACCCTGGACTCCCAGGGGCAGCCACAGCTGCTCTGGGCACCCTGTGCCAGGATTCCTTCCCAATATCCCACTAAACCTTCTCTCTGTCCTTCTGAAGCCATTCCCCCTTGTCCTGACACTCCAGGCCCTTGTAAAGAGTCTCTCTCCATCTTTCTTGTAGCTCCTTCAGGTACTGGAGGCCACAATTAGGTCACCCCAAAGCCTTTTCTTTTCCAGTCTCCCTTTTTATATAACCTAAGAGAATAATTCACAATGATTAGTACACCAACATCTTATTCTATTTTCCAGCTCACATATTATCCCCAGTGTGGTCAAGACTCCTGTGAATTTATGAGTTTCTTCACAGTGGATTATTTTGCAAAATATAGTTTCTTTATCTCAGCAGACCAGGCAAACAGTTCTGTGAATATTCAATATAAAATGACTGGGTTTTAGCAATTGTTACAATTGTTCTTGATAGAGGCTCAAGAGCACCTAGAAGTAGTGAACTACTTGGGCAAATTTGGATTTCTTTGACAAAGGACAGTGTCAGCACTGCAGCAGTTTGCTTTGCATTACATTGTATGCCAGTAAACATCAGTTACTTGGGAGTGTGGGAAGCAAATGCAGGATCCCAGCTGCAATAAATCCATTCACAAATATGAGGGATTGTTGCTGAACATCTGTCTGTAGTGTTCACCAAATGCTAATCCCAACAATTACACTGTAACAGTAGCTGATGGAGTCAGATGCACATCCACATTTCCCAGAACACTTTTTCCATTTCAACACATTCCTGCCAAATGTTCTGTTTGGCCTGGTTAAAAAAAAAAAAAAAAAAAAAAAAAAAGCAGCCTGGGCTGCAACCATGCAGGCAATTAGAGCCTGTCATTAGCTCAGGCAATTCATCCTTCTGAAGTTCCTTACCTTATAAACAAATCCATCTGGGCAACTGTGGTCATAAGTGAAGGCTTTGTACACCACAAGGAACACTATGCAGGCAAGGAATGCAAGAGCCAGGCTTATGAGGATGGTGACCTAGAAAAGAGGGATAATGTTACTGTACATATGTTAAAATGGCATATGAGCAACCTCATAATTAAATGACTTATAGGAACAGACACTCTAACAGACTGCAGCCTTCACTCCACCGTGCAGTACTTAACTAAGCATGGTAATTGACTGAATGCTGGATCCAATATCCTGGATTCCCACATCCTTCCCATCCCCCCACAGACATTCAACATTCCTGTGTTTAACCCCTTGCAAATACAGATTTTGCTGTGGTATTTGGTGTCCTTTGTGCTCTCAGCTCTGGCCCAGAAGGACCCAGCAGCAGCCAGAATCCAGGTCTGATGTGTGTGGATGAAGTGATCCCACTTTTCTGGGAGCAGAGGCAGGTGAGCAGGGAGGAGCAGGGAAGCCTTTGTAGCTCACATCCCTTTGTGCCTCCTGGGCAATCCTTTCTCCAAGGAAAACATCCTGGCTACTGACAAAATCCCACAGCATGTCCAGGAGCAGATGCTGGTGCTGGAGGTACCAGACACAATTCCCTCTTTGGAACTCAAATATTCCCCCTCTCCTCATTGCCCAGCAGGTCACCCTGCTGCACATGACTGTTCCTTTGCTGGAGCTCCCTTCTCTCCAGCTTTTCCAGGTTCCTCCCAAACAGCTCATCCAACAGCAAGTTTTCTGTCCCTACTCCCATGTCTGGATTGAGGTCCTGATCACTGATTTTTGCTGAGATGTCTATTCCTCAAGGACTGAGCAAGGAGCTGTAAAACACTCCCATCCTCCCCTTTCCCAAAGATTTCTTTGTCCCATAATTCCACAAATGCAGCATAAATGGCTCTGGATACCAAGTTCCTAAATTAGAGCTGGCTGCACCAGGATTTTGCAGGATCTATGCATCCTATCTATCTATGGAACATTTAACTTGCAGGAGAGGTGATAGTACAAAGTGGGAAAACACTGATAATTCCTAGAGCAGGGGGACAGGCTTGTCAGGAACAGCAGCTAATAAACAACAAGCTTGTAATAGCTCAGAATTAATTGATATATTCTTATTTTTACAACAGTAATAATATGTAATATTAGTAAATATTATTAATTGCTTAAGATTGGTTCACATTGAAATCTGCTGTGATTTTCCCCTTCAACCATTCCAGCAGCTGCAATTCTGGGACCAGTGGGATTTGCAATCCTGCAGGGATTCCAGGGGCCACTGGAATTGCTGGTAGGGCAGGAAAGCCCTCCCAGCAATTCCCCAGAAAGATGAACTTTCATGGTGAGGGTGTTCCTACACACTGGGATAACTCCTGGAAGATCCAGAGCTACAATTGTGGTGGTTAAAACAAGAGTGAAAGTAAATTTGTATCCTTGGTGTCAATCTTACTCACCACATCCAAAACTCAGGGAAGAGAGCCATGGAGACTCTCTAGGAGAGATTCCTGAATTCATTGTTAAATCAATTTTTTTTAGAATAAAGGGTAAAAAGGTGAGACTGGGGCTAAGAGGCTTTGCCAAGGACAAAGAGTTCACTGAAGCCCAAGCTGCCTTTTAACATTCCTGCTTGGATTAACCTCTCCTTGGGGCCTCGTGCTGCAAAATGGGTCCATTAAAGCAAAGGCAGCAGCAGAGGGAGCAGCATTCACTGCTGGATCTAGGAGAGCACTGCTAGGGAGTCCTGGAGTGCTGCACAGGGATCTGGCACAAAAGGACTGCAGTTCTATGAACTGAACCAGTCTGACCAAGAAAATTTGGGCTCCACCTCCTCTCAGTGCCCAGAGGAGTGAATAGAAATACTTCAGAGCAGATTTATGGCAGCCCTTGGGTTCCCAACCCAGAGGAGTCTGTCCCTTTTCATGGTGCTAAAGGCTCAGCTGGATTTAAAGCAGATGCAAATGGAACTTGACATGATTTGTGTCCCCAAAGAAGTTGTATTACACATGGAAAAAAAAAAAAAGTCTCTTTTAAATAGTAAAAAAGAGAGACTTCCTGGATTAAATGTGCTCTACTTTTTCCAACAGGACACTTGGGACAAACAGATCCTTCCCCATAAAGAGCCACCACAATCCTGATGACAGGAGGGGATTTTCCCCTGCAGAACACATTTAAAGGAGAGCCTGCTAGGCCTGGCTCTTCCTCTAATTCCAGTGTAGGTACTAAACCCATGATGACAATGACACAAGTGTCCTTTGAGGTTCATTTGAAGGCACTAGAGCAAAATGTACATCTTGTTCTACCAAAGCCAATGCTGAGGGGCAGCCCTGGCTGGAAATTCAGAAATAAGAAATGTTCAGCTCTCCAGTTTGGCTCCTCTGCCCTAAATTAAAAGTACAGTGAGAAAAGAACATTGCTTGAAACTCAGCCTTCAGAAGCAGAAAGAACTGAGCTGTCTGGAGTGAGAATAAAATCCCACGTGCATGCACAGCCTACAGAAATAAGCATTAGAACTGCAATTTGAGGGGTTCTTTCCTCTTCCCCACCCACTGAGTCCCTAAAAATAACAAATTCCCCTCTGCTCTGGCCAAGTGCTGACACCCAGTTGATGATGGCCCAGGAGCAGGTCCCTGTGCTGAGCTCTCCCCTCCCTCCAGGGTGTAACTGAGCCCATTTTCCCCCTCCTGCCTTCCCTGCACTCGCAGAATTGGTGTGACAATATTACACCTGCTGATAAATGGTGGAAAATTGCTCTGGATGAAATGTCATGTAAGATGTTAAAAGCCAAAGGAAAGGGAAGAAAAATCCACCCCCAGATGTTCTGCCATGCCAGAGCCAAGATCCACCTCTTCAACTATTCCAGAGCATACAAAGCTTCATTAACATTCAAACTCTAAAGAATCACAGAGCTACAATACCTAATAAACCTCCACCTTTTTTTTTTTTTTTTTTTTTTTTTATGATTAACACAAACCTTGGCAGTCTCTAAGCAATATAAACACTCACAGAGGGGAAATAAAATTTAGTGAGCAGATAAAACCTAGAAGTGCTGCAGGCATGAATCTGTCACATGTGACTGAGTGGGTGAAAGAAGGGGGGGATTTGCCTGCCCTCTCCTCAAAATCTCACATGATTCCCAAAGGTTCCCTGAAGAGGGAACAGAGAAGAGAGAACATCATTATCACACCAAAACACTCCCCCCATCCTCCAAAAAATGTGGGAAGAGGCCCTGAACATCCATGTCAAGCTCCCATCAACAGCAGCACACTTGGGCTGGTTCCCCCCTTTCCCCTCTGATAAAGAACATTTTTTTGCATTTTCACACAGCCCAGATGAATAAAAGGATCCATCCTCAGCAGCAGCAGGAGATCAGGTGTCAGCAGGTTTTGTGCCAGGCACAGGATGTGTGAGTGCAGTGATGTTCCAGCTCTCCTGCCTTTCATGCAGCCCATGGAATATCCTCCCTGCTCTCTTGGATTTCATCAGCTGCCCAGGATCTCCTTTTTCATCAAAAATTCCCTTTTGCCCTCTCTCACTCCAGTACAAAGCTTTATTTAAAAGGCAACCAGAGAACAATGGCACATCCAAACAGCAGGGCACTTATTTAACAGCTTTTTCCATTGCAAGGTTTTCCCTTATTTGTATAATATTTAATCTAGCCATGGCTTGGCTTGGAAGGGACCTCAAAGATCATCTCATTCCATGGGCAGAGACACCTCCCACTGTCCCAGGCTGCTCCAAGACCCATCCAACCTGGCCTTGGGATCCAGGGGCCTCCCCACCCCCACAAAGAAGAATTTCTTGCCAACATCCAACCTAAATTTCCCCTCTTTCAGCGTGGATGGCACATCTTAGATTATCAGGCACGATTTTATTTCTAGACCTGGTACATCAGTGTTTGACTCTGGACACTTTTCTCCCTGCTTATATTCACTTAAACCAGGAGCAAAGCCAAGAAGATGCCAACCAAGAAAAGCCTTGCTGCCTACAGGAAAAGCAGCCAGGCCCAGAGAAGAGATAAAGATCATTTATCACAGAGAAATCCCTACAGAATTCTGCACCATTTCCCTACCCTGTGCAGCTGTAATGTGCATTTGGGACCTCAGAAGCCCCTGCTGCCTGTTTTTGTTCCTGCACTCTTCTCAGCCTCTTCACAAAATTCCAGTTTATCAGGAAAGGATTCCACTGGTTCTACAAGATACCTTCAGTGTTGCTGGGTATTGGGAAATCTTGTAACCTTTAATAGGCAATTCAGCTGAAGAAGTTCTCTTGGTTTTAATTTTTCTCTTTGTAGAAGAAGAAAGGCAAAGAACAAGGCAAAATTTGTTATGAACAAAACTGGCAGAAATTCTGTCAAGGTTATTTCAGAGAGAAGCTTAAGAGCTGTGCTTGGAGAGGCAGCAAAGCTTTTCCTATAGTTTATGGCAATTCCATTACACCTGGAAACCCATCAATCCCTGACAACCCAGTTAACTTGCAGGAAAAAAAAAATTACAAAATCATCTAAGGGCATCCAAATACATCCATGCACTCCTGAATCCATTACAAGGATTTCTGCTTGACAATGAAAAATTCAGGAGGACAATTTTTTCCCCCTTCATCCCATAACTTCTTGCAGCTGATAATGAGATGGAAGATTGACACCATCAGATTTCCCCATGGGAGGTACAGTTAGAGGATCAGGAGCTCCTGGATCCAGCTATCCTGGCAGCCTCTGTGTATTCCAGGATGGAATCCAAATGCAAACCACCCAAATCCAGGTTGTTACTGCAGGAAAATTCTGATGTGTTGGCAGGGAGGGAGCCACAGGCTGACAGGACACTGAGATGGATCAGGCAGGGGATGAGACACCCCCAAACACAGCCCCACTGCTCAAACCTGGCAGAGAACTCTTATGGTGCCATGCCAGACACCCTGATCCACCCTGGCAGTGAAAATGATCTGACTGCACCTCTTCAAAAATGCCATTTCACTCCCCACTGTTAAAAATATTTTTGTAATAAGTTGCTGATTTTGCTGATCTTCTGGCAACAGCTTTGCCTCTGAAATTTTGAAAGGCTAACTGCAAAAAAAGTGACACAATTGGGTCTTCAGATTTGCTTAGTACTGCTCAAGAAGATGCAGGATTTGTTCTGTATTATTGTAGCACAGCTTTATTCCAGATGGTGTCCAGATTCCTAAGAAGCATTGTTTAGGAGATGCTTTGTAAGAGGAAAATGTCCTTAGTCATGTTTCTACATTTTCAGGGCTCTGGGGAAATGCTCCAGTGCTGTGAGGTTTCTTAATGCAGTTTTAAGGTGGATGGGATTTTTTGGTCTTTTAAGTTACAGTTCATAACCATAAACCAATTTGGCCCCAGTTCTTATAAGAAGAAATGAGGATGGGATCATCCTGGGGGCCAGAAACTTCTTCCATCTGCTCCTGGGCTGATCCCCAGTGGGCAGCAGGAGAGGGGCTGGGATTGTGTCCCTGTGCTCAGGTGAGACCCCACCTGCAGAGCTGCCCCAGCACAGCAAGGAGCTGGAGCTGTGCAGAGAGCCCAGGGGAGGCTCCAGGATGGGCAGAGGGATGGAGCAGCTCTGCTGGGAGAGCTGGGACTGTTCACCTGGACAGGAGAAGCTTTGGGGTGACACAACTGTGACCTCACAGTGCCTGAAGGAGCTGCAGGAAAGATGGAGAGAGAATTTTACCAGGGATGGAGTGACAGGACACAGGGAATGGTTTCAACTAAGAGAGCAGGGTTAAGTGGGATATTGGGAAAAAAAAGTTTTCTGTGAGGGTGCTGAGGCCCTGGCACAGGGTGCCCAGAGCAGCTGTGGCTGCCCCTGGATCCCTGGCAGTGCCCAAGGCCAGGAGCAGCCTGGGACAGTGGAAGTGTCCCTGCCCATGGCAGAGGTGGCACTGGATGGGCTTTAAGGTCCCTTCCAACCCAAACCATTCTGGGATTCTCTCCTCCACCATTCCACGGGTTCCTTTCAGCCCACACAGCCCAGCAATCAAAGCCCACCACACTGAGACTGCAGAGAGGCTCACTGATCCAAGCCTCAGCCTCAGAAGAATCCTCTTCAAACAGCTCTGGCTGTCTCTGAGCCAATTTCCCCTCCCAGCCATGTCCCCCTGGGCTTTACCCATCTCTGCACACCCCAGCCCACCCTGACAACACCAGAGAACCTCTCCAAGTTTGCAAATCTTCAAAAGAAACATCTCTTTGCCAGGACAGCCACCAGCAATTCCTCTGCTCTGCACTCCTAAAGCTGTGACAGCAGCACGAGTGTGGAAGGAGCACACCGTGTTTCTAAGCAATTTGTCAAATAATTAAATTATGCACACAATAACTAGCTGGCTCAATTATATTAGCCAGTCTCCATCATGTAATATAATTTCTAGTGGCTGTTTAGGCACTAATAGCCTCAGATCTTTTTAACAGTGTCTGGTGCCAGCTGTGGGCTGCATGACATCTCCCTGTGCCAAGTCAAACCCCTTGCATGGAAAATTCATTGCTCTGTTTCCAAACCCCTTCTCCTTATGGAAGTTCTAAATGCCATTTTAAATAAGGCTGCTTCACCAATGAGTATCAGTGAATTTCCATTTAGGTAAATAAAAAGCTCTGTTGGGTTTGCTTTCTCTTTTCTGCCATTTAATGCCATAAAAAATTCTTTCAGCAAGCAGGCAGGTACAGTGAGATGGGGTGATGTTGTTTCTAGGAACACCAAATAAATACCTGGCCATTTTGGCAGTCCAGACAGGTTTTTAAAGGTGTTTTCCCCCTCCTTCTATAAGAATATTTTCTTTCTTTTTCAACTGTCAGAAGACTTCCCACTAGAACTAGATGATATTTCAGGTCCCTCCAGCCCAGCCCATTCAATGATTCTGTGTCTGTTACCTCCAAAAGAAACAGGGCAGAACCCCCAAATTAAACAAGTGGGGTGACTCAGGAACTGCTCAGAAAGGAGCTTTTCTTCCCAAAGCACATCCTGAGAACACCTGGCAGCCCACTTCAGGAGCTGAGCACTGCTGGAAGAGGCTTCCTTCCAGATCCCTAATTTGAGGTGTTTTTCCAATTAGTGGGGCTGCAGCAGACAGGAACATCCTCTCCAGCCCTTCCCTGCTGGCCTGGCAGAGCCTTGGCTGTGACATTTCCTCTGGTCACTGCACGTGGGACATGGCAATGGATGCCTCAGCTCATCACAGGCCCTTTTTAAATGCATTAACAGGAACACAAGAGAAATCAAGTCATCAATAAACTGTCTCCTTGCCTGCCCTTTGCCTGCCAAGACTCAACCTCTGCACAGTCTCATGAATGCAAAATGGTTCCCTCTCACTCCTCCCTGGTGTTGGATTTGGTGCAGGGAGAGCTTTGGGAGCCCTGAGCAGGAATGGATTCAGGGCTTAGCTGATGGCAGCACACCTGGAGCTGCAGGTTGTGTTCCCTGCTCTGCTACTGCCACCTGACATCCCTCCAAACCCAGCTCCAGAGCTCAGCACCCACTCAGACAACCCACTGAGAGCCACCCAAAGCTGCCAACATCTGAACTCCCCAAAGCTTGGCTTTTTCTGAGGCAAAACCACCCAAAGACCACCACCATGCCACAGCCAAGGATCAGGCTGGCTCTAGGGAAAAGCTGAGGTGTGAAATTACCTTCTTCCAAAGGTCAGGCTTGCATGAATTAAAGCACCTCTGGTCAATGCACTCTTGTGCCTGAAGGAAAAAATCACCTGAAGGTTTGTTCCTTCAAGAAGAGCAACAAATTCACCTGTATTTCAGCATTTATGTCTCCCATAATAAGAAGGAAATAATATTTCTGCATTCATGGTTCAGTACACCCATTTCTCCTTAAAAACTTATTATGTGGGTGCTTTATAGGAGAACTAAGTGAGGACTTGGTGAGCAAAGTGTCCCCTGGGTAACTTAAGAATTAAAAGCCTTTCAATTTTGAATTAGAAAGATGAAGCTTTATTGCTGCAAATGACTTACAAGAGCTACTCTTTAAAAGCAAACAAGAGAAATGAATAATCGAGGTGATTATGCTGCCTCCAAAGGCACCAGGCCAGTTCCATTAGCTGTGGATCCAACCCAACAGCCTTTAATACATCTGCAAGCACCAACAAGAGGCAGCTCAGCTCTGCTTAACATTCAATCACAGCCTGTGCTGCTTTAGAGAGAGTGAAACATTGCATGGAGAAATTTGTGTGAGTGAAGCTTTGCACTTCCTTGATTGGTTTTTTTTTTCAGCATTCAGTGGTCTGGCTACAAGACTCCAAATGCATTCTCAACAGGCAATGACTTTGCTTTGGTTTCACTCAGCTGAAAATTCTTTTCTGTTCCTCCATCCTGCTCAGTCTCTTTTGCTACACTGGCCACACCAGCATTAAATATCTTTCATTTCACCTCAATTGCTGACAGGAAAATTGCCCAACACAGCAGATTTCCTGTGGGGTGGCAGAGGTAAGTGCAGAGTGGTGGTAGAGACAGAGATGCAGTGTAAGAAATCCTCCAGGCCCAATGGGAACTGCAATTACCTCCTGTAATTAGCACCAGGGTTATCTCCATGTGGTCACTTATGGAAATATTTTCAAGCATTTTACTCCAAAGCTAAGGGTCAGTTGAGGTTTCTGCTCTGTGAATCTTTTCTCCTTCAATATATCCTGGTTTGAAGAATGAACTTTCAGCAGGTGTACCCCACAAAAATTTAGGTATGGGAATATTCTCTGTGACTTCCACTTATAGAGATTTTCTGCATAACAATTCACTTTCTTCTTCTCTCCGAAAAACAATTAAATGGAAAAACACCCAAACCAAAACTAAACAAATCTCTTCAGTGAATTGCTCTTAGTGCTCACAGATGGCAAAAATAAAATCGAGTTGAGAGGCTTTTCCTGACTTTGTGAGAGTATCTATGTGTGTAAAACTAACATAAACCAAGAATGCACTGTAAGAAATGGTCCATTTTCTATTAAAAAAAGGTATTTGGGTTTTATTTTCTTTGCTTTGTTATGTTGGTTCCTAAGCCAGTGGAGAGGATTCTAGTTAAATCAAAACAGATTTTTCTTGTGTGTTTTAGACATGAACATGACATTTTTGGGCCCTTGCCTGTAAAAAAAATAAAGAGGGAATTAGCTGCAAGATCCTACAAACCCCCCAGACTCTGAGCCAGGCAGGGGAGACCCTGCAGGGTTTATAGCAGCACCTGGGGCTGTGATCAGACAGATCTGAGCCACAAACCCCCACTCAGCTCATCCTCCCAGCTCCTGATTGTCACTGATGATCACAAAGGGCTCCATCAATCTGCCTGGGAGAGCCACTGCCACAGATGGGACCTGTCCTGTTCCCAGAGATCCTCAGCAGCATTTCTGAGCCCAGGCACAAAGATGAGGAGCATGACTCCTCACCTGCCTGCAGGCACAGCTCGAGGGACAGCCTGCAGCACACAGGTGCATCGAGGCCAGGCAGGGCTGGGCAGTGGTTTTTTGGGAAAAAAGAACCTGTGAGCTTCTGTATTGCACTGGAAAATATTCATCCTCCAAAGAGCAGCTTTGGCTCCACACTCAAATCATCCACTGTAGTCTGGAGAACACTGGGTGCAGTGAGAGCTGCCTGACATGACAGCCCTGCATCCACAGGGAAAGGAGACTGCTGGAGACAGCTGGAACTGCCAGAGGGAGGGAATATTCCCGGGGGATTGAAACCAAACCCTTCCTCCTGACACCTCTGCGAGTGCAGGCTCAAGAGAAAAGCCCGGTTCCAGCCCCACTGCTGTGCCTGTGCCTGTGCCTGCCACAGCTCCACCTTTGCTCTGCAATTCCCAGCAGAGGGAGAAATGCCAGGGACAGCCCCGGAGCGGAGCAGCTCCCATCAGCCAGGGCAATGGGATCCTGCAGCTCCCATCCCCCAGGGGATGCTGCTACTGACAGGATTAAAAAGCAGAGGAGTCCTTTCACCAGGAGTTACTCCTGCCCGTGGGAACTCAACAATTAAAGGAGATTTTAAAATGTATTTACCTATGAATGGGTACAATGAAAAGCCCCAGCCGTTTTTCTGGGATTTCTTTGCAGGTTAGAGGAAGAACTATCAGCATAAAGCAACAGCCTGCAGGTGAAAGCAGAACATCCCAGGAGGAGTTTGCAGGATCCATGGCATGGATGGGAAGTTTGGGAAGGGGGAGCAGGAATGGCACATTTGGGGCTCTGTGTGTGCAGCAAAGTGTGAATTCCCTGGGGATTTGATGACTCACCTTTCAGAGGGGGAACCATCTTCCATTTATCAAAGCTGTTACCTACTTATTCTCTGTTACCAAATTATTCCCTGGCTCAGAAAAATCTTTCTTAATTAGGAGCCAGGCATTTGAGATACTGGCTGAGGTTTGATCATGAACAATTCTTGCATCACAGTTTGTTTTCTAGGGTGTGGCTGGAGACAAAGTGATTTTCTTCTAAATCTTTCATACTAAGTCAGAGGAAAAGAATTGTTCCAGTATGAGCATTTCAACTAGAGAAGCATTTGAATGAATTTGAATTTGAATTTCCACTGCATTTTAAGGACCTGATGAAAAGTGTAGGCAGTAATTACATCCACTGGTCCCTGGATGTGTGTGTGGCAGAGCAGTTTCAGGGTGGAGGGAGGAGAGGGGTGATCTAATGATAAATAATTGTCACTGCACACTCAACAGGGACAGATGACACAGCCAGTGACTCTGAAAATGCATCTTGCCAAATTGCAGCAAGAAGAATGAAGTTCATCAATACTTGCAGATGATTTCTCCAGGTAGATAAATTGCTGGCAAAAAAATCTTAAATATCTCAACTTCTCCCCCGTACACCCACTCCCAATTTGTTCTGTTAAAGACAAGTACTGAGTTTAATTATTCCAACTCTGAAAACATAAACTTTTAAAAGAAGCTGATCCATGAAAAGGAAAGAGCTGTAGAAGACTTGAAAAGTCAGGTAACTATGGGAGCTGTCACCCAGCTAACAGTCAATAAATCATGACCTTTCTGAAGATAATTAATAGTTCTGTGGCAGTGGTGAGAAAGGGCTCAGACTGGTGTAACAAAGAGACCAGTTTGTGTAAAACCAGTAAGGGGCCAGCAGTTGCAGGTGTCACCCTGTAAGCCTACACAGAAAGGCCACTCCAGCACCTCTTCTGGTGCTATCTAAATAAATCAATGCTGCTTGATGATTTCTGTGCTTTCTGGGCTGGTTGGAAGAGAAAAGGAGTCACTGGAAACCCAGTTCAAGATTTCATTTGGTGGGGAATCTGCTTATAAAGAAAAGGGATTGAACCTCTCTTCAGTACTGATAGAAATAAGGGCAGAATGATTACTCACATATGAGAGATTGTTCTTAGAAGCTGTAAAATGGGGTCTCACTGGTGAGGAGGAGCAGGAAGCCTCAGATGCAGAGGGTTAGAGCTGTCACCCCACTGAGGAATCAGAGACACACTTACAAACCCTCTCTAAGGCACCTCAGTGTTGTCACAGGATGGCCAAGGCCAGGAACAGGAGCTCCCTTCCCAGCACTGCAAATGAACAGTAAACAGCAGCCACCCTTCCCCCTCAGCCTGGGAAACCTCAGCTCACAGAGTGCTGCAAAACAAGATCTCTGCAGCTCAAAAACTTCCTAGAGGAACACACTCTAAAGGTAGAAGCAGACTGGAGAAGGCAAAGTCTATAAATCACTGCCTGTCAGCTTAGAAAAATGTTCTCTTTGCTTCTCTGTGGAGGAGTAAAACGAGAAATTTCTTTTCTGTATGGATGGCTCAACCATAAGGTTCTTTTAACATCATTTTCTTGCAACCCATCTCCACACAACTATTTAAACAGTTCTATAAAGGATGTATGGGCTGACTCATGCAGCTGAAGAATCAGCCTAATTGGTCAAACTTCCAGGACACGGTGTGCTGAGCTGGAGAGAATGATAATCTCATCTATTAGGGGATGTGACAAGAGGCAGGAGCTAGCTCAGATTCCTGGAAGAGCTGGTGTGAAATAAGAACCGTTGCCTAGGGACAGTCTCTTCTTTATGATAATTAAAGAGCTCAGATCTGGGCTATTCTAGATGGATGAAAAATATGCAAGCATAAGCTTAAATTCTGGCTTGGGCTTGTTCATGTGAGAAAGTTGTCTAATAATTCATTAGTTTCTTCAATAAAAGATCCCCAAAAGGCAGAGAAAAGGGCATCTGTGGACTTGGCTGGCAGGTTCACATGGTCTCTAACTGTTTTCCAGATATCCTGGTCTGTAGCACAAAATCACAGAATCACAGCCTCTTTTCCCAGGCAGGGAAATGGCCTCAGGCTGGGTAGGGCAGGCTCAGGGTGGGCAGCAGCAGGAATTTCCCCATGGAAAGGGAGCTCAGGGATTGGCACTGCCCAGGGAGGGTTGGATCCCCATCCCTGGAGTGTCCAAGGAATTCCTGGAGGTGACACTGAGTGCTCTGGGCTGGGGACAAGGTGGGGATGGGGCACAGGTGGGACTCATTGGTCTTGGAGGGCTTTTCCACCCTCTAAAGGGCAAAAGAGAAGATGATGATCAGAGTTATATCATCTTTTTTAAAGCTTTTTAAAATGTAGCCAAACAGAGATCATAAAAGTTAAGTATTTACTGTGATTTCCTCTTACAAAAAACAAATGGAAGATGATTTCATCAGTACCAGATAATAGGGCAGCTTATAACCAGAGGGCAGGGTTTTTAATAACTTCACTAAAAATATGCACTGGGACAAAAATGTGGTGCAATAAAAAAGTACAAAAGGTAATAAATATTAGCTATTATCTCAGCTCATTTTGTCAGGAAATAATAGTACAAATTTAATGGGATACATGGAAGCCTTATGAAAAGCAGGCAGGGAGAGGCTTAGAGTCTTATCCAGTATTAGAGCAGAGGCTGCCTGATGAATAAATTGACATTGCAGAGCAGAGAATGAAAATCATATGGATTTTAGGGAAAGGAAATTGCCCAAAAATGAAACTGTGATGCTGCCAGGCTCTATAGGAAGAGGCCCAGCTCTCACCTCTGCCAGGGCTCCCAGCTGGAGCTGTGAGAGTGATGGGAAAACTGCACCAAAACCAGGATGGGAAGAGGAAAAAATGCATGAAAGGAGAGGTTTGAATGCAACAGCAAGTTGGGAATGTGAATAGGAAAAACAAGATACTCAGTAGAAGGAGTAGATGAAATAGGATTTATCCATGAGCTATCTATAAACTCGGTGTGTAAGGAGATGTCCTTGAGTGCTTTTTTTTAAATAACAAAACCAGATCTTTCAGTGGTTTTACTGTGCCTCTCCCACCCCTCAGGGCTGCAGGATTGAGTGTGAAATACCCAGAGAGGCATTTACAGCACCAACCAGGCCATGTACTGTGGGTTAGAGCCAACACATCCTGCAGGACAATCTGAATTGATTGCTGGCTCTCAGGCACCTCGGGTCTGGTTCTGATTTGTGTGTGACACTGGAAATGTCACAGGTTTTAACTGTGGTTAATTCACTTTGGTACAATAGAGAGTTACCACTGGTGGTAAATGGTTACTACACATGAGAAGCTCAGGGAAGAATTCAGTAAATATCAATGGCAGGTAAGAAATTTTAGATTAAACTGTGATGTCCACTAGAAAAAAAAAAAAAAAAAAAAACCGAGAAAACAAAAAAATCCATTTATTCCCACAACTCTTAAGAATAAGTTATGCTTTGGAAGGAGCAGGAATGTCACCAGGCACTGCCCACTTTCTCTGTTTTCTACTCAAAATTATTGAGATTTCTTCTGACTTGGAAAGTGAGCAATCAGATCTCACATTTCTATCACTGCCATGCTCTGTGGTTCAGAAAAAGCACCAGGTCTTCCCAGAGAAAAGGGAGGAAAAACTGGCAGCTACACATTTGGAGTCTAATTTTAGGAGGAACTGAGCCATTCTAATGTGCTGCAGTCAACAGGAACCAATGGCACTCAATAATTCATGAGTTTCTTTCCATGTTTGAGTAGAGCCTGTTGAAAATTTCCCAAAGAAACATTTTCCATCAGAAAATTCCAATTCTTGTGAAGCAAAACTGCTTACAGGACAGGATATGCTTGGATATTCCTCTAATGCCTTTTTTCTGTGCATTTTGAAATAGTTTTTAATCTGTAGTAATATAATAATTATAACAAAGTATTATAAATTTAAAAAGGGTTCTCTGGCTATGAGACAAAAGGAATTCTACAAGGCTAAACAAAATGCTTCAATCCATTCTTCACTGGGATTTTTAAAAATTCTTTTTAAACACAGTGTTTGAAAAGAAAAAGGATTCAAACTTGGTTTATTTTCAATTTGGGCTGGAATATATTTTCATCATTTTCTTGGGAGAGAAAAGCATTTTCTACTTGAGATGTAGCTAAGGAGGTATTTTCATGCCTGTCCTAAAAAAAAACTTTACACTCATACAGATAAACCTCTTTTTGACCCTGGTGATGAGTGGAGTGTTAAATTTGTTATGTCTTTCCTGTCACTGTGATTCAGTTATTTTAAAATGAATGGCATTTGCATCAGAAGGCAGCAGAAGAGCCACTTCTTACCTTTAGTCTTTCTGTTACCCCATCAGTGAAACTGACTGTGAATTCAGCAATTTTGGGCACTCTGAGTTTTCCTTTGTTCTTCTGATCAGGCTGATATTCTGTTCTTGTTTTCACAATTACCTGGAAAATAACAACACTTTTAAGGCTTCTGCTCACTGCAGAGATTTTTGGGTTGTCATCAAAGCTTTTCTATATAAACCATCCCCTGGACCTACACAAGCACCATAAATGAACACCAGCCATCACCCCCTCAGGAATAAGAGAGGCAGATAAACCAGCAGATACACAGAACTAGGACAGTGAGCTTATCACACTGAGACTTAAAATAGCTAACAGTAAAATGTTTGACACCCACTTTTGTTTAGGAGTATTTAATTTTTATATCATGCTCAACAGGCAGAATAATAGCCCATCCTAAAGAAGAGCCTCACTAATTAAAAGCTCTGTCCAAACAAGTTCTGCTGAAGCTGATTTAAATTTAGGCCATTTGGTGACTCACTCATTCAGGCTCCAGATTATCAATATTTATCTTTTATTATCACCTTGGCTTTTCCCCTAAGATCTGTCTGATTAATCCAGGTCCTACTAATGTAATAAAATGAGGTGGTTTACACCAGAAGACCCTTCCACTTTTTGGCTCCACTTTCTGGTTCCCCATTCTGAGCTGCAGCCTGGTGGACATGAAAAACTCCAGGAGTGGAGGCTGCTCCAGATGAGAGTGACAAGAGTGATCCTAAAGCTCTTAGTTAAAAACAAAACCGTGGTGAAGGACTGGAACAGATTAAGTGATGCACAAGGTTGAGTTCCCAGCTAATCAAGGCCTTATTTCCAAATGAAGACAGCAAAGTCTGCTTTGGAGCAAAGAGAACCCCAGGTATTTAATCCTCCTGCATTTAATGCATGTGGAAATCAGAGGGAGAGAAAAGCAGTGAGGAGTCATAAGCCAATTTTCTGGATTCAAATGCAAATCATTAAAGACTGATGAATATTTACATCCTCCAGTGAATCCCTCTCAATGGTATTTATTACAGGAGCATTTGCTATATTAATACTTGGCAAGAAGAAGGGAGAAAAAGCCACTCAAACACATTTCTGTGAGCAGTTGGGAGGTCGGGATTTGTGATGACACAACACAAAGAGGGGAAATGACCAATGGGGACAAGCTTGGGCACGTTTGGGCTGAATCCTGACCCTGCTCTGAACCCACTGTTGAATTTTGTCCCATTTTGCCCACCCTGTCCAGCACACTGAGGGCAAAATAAAGCAAAGCTCCCTCTGCAGCCAAGACAAAGTGGCCCAGGTCAGCTCTGAGCTCCAAACAAGCAATAACCTCATTTTCTCCCTCAAAAGGAGGCAAATGCACCCAGCCTTGTGCAGCTGGAAAGCCTTCAGTCTTCTCCCTGGCCTTTTGTAAAGCCAGTACAGTAAATTATAGAGCACCAGCCAGCAGCACCTGCCAGCCAGTGTTTAGAAATTGCTGTCTTTCTGTTTTCAGACAATATCCAATTCTCCCAAATTCATGCTTTTTGCTTGATATAAATCTTAGCTGCAGACAATTTTTTTAAAATTTATATGAGAGCTTTTCCACTAACTGTAACACTAGGTCTTAATGAAAGACCATGAAGGCAGAATATAAGAAAAAAAAATTAAAAACTTTCCTTGTTTTTAGCTATAATTTAATTTTTTTCATCATCAACACCAATTTTGTTATGGTTATTTTTTAACTGTTCCACTGCACCAATAAGTAGGAAAGTTTGAATCATGTTGTCTGCGGGAATACAGAGTTTGAAAATGAACCCACACAGTCCTTCCTTCACCAGGTATCAGATTCAGGTCCAGCAGCAATTCTATCACATCTGGGAATAAATAAACAAGCTCAGGCCCCAGCCAGATCAGAAGGTACTTGAAACACAATTTGCTGACTGTGCCAGCAGTGAAATGAATGTGCACAGAGCCAGAGTCACCCTGGGCAGTGCTTTGCAGTGGTATCAAAAAGCTTTGGTAGAAGATGGAAGAAGCACCTTTGCTGAAGGGCTTTTAGCATGGCAAAAGTTAAAAAGCTGCTCTCCAGAAGTGGCTTTGTCAGACACCCACTGGAATTACTCAGCAGAAGGAAGGGCAGGCAGTGAAGTCTCCCTTTTTAGAGGACAGCACAGAAGTGACAAAGGTCAAACAGAAAACTGAAAACCTGCATTGGGGGCACCATTCAGTATTGTGGCAGCAACAATAAAAATGTAATTTTGCTGAGGGCATGGGGTGTACATTGAGAAGAACAGAGCTGCTTCTTGCTCAGTCCCCCACAGGTTAAATAAATTAGCCTGAGCATGGATCCCACTCTTGCAGAGCTAAAAGTGCAAATTTAGAAAAGGAGTAATAATCTTACAAAGCAACCTTTCTGCATTTTTACCTTTTAAAAAATTCTTCTTCTTTTGCTTTTTCTGTTTTCATTTTCCAGCTTTTTGATTTGAGTCGGGTGGGAAAGATTTGCCTTCCCCCGTTCCCTGCCGTCACTCCTTTTTCACCTTCTTTTTCCAGTTTGTCAGCGAGAGAAAAAAAAATAATTCCTGGCAGTGAAGTCTTCCAGAAATTCTCCCCAAATTGCTGTTGAACGTCGAGTAATAAAAGCTTCCTGACTCCGCAGTGGGGGCAATGATCAGCGCTCGTTTATCAGCGGCTGCCCCCGAGCAGCTGCAGATCCCACAGCTCCCATCCAAACAAGGAACATCCATCTCACACCACGACAGCTTTCCTGGGAGAGCTGCTGCCGTTTATTACAACCCGCAGAATGTTCCCCATCCCCTCTCCTTGGCTGTTCTGCAGCGGTGCTGCCCTGGGAATTGTTCTGGATTGAAATCAGGGAAAGGGAAACTGGGGAGGCTGCAATTCCAGGGAAGCTGAAGGGAAAGAAATGCCATCTCCTCCTTCCCTCCTCGGGGATGTTGGCACGTTGGAAAAGAGCTGCTCCAAGGGGGAACTTCCAGATGGATTTAGCTCAGGGAATCTCCCTGCAGATTATCTCGCTCCTGTGATCTGTTCTTAAAGTTTTCACACCATTTCCCAGAGATACACCACCTTAAAGTGGCAGGAACAGAGCTGTTCATTGCATAGGCAGTAAAGGGAACACCAATAAATTACCTGGGACTTTCTTCACTTTACATCCAAAATAAAGCTGTTCTTTGAAAGTTGTTTCCTAGATGGGATTTGCACAGTGATTGTGAAAATATGGGAGGAGGGAAAGGGCTTCCATGTGTCACTGTGGGGCTAGGAAGTGGCAAAAGAATACAGCAGCAGACTCCTCTTCCAAGCAGCAAGAAGGAGTGATTTATTGAAAAGCATTTATATAAGGGAAATCACGAAAAACAAAGTAGAAAAGTCTCATTGGTCAAAGAAGGCAACACCTCTTTGAAAACATGCTTTGTGCAAAATATCACAAGACACTCACATGACTCGGTGCTCAACACCAGGTGTCTGTCTGTGTTTTCTTTCTACCTTTCCTTGTTTTGTCTCTGAGAAAGATTTCCAGCCTGGGAAATATTTAGGCTGGAGCAGAGAAAAGTCAACAACCTGGGAAAAAACCAGGTTAGGTTCCCCACGAGCCTGCAGCAGTGTCCACATCCATGGACCAGCAAAAAGTCACACCTAATTATGGGAACCCACACTGCAGTCCTTGCAGCTTCCTCCTTAACCAGGTTTGTTTAGAATTTGAGCTAATTAACCAGCAATTCAGCAAAGCACTTAAGCATTAAAGTAGTCCTATTAACATCAGCAAAATGAGCCTGGGTATTTCGAGTTAAGTGTGCATTTAAAGGCTTTGGCCTATGGAGCTGGCTTCAGGCTCCTTGTCACATGCTTGGGGATCCTGGGGAATTCTTCACCAATTGCTCAGGGGCTCTGCACACAGCATGACCCCAGCATCCCATATTACTCATGGAGGAGTAGGGAAAAAAGACAAAAAAGAATCTCAGTAATGTTGTGAGTCCCACTTGGTGGCTGAGTCAGGAGTTCACACCAGGGTTGGTTCACTGCTCACAAGGCTGTTTTCTCAGACTTTCATTAATGAGAGAAAATGGCAGCTCCAGCAGATTCTCCATACAAATATCCCATTTCTGGGCTTAGGGGCAAGCAAAGGATGACAGGGTGGGAAGGCAGTCACACAACCTATGGAAAATGGCAGCTCTCTGCAGAACTGTCCCCTCAGCCATCCCAGGTCAGCAGATGCAGTACCATCATTCCGTGTCTGGAAAGGTTTTGACATTCTGTTCTCTTCCTTGGATCCTCTGGGTCCTCATTCCAGTCCCTCAAACACTTCTGAAGAGCTCAGAGCAGCCTGCAGGGAATGGGCTGAGGAAATTGTGAAACCCCACCACAACAGGACCACAAGCCACATCCACCACCCCGCTCCACACAAGATGTTTCTAATGATGCTGTTTGCTAATACATTTATTGAGTCCCAAATCTAAATGCTCTTATTATTCCAGGCTTAATGCCAGTGCCAAGACTGGGATCAATAGGAAATCTTTCCTCAGCTTTAATGGATGCAGGACCATGCACCCTCTCTGTAGTGATGCTTTGGAAAATTATACGTGTGCTGAGGTGAGAAACAACAGATGAGAGTCTGCCTACATCAGCAGGAAATCCATCATCGACAACCTTGAGAAGGTAAACAGTGGGAAATCCAGGGATTTGGGCTGCTGAAAGGGAAAAGAAAGCAAGCTTCTAACCAAGTGGGCTATATTAAAAGCATTTGCTGTGAGGAGGAAGGAGCAGAGTCGATGTGAAATGTGACAAATTGAAAAATATCCCATTAAGCACAGAACCTTGAAAAGGATTTTCCAGCAAAGGGATGAAGTAAGTGTTTCAGAAAATGAACTGATATGAATTCTGAGCCTTGTCTCCAACTGGCTAAATGTAACATCATTTATTGCCACTTTATATTTGCGTTCGAGCTCTATGGTTTTCCCTGAAGAAATGAGTAATAATATTTAACATAACTGGCATTGTGAAAACTTTAAATTATTCATTTGGAAAAGGACATGCAGCCCTGCTGTAATTCCCACTCCACTGCCACGGTGCATGTAATATATTGTGGTTCAGGTGCTGCAAAGCACAAACCATAAAAATTTAAAATACTACTTCCTGGGATTATTAATAATGAAGAGACTCTCAGTCGGAGTGGCTGTCAGATTGACAGAAGTGATAAACAAAATGTGTTGCTGCTACCAAGGAGGAAGGTTCTCTCCAAGTTCAAAGCTGGACTTTTGTAGTCCCACAAAATGGTTGTAACACCCTCACCCGTTTCCAGGTGGATTAGTCAGGCTCACTTTTAAATGAAAATGAGGCTCAGCTTCCTTCCTTCCCACACCTTCCTCCATTCCTTGCAGAAACAGAAGGGTATAAAATATCAACTTCTCACTGGCACCACTGCTGTGGTTTCCTTTGCCTTTGTTACCTGACAAAGCCTCAGCAGCTGAGCAGCACCTCGGGGTGCAGCAGGGGCCAGGTGACAGCAAAAGGTGCCCCCAGCCTAAAGCTGGGACTAAACCTGCTGGGACTGGGGCAGGTTGTCCCCTCCTGTGCTCCAAGCCAAGCAATGGCCAGGATGCACCAGCTGCACACACAACTCTCCAGCTTAATCCTCACACAGAGCCAGCTCCAAAGAGCAAATGAGATGTGCACATTGCCAAGGGCAGCTGAAGTTAAAATGCTGAGCACTAAAGAATAGAGGAGAAGAGATGGGAAAATCGTGTTTCAGGGTTTAAAACAATCCTGGCCTTGCAGCTTAGGATGAAACATTGATAGGCATGAGCAGTTCCATGCAGCATCTCCTCTACCTCCTCCTGACTGTTGCCCTGGCTACTGCCAGAAACTGGATAAAATGGACAAATCTCAGATCACCTGGCAATCCCCATGCTGCAAATTCCCAGATTTTTAGAGAATCTAATTCTTTAAAGCTTCCCCAAATGGTTATGGCTATGTCCCATCCTACTGGAATGACAGCTTTGCTTCCAAATCTACATCTCAGCAGACTTCCCAAAGGCTGATACTAAAATTGGCATTTGGGATGCAGGTAATGGCATTCTAGTCATTATTTGAATACATAAAAACCCTGGACTATCTAGCAGCAAACAAAGTAAAAATATGGAAAATTTAAGAAAAAGATGCCTTGGATCAAATCCATAGTCCCTGGAGAAAGGCAGGGTCAGTACTCTGCTATTTTTTTTACCCTCTATCAGCTCATCTAATGGGTGTTGTGCTGGAAATGAGTTTCACAGAGGGTGGTAGGAAAAAAAATGGTCTTTTGACTCAATGCCAGGAGGATATTCCAGGCATAAGGAACATTGCAAAAGGACAAAGGCAGCAAATGTAATCAGCCCTGGCATCACCAGTGAGAGGCAGCACAGAATGCAAAGGCTGCACTGGGAGCTGAAAGCAGCTGAGAAGGGCAAGGCACAGCCCCAAGAACAAAAGTGGCTTGGAATTTATTCAGCCAAGTCTCCCTGCAAATCCCTGGGTGCCCATAACCACCAGGAACCCACAGAAGATGGGATGAGAGAAACTGATTTCAGTAGATTCATCCAGGAGAGGGTTTAGCAAAGCAGACAAAGGAATCAGTCACAAATTGGCCAGGGTGAATTAGCAGAGCTCCACTGATTTCCCTTCAGCTGCCCTGATTTACAGCAGCCAAGATTCCTGCCCAGTTCTCCTTTCCAGACCAGTAGGGAATTGCTGTGTGGGGTTCACAGTCTTGCTGAAACCACTTGCACCCTCAGCAGTGGACTTTCATGGCAGAAAAAAGAAGAGGCTCAGCACTCAGCCAAGCCTCCATAGCCCAACACCCATTCCCTGTGTCCATTGCTGCTGTCTCTGCAGGATGCAGCTCCAGGAATGGCAGTGCAGACAAAGTGGGCTTAAGACAGGTAATGGAGCTCACAAACCCAGGCAGCTGTAAAGCCCCTAATTCAGGCACTGATGGCAGAGCAGTTAAGGAGGGAGATTTCTGCCGAGGCTCCACAAATCCTGGGATACTCAGAGTGAAGCTCTGCTGCAGCAGCACATTCTCTGGATGATGGGAGGCTGCTGGAAGCTGCCCCAGGTCCTTGTGAGCACCCTGTGAACAGCCCTGGTGGAGGAGCTGGTGTTTGAGAGGAAGGGCAGCACAGGGTGACATGCAAACAGGAGCAGGAACTCCAAGGACACGAGCAGGGCTGTCCAAAACGTGCAAACAACATCAAGGAGGTTCCCCAAACGCTGCTCTGCTGCTCTGCCCGAGTGCGATGCTGCGAGGATTTATTACAGCTTAATGAGCCTAATGAGCAGGGGTGGTGCTCAGTTCTAATACACATCCAGAGGACAAAGGAATGTGCACGCTGCAGAAGGGGGAGGTGTAGAAGGGGGGCGAGAAGAAGGCTCAGACTTTGCTATTTGTGAGCATGAGGCAGAGAATCCCAAGTGGAGAAAGGAAAGGATGGGGAAGGCAACACAGCCTGTTCCTTTTGATTTGTTATTCCCTTCGTTTTATCCATGTTTTCTTTCCCTGTGCATCCTCCTCCTCCCTCTTCCTTCCTCCCCTGCCCCATCCCTCCTTTTGCCATTTGCTCCATCCCACCAGCAGAGGGGCAGGAGCCGCCTGTCCCCGGCTCATCCAGAGCTCCTGCAGCTTCCCAGGAATGCTCAGCCGGGAATGCTGAGCGGCCTCCAGCCCCACAGTGCCCTCAGAGCCCGTGGCAGGCTGACACCGCTGTCCAGGACAGAGCTCCGAGCAGTCCCCGAGCTACAGGAGCACTCATCCAGCTCCTCTTAATTATTCCTGTTCAGCTGGCCAGGACCAAACGTTATTTTCTGTTAAACCAGCAGGGAAAGGCTGTGAACACCAGGGACCCCCTGATCTCCAGGAACTCTGTGTAAATGCACGGCCCCAGCCACTCCGAGAGGGATGTGGCCAGGGGCAGGAGCACAGGGTGGGAAAAGCATTTGAACGGAGCTGTTACATCTTTTTTTTTTTCTTTTTTTTTTTTTTTTTTTAAATTCCTGGGCTGGTGGCAGGAATTTGCCTCTAGAGAAATTAATTCTCGAGCCTCCTGATGCATTCAAAATAAAGAACAATGGACCACATGATAAGCCTTCTGCAGCCTTCACCACAAAAGAGATGCCGGATGTTTTTTACAGCCTGACAAGAGCTTTCATGCACTTTTGTGTTATGTAAAATTAGGATTTTAGTGCCAGAACAGAGGTATTTCCTGCTGGATTACACTGAAACGAGCCAAGAGACCAAGGGGTCCCCAGTTGTTGGTCTCATTTAACATTTCAGTGAACAGAATGGTCCCTGAAAAGCTGCACATCTTTCAGGATTATCATTGCAGGGACACAATGACAGCTGAAGCTGTTTGTCTATGCCTTGGAAAACAAGGCAACAGCTCCTCTTTTTCCCTTTGGTCCTAAAAGATAAAAGACTTCTGTTGGGTTTTTTTACTTTTTGAATTAGAAGAAATGAAATTCAGAGATATAAAAAGCCAGGTCAAGGGCTTGTCATTGTTGATGGTGCTATTATTTCTGTTACATGGATGGATTTCACCAAAAAGGCCATGCAAAAATGATTTAGGAGCACCTGACTTTGCCTTCTGCCCCAGCAAGGGAACAGGAGACAAGGGAAATGTTTGAAGATTGTGAAGAAATTTAAAAGCACAGCAGGCTTAGCACCTTAGAGGGACAATTCCTGTCCTGGGTCCATTTGTCTCCCTGCAGCCACACAAGTGCTGACAGAAGGATGAGAATGCTGATGCTGCAGGAGGAGCAGCACGAGGAGGGGACATCCTCCTTTGGTGGGAGAAGGAAGAAGACATTCCAGTCCTGCACTTTTAAAAAAGAAAAATTGCCAAATTGAAGCCTCCTGAAATCCTGCCTGCATTTTTCCAGCAGCACCAAGGTGGAAGTCAGAGGGAGCTGCTAAGCTCTCAGTGCTTTGGAGAACAAGCCTGTTAGGAAAGCACCCCCAAAAGGACAGACAGCAAATTTAAGCACACCTTTAAGAGTTTTCCTTTCTCAATCCCCATATGATTAATTCAAGGAACTATCTGAAAAAAGCTGGACTTCAGGGATTACATCACATCAGCAAAAGCCTCATTTTTATATTCTATCTCTGTATCCTTTCTCTGACAGAGGAGCCAGACACAAAAAACGCTTGGCAAGAGATGATGGAAGCTATGAAACACCCACATAGGTTAACGCTGAGAGTCACTTTGAGTGACTCTCAAAGTGATTCAGCTACAAAAAATGTCCTTAAAAAAAAAAAAAATCAGGAATTTAAGGTCCTTAAACCACAATTTGCAGTCTGTAAATTCCACAGGCTTTGTGGGGTGCTTTTAAGGATCCAACAAACAACTGGTTTGATGCTCTTCAACTTGCATGCAGTATCTAAGACTGTACTGAAACAAAAAGCCTATAAAGAGGAAGTTGCAGATACACCCCAGGTGAAGGCAGGGACAGCAGCTGGGCTGCCAGCACAAGCCTTGTCCACCCTTGGGTCACTATCCAAAGCTGTTGTTCCTGCTTTAGAAAGAGCAAGGACAGAGCCCTGAGCTGCAGCCAAACCTCCCTGCCCTGGTTTTGATGCACCCTGGATTGCCCTGACCCCAAGGTTAGATCCAGGTCAAAAGCTCAGAGCTGCCTCAATGAAATCCATTCCGACAGCGAAGGGAAGCTCCGAAAGGGGAACACTTGGCAGAGCTGGGTGTTTCTCAGGTTTCACTCAGAGGGCAGTGCCAGGACAATGCACGCCTGTCTGTGGATGCGATGCAGGAGCTGGCCGGCAGCATTGCCGCCCTGAGGCTGCTGGCAGCGGGCGGGCAGGACTGCCCCGAGGCTGCAGAGCCCCGCGGGGCTGTCCCGCACACCCGTGTCCCTGACACTCGTGTCCTTCACACCCGTGTCCCTGACACTCGTGTCCTTCACACCCGTGTCCCTGACACCCGTGTCCCGCACACCCGTGTCCCTCGCACCCGTGTCCTTCACCCGTGTCCCTGACACCCGTGTCCTTCACACCCGTGTCCCTGACACTCGTGTCCTTCACACCCACACCGCTCGCTCCTGCAGCATCCCAGCACCAGGCACAGGAAGCACCTCGCCTCATCATCTCATTCTCCCGGGCTAAAAATCAACTGCTCGCAGGTTTTAGGAAGAGACGGGGGAGAAAGTCAATTTCAGGTGTTTTCTCAACCCAGTCTCCTGAGAGCAAGGCAAGTCCAAAGAAAAAAATACCCTGAAAGACTTGAAACCCATGTCCACTCCTCCTCAGGGGGACAGCCTGCCTGACTTCAGCAGCAGCTTCGCTTTCTCAAGAACAAAGCTGCAATTTGCCCCTCTCACTTAACCTCTGCCCAAGCTTTTCACCTGAGCCTCAGCTCCTTATTAGCAGCTCTTTAAACAGCCCCTCTGCCCCGGGGTGAACTCACCCTACCAGAACCCCTTCTACAGAGAGCAAAGGAAACAGCTCGTGAATTATTTTGCTTTTATCATAAATAACCTCTCCTTCTGGTGAAGGGATTTCCAGCCCGTTAACTTCAGGCCTGCTGCACGGAGGAGATGAACCACAGCCTGCAGAAATCAATAGCTCTGACTCTAATGAGTTCTAAATCACGCTCAGCACGCCCGGAGATACATCCCACACTTCCAGCAAAGAAAAATATGGATGTCGGTAGCTGCATTGGCAGCAATATATGCTAATGAAGGTAATGTAACCTAACAACACGTGAATTATTGATGTGGGCATGTTTGAACAGAAAAATCAGCAAGGAATCACACCACACTAATCCACGCCAGTGTTTGTTCACCAACAGGCAGCTGGAACTGTGGCAGTCCTGAGAACACTCGTTACCACTCGATCAGCTTGAAAAGATCTTTGTTGGGCAATCCACATCTCACCTGCTCCACAAGTCATTTAAATTCCACTTTGTCATGTGACAATGGGGGATCTCAACAAGCCCTCAGCACTGGTATCAAAGGAGCGAATTTTACACACCCACAGTTTCCCCTGAGCTTTTCAGAAATTCATGACAAATCATATTGCTTTGCTCGAATTATTTTGCTTAATCTCATATATCAGAGTCACGGGTAAGGGCTGGTTTAGCTTCCGATTCACAACAATTCATAGAAGTCTAGCTCTCCTGAATGCAGCCGAGTTGCTCCTGATTGGGGTGAGGCACGTGGAGAATGGAACCAGTTCCTTTGTCTGGCACAGCTCTGGTTCCCAGGATGTCAAGGCAGTTGACTCAGCTCTATCCTAAAATAAACACGGTTTGTCTACCTAGCCAGGTTTATCACATCCATCACCATGTTATCCTAACGTATTTAGGGAAAATTCATTTTGTACCACGGTAAAAGCAGGATATATGTTCAATAACCATCAGTGTTAATTTTGCTGTTATTCCATTATCCTGCGAGATCTAATAATTCTGTCTGTACTTTGGGGTGGGCTGGCTCCACCTCTGTGGTATCAGGGAACTACATTGCAGACAGGCTTTGTTTTGGTGAGGGCTGTTGGGGAATACGGATTTTTACAGTCTCATCATGTCCTCACCAGGTTATACTGATACGCATCATCCCCACAGGGATGTAGACAAAAGATTTCCTAGTTCACGCCGCAGCCAAAAAATCCCAACACAACCCGCAGCCAATCACACATTCCTGGGATTTTTAGTGCTGTATTCAGGTGTGAGAGAGTTGAGAGGGCAGGGGAGAACAATGTCCCTGTCCCCCAGGAACTCAGCCACTCTCCCCAGAGAAATCAGCATCCTCAGTGCCCAAATCAGCTTTGCAAAGCCAGAGAAGAAAGCGGAGCTTAACTGAGATAATTAAAACAGCTGCTTATTTCGGCAGAGTTATCACATTACCTCCTCGCAAAGCGGGCCATTAATCTTACTGATAATAACATATTGCACACTGCTCCTCACTTTAAGAAACCATGCTTTTTTTCCAGTTGTATTTATGAATATTTGGGGATCTTTTTTGAGGAGGGAGGGCACTGGGGGACTGCTGCGTGCTTATTTGCCATGTTTAAACAGATAAACACACAGTGAAAGATAAGCCCTTTTTATTTATTGAATGAATGTGCCACAATTCCCATCAGCAGAGCAAGGGACACGTACGTGTGCGCAACCATGCAGGAGCACATCCCGATTTTGTTTTACCTTTTCCGGAGCCGGGAACTGCAGGTGGTTTACTTCCAAAGGCGTGATCAAAGGAACTGTCTGAAAACCATCTTCGTTGGATGGTGGTTTGTTGTTCTTGTCGTTCAAATTACTGCCCAGCTTCACCATCCTTGCAGCCGGCTTTCCAGACCTGGCACGGGGGAGATGAGCAATGTCACAGGGGCACTGCAAAGGGACAATTCCCGCCTTGCCCGGCTCGGTTTGGGTTCAGGTGGCGGTCCCGGGGTTTCAGGGAATGTCACTTCACCAAAGCACTCGCCTTAACACCCTCTAAACCCCAAAAACAGCCTCTAAACCCCACAAACAGCCTTTTAACATCACAAACGGCCTTTAAACGTCACAAACAGCCTCTAAACCCCAAAAACACTCTCTAAACCCCAAAACCAGCATCTAAACCCCCAAAACAGCATTTTAGCACCACAAACAGCATTCAAACCCCACAACAATCCTTTTAACATCACAGCCTTCAAAACCCACAAACAGCCTTTAAACAAACCCCTCGCTGTCAGCCCAAACACGGCGGATCCCAAAGCGCCGGGAGAGCCACAAGCACTGGTGGGAATGCCACCAACGCGACTGGGAATGTCACCAGCACTGGTGGGAATGTCACCACTAGCACCGGGAATGTCACCAGTACCACCAGGATGCCACCAGTACCACCGGGAGTGTCACCAGCACCACCGAGAGTGTCACCAGTACCACTGGGAATGCCACCAGCACCACCGGGATGCCACCAGCACCACCGGGAATGTCACCAGCACCCACCGGGAATGTCACCAGTACCACCGGGCATGCCACCAGCACCACCGGGATGCCACCAGCACCACCGGGAATGTCACCAGTACCACCAGGATGCCACCAGTACCACCGGGCATGCCACCAGCACCACCGGGATGCCACCAGCACCACCGGGAGTGTCACCAGCACCGCCGGGAATGTCACCAGCACCACCGGGACGCCACCAGCACCGCCCCGCCACCGCGGACACGCAGCGGGACACGGCGCGTCTCGCACTGACCCCAGGAGGGTTTTTTACCCTTCTCCCCTTTTTGCAGCCCCCCTGAGGGTTCAGCTCCCTCTCCCCTGCACATGCCAGAGTGCCCGGCGGTTCCCCGTTCCCCATCTCCCCGGCAGCGGGGGCTCGGCGGGCACGGCTCCGTTACTTACTGCCAAGCAGGCGGCGAGAGGCGGCGGCGGGGCCGGTGTGGAGCCCGCGGTGTCCGCGGGGGGAGCGGTGCTGAAGGGACAGCGCCCCCAGCCGGCCGCGCCTGAGGCGCCCCGCGGCCATGGCCGGCGGGGGGACAGCGCCACACTCGCACGGCCCTGCCCGGGCACTGACAGCGCCGGCACCCAGGGGATCCTGGGTGGCTTCATGGGGACAGGAGCACTGTTGTCGCACTCCGGCCTTGGGTGGTGTTGAGCACTGTGTCGCTCACTGGGGTGTCACATGGGATCGTGGGATGGTTTGGGTTCGAAGGGACCTTGAAGATTATCCAGCGGCACCTCTGCCATCGTCAGGGACACCTGCCACTGTCCCAGGCTGCTCCAACCTGGCCTTGGATCTTCCAGGGATGCAGGGGCAGCCACAGCTTCTCTGGGTACCCCAGGGCCTGCCACCCTCCCAGGGAACAATTCCTTCCCAATACCCAAACCTAGATTTCCCTCTTTCAGTGTGAAGCCATTCCCCCTTGCCCTGTCACTCCAGTTCCTGATGCAGCGTTTTCCCGCTTCCTTGCACACACTGGGGTCTCCACACAACCTTCTCCAGGCTGAACATCCCTAATTTTCTCACCTTGTCCCCATAGGAAGGTTTCCCAAATTCTTTTTCAGCTTCCTGGCACTCAGTCACTCTCCCTGGTGCCCACTGGAATACCTGACAGGAGGTTGGAGCAGCTGGGGCTCGGACACTTCTCCCAGCTAACAAGAACAGGACAAGAGCAAACAGCCTCAGGTTGCACCAAGGCAGGTTTAAACTGGATATCAGGAAGCATTTCTTCATGAAAGGGTGGTCAGGCAGGGACAGCAATGGAATCACCATCCATGGAAATGTTCAAAAGGAATCACCATCTGTGGAAGTGTTCAACAACCATGCAGACGTGGCATTTACAGTGGAGCTGGCAGTGCTGAGTTAGTGGCTGGACTCAATGATCTTGGAGGTCTTTTCCAGCCTTAGGGATTCTGTGATTCTCAAATGCTGGGATGCAGGACAGGAGCACAGCCACCATCCCCTGCAGCAGGAGGCTGAGGTCTCCTGGAGACACAGGGTACTTTGGGATGACTTCAGTCTGATTTGTATATAAATTTAGAATTTGCCTCCAGAGCTGGCAACTTGGCATTTTTCACGAGACCTAAATATACTCCTTGAAGGCGTGAACTGTTTCCATAATAAAGCCTTTGAGAACTGACTTGTGAAAACTCATTTAAAGCTGTATTTTGGCAGAGTGAGGGGAAGTGCTGACTGAAGCTTGTTCACAGCAGAGGGGAGAGCTGAGAGGAGGGGTAGAGAAGGGCAGCTCAAACTACCTGCTACTAACACCACCTTACACGGCCCATTAAAGATCCTATTTCCAACAGTTTCACCAGTTTCTCATGCTTGGGTTGGAATTTTCTCTATCACATTTCTGGATAAGGCCAAACTTCTACAGTAAATTTCACCTGAGAGTTTTTAGGAATAAAGTTGTGCCAGAGATACAACTTAACCTTGAACAACTTTTGCTTGGAGTATTACAAATTTTTGGCAGGCAGTTTTTTGGTGTTCTCAGAATATCTGGGGGAAAAAAAAATCAATCACATCAGGAGGTTTGGGGAGTTCACATTCAGAAAACATTTCTTAAGCAGGGATTCCTTTAGATCTGATCCTTCAGAGGTGTGTTCAGCTCAAGACTGAACAAGATTTCCACTGAAATTACAACTCCAGGCTGCTGCAGACAGACCAGGGAGATGCCTACAAAGAAAGCTGGTAGGCTGCATCCCACAGATAAAGGAAAGTGTAGGATTTAGGCTCTATAGGTCTGAGAAAGCACATAAAAACCCATTCACTAAAGATCATTGATTAAATTACTACAATCTAATGTGTAAATATTGCAGTAATACCAGAAATCAGCCATCCATGCCCACCTGGGATAGGATCTGTGCAGAGATACACTAAGTTATACACCCTGCAAAGTCCTTTTCTCATGTCCCTGTGCTGGTTCAGCCCAGGATGATCATTAGGACCTTCATAATGTGGAGCTGTAAGAAAATCCAAGAGCACACACTTTGCAAGTGGTACCAAAGCCTGGTCTCATCCCAGCCTGATGCAAAGCCTGCAGAGGCTCCTGTCAGAGCAGTTGGTGCTGCTGGAATCACCGAGGCTGGGAGGAGCCCTGGAGCCCAGCCAGTGCCTCAGGCAGGGACAGCAAGGGCAGGATGCTCAGGGCTGCTTCCAGTTGGGTTTTGAATATCTCTTGTGGGTGGAGACACAAGTGCTCTGGGAAACCTGCCCCAGTGTTTAGTCACCCTTACAATAAAATAGATCTTCTCGTGTTTAAATGAGATTTCCTGTGTTTCAGTTTGGGTCCTTTGTCCCTTTTCCTGTCACTGGGCACAGCTGAGGCTTCTCCAGCCTGAACAATCCCAACTCCATCAGCCTCTCCCAGAGGGGCAGATGCTCCAACCAGACAATTACAACAACTCATTCCCAAATTCCAGTATATTACATTACAGGATCTGAAGTGATTTGACCATCCACAAAGATTAACAGATCTGTGCTTACCTCCCACTGAACATATGGATTTGAACTGCTCTAGCTTCTCTTTCAGCAAAATGGCTATTTTTAATGGAGGCAATAGGAAATATTATTAAACAATGCAAAGGAAATATTGCATTGCAACTCCATGAAAATGGCATTGGGGTTTTCCACCTTTATCTGATAATTACCAACTTGAGGGCTCTGTTGAAAAGCAAAGTGATGTCTTTCATAGCTTTCAAATGCATCCTCTGATCTAAAAACCAAATAATTTTCATCCACGTCAACACTGGCAATTAATATCCTGCTTAGCCAAAATATTCCATTAATGACACCTAAGCTGATGCTCTGACTTCAGAGAGGTCTTGAGCAACACTTGACAAACACAGTGATGTGAAATCTCCAGAGTCATCTGTGCAAACCCATGGAAACTGGGGTTGCATCATGAAAAAATAAGGTTGCAAATCAAGTTACCTGCTTGTTCCACTCCTCTGCTCAGTTGAACTCACAGAATTTAATATATTAACTTTTTGTTGTTGTTGTTATGCCTGAATACTCTTCATGGTAACCAACCTAAGGGGCAATGAGGGGAATCCCCTTCCTTGTGCATTGCTCCCACTGTAACACACCTTTCCTGTAGCTGCAGATCTCCTGACAATTAACCAGAGCTCAGCTCTGCTGGAGATATTCCATGTGCCCCAGAGAGCCCAGCTCAGCATGGCCAGCACTCCAGCACTGGCACCAGGAACCACTTTTCCCCCCAAATCCTTCTAGGTCTGAGTGCCAGCAGCAAGAACCTGTGAAAAATGAGCAGATGCTGCTTTTACCTTTTGACTTCTCAGGGTGGAAGCACATTTTAAGCAACGTTTTTCAGTGGCACCATCTGAGAAATTTGGCAGTGTGGTGGAGGGAGATGAGCAGAGAGATATCCAAAGCCTTCCTTGGAACTACATCCAGTAACTTCCATTTCCTCCATGAGGCTGAACCAGCCCTGTGACTGCTTAGGGTCAGTTAGGGTCAGTTTGAAAATACTTCTTTGTAAAATCCCTTTCTCACAAACAAACAAACAAACAAAGAGACTACCAGGAGTAAATTCACTTAGCAGGATGCTTCATGGCAAAAATAGATGTCTGAAGTTGCCAGCAGGATCCCAAAAGTGAGCATTCTGTAGGGACAACATTAAAGCAAGCCCAAGTGAGTATGAGAAATCAGAGTAACACACAGATTTTCTTACAGAGCCAATTCAGAGCCTGACATTTCCGCCCACACAGCACAACTCGGTGACAGGCAATAAGACACAGCAGCAATATGAGCAACATGAGACTCCAGAGGAATAAACAATATATTTCTTCTGTCAACAAAAATATATGCCTCTCTTTACTCCTTTCATAAGTCTCTCACAATTATTAATGCACTGGGTTTGTGTGGCAGGGGGGCTGCAGGGGTGGCTTCTGTGAGAAGCTGCTGGAAGCTTCCCCCATGTCCCATAGAGCAGCTCCAAGGGGGGAACACCTCTGGGAAACAGATTTAGGAATGGGGGTAAAACTGCACAGCTGCAGGCAGGAGGGAGGAGTGAGAATGTGTGAGAGGAACAGCTCTGCAGATACCCAGGATGGGGAGAAGGAGGAGAGGAGATGCTCCAGGTGCTTCAGAGCTGAGATTCCCCTGAAGCCCAAGGTGAAGCCCAAGGTGAAGCTGAGCCCAGGAAGAAAGGAGGGTAACAGGGCTTGGGCATAAGCATTTCACTGTGTTGGCAATTCTGCAGCTTGTAAACAAAATATCAGTCACAGCACAGCTCAGCCTCTCCCCACTCCAAGCCTGAACACATAAATCAACTTCTCTTCAATGTTAATGAATATTATTCTACTCACTTGCTCCTTGATCTATGAAACACTTATTGTCTCACTTCATAAAATACGTTTCCTGCACACCAAGCATTTTTCTCTATAACGTTCCTGCTCATTAGTACAAGGGACAATATTTTATCTGTTTTCATATATTGAAAACCTGGGACCAGGTTTTCAATGAAAGCACAGAGAAAAACATGAATAGGAAGTAGGGGTTACTTAGAAGAGAAACTACAGAACTTAAAGGCACTGAGTGAGGACAAAGTTTCAGGAATTCACAATAGCCATGGTAGGGCAATCCTAGGAGTAACACCATCCACCTCGGACTGTTCAACCAGAAGATTGTGTTTGTTTCTCAAACATTCACCTGAGTTCATGTCAAAATTAGTCCAATACAGCAGTGAAACCAGTACAGTGTTCTTTTCCTTGGGAGATCACAGACAACTTAGCACTGTACTCAACATTTTTTACCCTTTCCATAGCTGAAGATACTTAAATACAAGGAGGTGTAAAAAGTGACATGTCCATTTTAAGCTGGGTTTTAGTCACTGCTGTGAGGAGCTCCATCAGCACCACTGGCTTCCTGTCACACACAGTAGGAACCAGAAAACAATCATACAGCAGAACAGGGGGAAAATCTAAAAGCCATGTTAGTTTATTATTCATTTCAAAATACAGGAGATTACAAAGATTCTGGAAGAGAGGGAACATTTGTCAGTGCCATCCTGAGCCTTCCTGCACAGCTCTTTCAATCTGCCTCTGTTCCTCCTCAAACAGGACTGCCAGGAGTGCAATAAATCTCACTCACTGCCAGCATGGAGGGATCCTGTCCTGACCTCTGGGAGATGGCACAAATCAGATTTGTTCACAGCCCAGCCCAGCAACATCCACAGCTCAGCTGAGCCCCTTGGGTGAGACACAAAGGTGGAGCCCAAATTTAGAGAAAGAAGAAGAGGTCCTCTCTTAATCTGCTGCCCACATTCAGCACAAGAGACACGACAGAAGAGGAGCCATAGTCACTGGGAGGTTAAAGCACTCAGTATCTTCCAGGAGGTGATCACCCTCTCTGGATCAAGGCATATTCCCTTTTTTCCTTAAGGGCCTCCATAACTTTTCTTTCAACAAAATGAAACTGCAGCTACTCACATTAATTTTCCCTAGGCTGAAGCTTTCAAAGCTTCAAATTTTTCTGCCTCAGATCAGAAGGTCCTGATGCTGTCACTAATGAGTGAGAAACTTCCTGTGAATATTTATTAAAAATCCACTGTGGCTTAATATACTTCAATAAAACTTGCTCTTTTCCTCCTAAAGTAAAATTCCTCTTAAACCAAAGTTTCTCTTGCTACTTCAGTTTGCTGGAAAGCCCATGATGTTAAACCCATCCATGGCTGTTTTGGTTTTTATGCAAATCCCAACCATCAGAGTTATATAAGTGCTTATGCAATGAAAAGAAACATAATACACAAACCTGTCCGTGTCACTGAGAGTTATTTACAAGAGCTACAAATCAAAGTTCTGTTTTGCTTTATATTTAAGGGCCTACTGCACAGGCAAAATGTCATATATGCCCAAAATTTGCTTTCAGTCACTTCCCCTTCCCAAAGAAAAAGAAAACTACAATTCAGCTGCCTGCTGAAGGCTATTCCTTAGTCAGAGTCCATGCAAAATTGTATTAGAAGCTTTGAAGTTAAAACATGAACATTGACTACCAGGGAGGGCCCTAAAGACAAAGACATTTACTGGATGTAAATGTTCAGTGAAGACAAAGGTCACCTTCTACTTCCCCAAAATCAAACCATGTTGGAAGCTCCACATGCTCTCAACTTTTGCTTCAGAGCTGAAATCTTTTCATGGAGGAAATCAGCAGTGAAATATTATTAACCTTGTTGATTGATTATGTTGTAATGCCAAGTTATGATAACCTCGAGGCCATGGCACTGCAGAGCCTCAGCTGGTGGGACACAGGAACCTGATTCATCCCAGCTCCAGAGCAGATGGGGCACGAGCAGAGGAGCTGTGGGCAAGCCAAGCCTGCATCCAGCCTGCAGGAAATGAGGTTTTATCTCAACTGGTGGCTTTGGGCCAGATCAAGCTGGAAACAAACCCTTCTGAAAATGCCCACAAACTGGAAATTCCCAGAAAGGTCACTTCAGAATCATCCAAACACTTCCAAAGCAGCATCCCCAAGTTGCCAGGGCTGCAGCTGATTGGTGACATGGTCTGTGGCAGCAGCAGCAGCAGCATCTGCACACAGCAGCTCCCACAGAATTCCCTGGCTCCTGTGCAGAGGATGCTGAGGACACCCTGGGAAGGCTGCCCAGAGCCACAGCTCCACTGCAGGGAGTGCAGGAGCTCCAGTGAGGCCTCAGCCAAGCTCTCAGTGCTTCCAGACATGGAAATCACTGTGGAGTTCAGGCTCCCTGCACTTCACTTTCAGCTTTTTACAGCCTTTGGAAGTGGTAGCCCAAGGCCACCAGCTGAAGTTTTGAGCCCCAGGCCATGGACAAAGAACTCCAAGGCAGAGTTGCCTTGAGCTGCTCCAGGAACCAGGCAAGAACTCCTCAAATGGGATAACTTCAACCAAAACCTGTCAGGATGTGCTAATTCCAGCTCAACTTTGACCAATTAATCTCCAGTTAGCATGGAACAGTCATACAAACCCCAAAGGCTTTACTCTCCACTGCTTACCTTCATCCAAAGTCATTTGTATTTATGACACATAGGGGAAAGAGCTTATCCAGACCAGCTTTTGGATCATGAGATAAGTGTCTGACACCATTATTTACAGATAACAGAAATTCAACAGCAATGCCTTTAGCTGCTCCCTTCCACCTCTG
Organism: Muscicapa striata striata; assembly: GCA_030060385.1. Classification (NCBI taxonomy): domain Eukaryota; kingdom Metazoa; phylum Chordata; class Aves; order Passeriformes; family Muscicapidae; genus Muscicapa; species Muscicapa striata. The sequence continues at coordinate 330,575 of JAREIS010000012.1, read as the reverse complement.
TAGCCCAAGGAGCCTCCTCAGACCTCCTGGCAACTGTTCACAGAGCTGAGATGAAGAAATGTCAAACTTTGAGAATAAGCTGGAGTTTGTGTTCTGTACAGAAAGGTAAATTATGCACTGAGAGCAAGGCAAAGCAAAGACAAAATGTGACCTCTGTATTTGCACATCTGCTTCAGTTCACACTCCAAGGGAGATTGGTTATTAAAAACTTCAGGTGAGTGATCTGCATTTTGAAGGATGTGAAGGAACAGCTGTGCTGCCCAGGAGCCACAGCAGGACAGTGTGACACTTGCCCTTGGTTCTGCAGTGAAGGTTAAGGTCTTCAGAGAAGAATCAGTTCTTTTCTGAATCTCTGCTCTGGGATCCAGTGTCCTGAGGATCCCTAATTTACTTTTCACTCCTTTTAACAAAGAGGGTTTCAATGAAGTTTTTCATGTTTATCCAACCCTTTTTCTCCTTGTTGAGCACGTTACTTACTTGGAACATGTGAGATATTTTAATTCAACACTGCAATTGCATTTCTTTTGCATTTTACACTTAAATGATCACATAAATTAAAAAAAGAATGCACAGAGGTTTGGTTTGCAGGGCTTGGGCTGGATTCTTCTCCAGGCCCTTTTTTCAGCAGTTTAACTGCTCTGATGACCCTTGTTCCCAACTGTACCTTTGAAATTTGGTCACTACAGCAGAAAGCTGAACTTCATTACCCAAAAAGTCAAAATTTAAACCTGAATCAGCATTTTTTTCCCCACTGTAACCAGCTGTTCTGGCCCAAAGTGATTTGAAAAATTTAAGAGCCTTTCAAAGTACTGCCAAATGGAAAGTTGTTGATTAGTAGATCCCAAGCAATTAATTACCTCATCATCACCACACAGACCCTTTAGACTGTAGGAGGTACATGAGGATGATTTAGGGCCATACTTATCTTTTATAATTTCTTTTAAAACAGCCCCACAGTCAGAGGTCTGTATTTATCCAAAGAATCTTAATGTGTTGGCTAAACTTCATGCAGACATTTAGGTTAATGCACCTCATCTATCCTGTTAAAGTAGCAATTATGCATCTGGAAGAAAAGTGTTTCCAGGGCCCCTGAAGTCCGTGCCAGTAAAGTACCAACTGCAGCTGCAGTTTACAAGAAAAGGAAAGTTAGAGTAACAACTCTACAATTTACAAACCAGGATTATAAACTAAATATTCCTAATGCAAACATTTCATTGATAGAACTGTGGGCACAGGGAGATCATTTCATTCAGCCAAAAAACCCCCTCAACTCCCCCCAAAATCCCATGTGTGACTCTAAACATGTGTTTTGAAAATACCAAAGAACTATGACATTTTTGCTCTGCCAGAAAAATGATCACATCTTGATTGAATACTTTGCCTTCTCATTTCCTTTCCCAAGCTGAAATGTCAACTATTTTAAGTAAAATCTGAGTATTACCCAACCACAAACCAGAAGAGAACCTTGATGCTGCAGCTGTCCCTGAAAAGGCACATTCCAGTTCCACACTTGCAGTTTCACCACGAAGAAAACAGAGATGAAACCTTTCCAAGTGCTTTGCTGCCTAATGACACCATCAGCAGTGTTATTAAAGCTCAACACTGACACTGCAGTCATTAGATCTGCAAACACCAAGACATTATGGCAGGAGAAAACAATCCTTTTATTGAAAGCCAGAACATCTCATTGTGACAGGTGAATGTTTTACTCCCAAGATGAACCCCATATACATAACTATTTTAATGCAGTTTTCATGTTCCAGTCACACAATTTGCTGGCTTAAAAGGCTTTAACAGTCAATCAAGGGCTCAAGTATTAAGCTGCAGAACAGAAGAAAATGATATTGTGTTATTGAAGTCAGGTAGATAAACACACCTCCTGATTGTGATGGTACCATTATGTGCCTCAGGATGAACAGCAGAGAGAAAACATTCACCTGGTTTCATATTCCAAATACTCACTGAGATTCATGTATAAATGGATGAAAGAACAGAGAGGGATATTGTGTAATATTTTAATATCATAAAGTCAAATTTATGCAAACTGGGGAAAAAAGGAAAGTGGGGTTTATGTCTAGTGTGGAATTCTGCCTTACTGAATTTGTGTTTATTATTCTGACAAGCTACAAAAAATAAAATATATAAATACAGAGACAACAGTAAATGTGTATCTTTTCCTTTGCAAGCAAACTGTCACAATATTATGCTCATTAAAAAGCTTTCTAAAACTAATAGCTCAGTGAAACACCAGACTTAATGGCTTGAGATAAATATCTTGCAACAGAGCTGTTTAAACCACTGTAAAAACAAACCTCTTAAACAGCAGAAACACAAACACCAAGCAAACAACAGAGAACCTGTGTTCCCTGAAGTCACTTTGCAGTCTTGCACTGACTCCAGGAAGAACTAGATCAAAATAAAAGCTTTCACTTTGTTTGTATTTCCTTTGGGGCTGAATCTTCTTTTATTTTCTGGCTACACCCAGCCAAAGATGGACTCGTCCTAGAGGAAAAAAAAGTGATAAAAGTGAGTTGGTACATTCCCATTAATATTAAAAAAAGTCTCTATATCAAGTGGGACAAATAAAAACTGTTCAGACTCTTCAGACTGTACTTTAGACCATCAGGGAAGGATTTAGCTGAAGAAGAAGGCAAAATCCACCTCCCTTTGCCTGTGAGGATGGAGCTGCTCTGCTCCCCAAGTCACTGAAATCTTGAAAACATTTGAGCTCAGTCAGCAATACTTCAGAATATAAATGGCACTTATTATAATAACATTAAACAGGATCAGTGCATGTTTTTAATACTATTCATTTGCTTATTTTAGGGTTTTTTTGGTCTTTATTGGACTGTCTACATACCCTGTCCAGGTATGCCCCATTCTGTGACCTCTGGATCCTGTCAGAGCCTGCAGGAGAACATCAGGTTGAGAAAAATCATCATTTGCAGTCACATGGAATCTAATCTTAATTGCAACATTCCAAGGAATAAATAGTTAGCATTAAAATTCAAGTAGACTTTTGTTCCCTCAAAAAAAAAAAAAACAAACAACTATTTGTAGAGGCAATAAAATGCAGCATTAATTTTCTACATTTATTAATCTAGGGGAAGAAAAAAAGATAAAAATGAACCCAGTTTATTCAGACTTGATCCCTATCTAAATATCTCCTAGAATTATTCCATTTGCTTCTTGATTAATGAAAAATTCAGATCAATAGGAGACTTATCTCCTAGATTTGCTGTTGTGCAAAGTCTGCTAAGTAGAAAGAAGGTATTAAAATTTATGGTTTTTACTGAAACAAGGCTCCTGAGAGAGGAGGTAAAATTACAATTAAGGACAGAGCAAGAGGGGAGGAGGAGGGATTGGTTGGTTGGTAAGGTTTTTCAAGTCACTGGAAATTATACATAAAGAAAATTATCTTTCTGTAAAAGAAATGAGTGGCTGAAAAGGGGACAGGCCCTGTCCATAAATCCAAGGTTAAACAGCACTTGGTGATCCATAACAAACAGAAAAGCAGCCATTATGGTAAGATGGCAAATCCACCCAGGAAATCATATATAAGCAGGATTTTGGCTTTTTTCTTTTCCTTACAAAAACTTGAAATCTAATAATCTATTAAAGATTCCTCCTCCTTTTTTCTTGACACTTCTTTTCCTTAAAATCAAACAAATATAAATCCAGGAAGATTTTTTTTTTTAATTCACTGTCCTACATATCCATGGATGTGTGTGTTTTACACATAGATATATGTCCAACATAAACATAAATAACTTTGCACAAACACTTCTGCAATGATCTCAGCTGTGAGAGAAAGCACATGGAACAGTTTCCATGGGAGGAGAGATTTATTAGATTGGAACTTCTTAGCACAGAAATATGACAGAGGCCAATGGAACCTTGAATATGAATAGCACATAATAAATAATTAATATAATGTCATAATTCCAGAATTAATCAGGAACTGGACTAAAGCCAACAGAAGAAGTGTTTTTACACACAATGCAGAATATTTGCACAATAATTGGGGAAGAAGTGGTTGAAGCATATTTCAGTGGAATTTCTTCTCCTATTCAATAACATCCACTGGGGTAGAGATTTCTGCTCTGAACCAGAATTGCACTTCTTTTGTTCTCATGAAGAAGATTTTTGAGGGAGTATTTTCTAGTCATGTGTGTGAAACCAAATCCAACATTCAACAAAACAAGACACTGGCAGGAATGGTCCCACATTTTGGGGTACATCCCAACATGCCCCCATGTGGAAAACTTAGATCAGCACCAATGCAAGGGAAGAAAAACTGCTGAGGGTAAAAGTGGCATTTTTTAACTTGCCTGGTAGCTCTTCATGGATTAGTATATTCTTTTTCCTAATAATTCATCCAACTGTGAGGTCAGAAATTCCAATTCCATTTGTAAGCATACACTGTATTATCTTAAATTGTGCAGCAGCTACAATGCCTCTAATTGAAATTGGCTGAATGCAGAGCACCAGTTTTAATTCCCAAGTCATTTTCCAGTAATGAAAGAGCTGCATTCAGGGCACACAGTGAGAACATGTTCGATGGTTTTGTTAAATTGTGTTACAGCAACCTTTGGGGAGCATCTAATTTATTTATTGTATGTATGAAATCAACCACTATTTTCCTACGTGAAAAAATAAATTATTATTCATACAACGACTGCCTTGGACCCATCTGTGAATAAGTTTAATTATGTATTTCACATGTTCAGAAAAACTTGCAGATGTTTTATGTGCATGTCTTTAATGTCAGGCTGCAGCAAACACTTCCACCATCCTTCCTCCAAATTAACATATACAAGATCCTCCATGAAACAAAACATTTTTTTCCAGAAAAGCTGGGAGTGCCTAAAGCATGGAATGAATTCCATTTGTGACTTGTAAAACCTACTACCCCAACCAAACAGCTGAATGGACCTTAAACCTTGGGATCTTCACTTGTATTAATAATTTGTTTTCTCTAGTAAAATAAAACATGATCAGTTCATTTCCTACCTTCTCCATTAAACTGGCTGCAGGTCAGCAGTCGACTTCGGAACTTTTCATTTTCCTCAAGCATTTTTGAAATCACTTTCCAGACCTTGTTCCAGAGTTTGGACTGAAAATAAAATGTGAAGCATATAAAAAGTTTGCATTTAAACATCTATAGGGCAGGACTTTGAATTCCCCACAATGGCTATGAAGTCCAGCTGGATTTTTTGTTGAGGACTGAGAAAGAAGGGATATATATGTGGGGTATATGCAAGATTTAAAAGAAACATAAATTTCTCCATGATTTTTCACATGAGATCTCCACCTCCTTTCTTGCCTAGAACTCTTGTGTTTATCCAGGACTTGGGAAGTGCCCTTCAGGATAAGCAAAGCTCATGAAAACGAGTGTAGAGCCATTAAGCTCTCTTCAAAGTCATCCAAAATGGGGGGGAAAAAAAAAGATTGTGTAGTTTTCCAGGAGCAAAAAGTTTCCCATGTGGTCCCTCAGCAGCACCATAACTGAGACCCCAAACTCAAGATTGCAGAGCAGCAATACTCTTGCCTATTTCATGTCAAATCCATATTAATTTGTTTTATAGATGTTGAAAACCTTTCTTTGAGAGGCATAAAGCTCTGTCCATAGTGGGTATGTTTCAAACTGTGCATTGAAAAGATGAAATTGGAATTGCATGCAGGCAGAGCTGGCCTAACAAATAGAAATGGCTGTTGACATGCTGATGTTTGGACTTTTGCTGGACCTCATCTGAGAAACTTGTTTAAATCTAAAGATAATTCCTTTCTCGAGGACATTTATTGCTAAAACATTCTATATATTCCTCATTGTTTTTGAAGACTATTCAATGCACCAGGAGAGCCATACTCCAGGATGTTATTAGCTGTTCCTCTGCACTTGGTAGCATTTTGCTGTTTTTAAATCAAGTATCTATGACAGGATTCTGTTCTAGTCCAGCTGATTGCTTGTACTTCACACATTACAGAATTTCATAATGAGTTACTGCATAAAAATGTCCCTCTTAAAATTTCAAGCATTTGTCGAACTACTGAACAGGAACAGAAACACATTTGTGAAGCAGAAAGTAATTCTGCATTGCTCCAAGCATAGTGTTAATAGCTCGGGCTCCTGCCTTTACTTATTTGTAACCCGTGGGATTTCTTTGTTTAAAACATGAGAGGAAGAGGAGCTGCAGAGCGTTTTCCTGCTGGGTTTCACCCCCAAGGTGTGCTGCAACCTGGCCCCAATCCAGCAAAGCATTTCAGTACAGGCTTTAAGTCAACAGCATACTCTCATTTTTCAAGGTAAGCACACACTTAAGTGCTTTATTGAATAAGAGCCAGAATTTTAAAGCCTCCAGAGAGGGAAGATAATACCATTTTTTCTTTTCTGTAAGTAAGGCTTTCAGTAACAGGCTACCAATTCCATCTTTTAATCTCCCTCATGCTCTCACACACAGAGAACAAACAGCTTTCACAAATGCCAAGGCAGCTAATTGAGCTGCCACACTTCATACCTTTTTCTTCTTTCGTTTAATGACTTTATCAGCGTTTCTTGAAGGGATGGGAAAGTCAAAGGTGTCAGCCTTAGCCTCTTGAGGGTCACCTGGAAAGAGTTTAGAAAGCATTTTTTGAGTATTTACAATGGGTTCTGAAGGAAGATGTTGATTGCTGACACAGGTTGCCCCATCCCTGTGGCTGCCCCATCCCTGGAAGTGTCCAAGTCAGGCTGGATGGAGCTCTGAACAGCCTGGTCTAGTGGAAGGTGTCCCTAGACAGGGGTGGAATTTTAAGGTCCCTCCCAGTCCAAACCACTCTGTGATTCCAGAGGAATCCTTATTTCTGCTCCCCTTACAGGGTATCAATCCTTACATCCTGCAGCTTGTCCCCTTCTTTACTCCATTATAACCATGGGGGCAAGTGAGTGTCTCTCAAATGCCACAAAGCAGATTTCAAAACTACACAGTACCCATACATTAGACAGCAGGCTTCTGGGAGATTTAATTCCCCCTCTTTCCCAGAACTGGACACAGCAATCGAGGTGTGACCTCACCAGTGGCCAGAACAAGAGAAGAATCACCCCCCGGGTTTTGCTGGTACCGCTATTCCTGGTACAGACAATTAAGCCACATTTGAGCCACCTCCAGCCCTCAGAGAAGCCGGCACACGGGGCTGGCCCGGGCTCACGTACCGCTGCTGCTGCGGCTGCCGGCTCTCCGCTCGCCGCCGCTCCCCGCTCGCCTCCCGCTGCCGCCCGGCCCGGCGCTGGGCCCGGCCCGCGGCTCCGGGGCGGCCCTCAGGGCCCAGCCCGACCCGGGGCTCTGCCGGCAGCCCCGGCCCAGGCGGATCACGGTGCCGCAGCGGTGCGAGCCGAAGCTGTTCACGTACACCAGCGGCACGGGTGGCATGGGCGGCACAGCCGGGCGGGCGCGGCGGCCGCGCTCCTTCTGCGGCGGGGCCGCGGGCATGAGGGGAACCGGGGCTGCGGACTGTGAGGGTAACCTGGAGCTGAGGCTTAGTGAGGAGAGACGAGGGTCGGTGAGGGGAACCGGGGCTGAGCGGAACCGGGGGCTGAGAGGAGCTGCTACTGAAGGGCTGAGGGGAACCGGCGGCTGAGAGGAGCCGCGACTGGGGGAGCGGCGGGGGGAGCCGGGGCTGAGGGGCGGGGAGAGGATCAGGGGTCAGTGAGGGAAGCCGGGGACTGAGAGGAGCCGGGCTGGGGGTCTGTGAGGGGAACCGGGACAGAGCTCAGTGAAAGGAGCCCAGGGTTGTGAGACCAGCCGGGACTAAGGGGAGCCGGGGACTGAGGGAGCCGGGGGTCGGCAAGAGGAGCCGGGAACTGAGGGGAGCCTGGGGCTGAGGGAGCCGGGGGTCAGTAAGAGGAGCCGGGAACCGAGGGGAGCCTGGGGCTGAGGGAGCCGGGGGTCGGTAAGAGGAGCCGGGATCTGAGGGGCTGGATGTCCCCCTGTCCGTGTGCTGGAATTTAGCACACATTGCTGCTGCCCGAAGGCACGTATTGATACATTTCATGCAAGTTATTGATCTGTTTGTACCAGTGATAAGGGGACTCTGGGCTAAAGGTTGTTTGATGTCATGTTTGTCTCTACAGCAGGGGAACCGCTGCCATCCCTTTGGTGCGGGTGCTGCTGCAGTGCCTGCACTGATAGAAGGATTTCCTCTCCAAACAGTGCACCTGCTCCAGCCACGTGCTGAACATTAATGAAACATCAAATACCTGTTTTGTCCTTCAGCCAGCAACAGATGTGCGACACTGACAGGATGCCAGGCGGGGTCAGTCCAGCCCATGTAGACGTGTCCCGTTGCAGCCATGGGTTTGGTGGGTATGGACAGTGACAATTGGCATCCTCAAACCACTGAAGAGCTCAAGTCATAGAATCATGGAATGGTTTGGGTTGGAAGAGACCTTAAAACACCGTCCAGTTCCATTCCCTGCCATGGGCAGGGACATCTTCCACTGTCCCAGGCTGATCCAAGGCCCATCCAGCCTGGCCTTGGGCACTCCCAGGGATCCAGGGGCAGCCCCACCCTCACAAAGAAGAATTTACATCAAATCCCACTAATGTTTTCTTTCTCACTAAAATACCACTCCAGATTACTTCCCAGAGTTCAATTTGCACAGGGTTACAAATTAGAAACAATAAATTCTATTAAAAACCTGTTTTTCCTAATTGTTTTAGCAGCAGTGGCAGCATGAATGGTGTTGCCCTTAGGAATAGATTCAAAGAGACCATAAAGCGAACCATGGTCATTCCCCAGGCTTTGAAGAGGCTGAGGGTCCCTGTGTATGTCCAGAGAAGGGAACAGAGCTGGGAAGGGTCTGAGGGAGCTGGAAAGGGGCTCATTTTGGAGAAAATGAGGCTCAGAGGGAATTTCTGGCTCTGCACAACTCCCTGACAGGAGGGGACAGCCGGGTGGACATGCAGGAGGAGAGGGAACAGCCTCAGGCTGGGTAGGGGAGGCTCAGGGTGGACACCAGCAGGAATTCCCCCCTGGAAAGGGTGCTCAGGGATTGGAACTGCCCAGGGGGGTTTGGATGCCCATCCCTGGAGGCGGCACTGCGGATGAGGCGCAGGCCGGGCTGGGCGGTGCCGGAGCCGTTTCCCCTCAGCGCTCCCCGCGCAGCGCAGCGCGGGCGGGCCCCGCCAGGTGGCGGCCGCTCCCGCCGAACCGGCGCTGCCCCGGTGCCGCTCCGGGCCTGCCCGCATTGCCGGCTGCTGAACGCCCTGCCGGCTGAAGGCACGGCACGGATGCGGCTGCGGCTGCGGCTGCGGCTGCGAACCAGCAACGACTCGTTCGCCACAGTAATCGGTTGTTTCCCCGTTATAAAAGGGCATCTCTGCCGGCTCCAAAGGGACTGAAACGGAGGTTGTAGGTGGGACGCAACCACTGACTCAGGCGCTTTGACATCAACTCTGACCGCAAGTATCAACTGTGACCTGCTACATCAGGGAAGGTTCTTTCCCCAGAGGGTGCTGGGCACTGCCCAGGCTCACAGGGAATGGGCACGGCCATTCCAGAGCTCCAGGAGAGCCTGGAAACTGTTCCAGGGATGCTCAGGGTGGGATTGTTGGCAGGGCCAGGAGCTGGATCAATGACCCTTGTGCGTCCCTTCCACTCAGGATATTCTGTGATTCTACAATTCTCAATTCCACTCCTCCACAAACCCAAAACTCCCTCCTCCTCTGTCAAAACTTCAGCTGTACCAATGAGTTCAGTTTGGGATATTAAACCCAAAAGCTTCATTAAAATCTGGCCTCCCCAGGTCCATCCATCCCAAAGCCCTGGTAAAGAAATGCTGCCCACACCACAACCCCGGTGAATCGTCGCACACAAACGCACAGAGCCCCACGCTCGGTCCGTGGCTGTCCCACACTGTGCAGGAACACTCGCTGCTCTGTCTGCCAGGCCAGGAGCTGCCTGTGCCAGCTGGCAGCTGCCTCCTTCCTGCGGCCTCCTCGGGCCACCACAGCTGCCAAGGCAGTGGTTTCTCAGCACCTGTACTCACAGAAATGCTTCCACCCCGCTAATGCAAACACACAGACCTCGTGGGGCACATTTTGTCCACTTTTCCCAACAGCACATTGCCAGCACTTTGATCTCAAATGCAAATGCGGCTCAGATCCTTTTTAGGATCTGCTGCTACTCGGAAAAATCAATGCCACCTAAAATCTCTTTGCAGATCTGTCAAGTTCAGCTGTTCTAGCTGCACACTGCTCTTCACCCACCTCTCCACATGTGTGAATGACTACCAGCTGGCCACTATCTCTGTATTAATCACTCTGAGCAAACATCTCAGCTTTTCACCACAGCTGCAAGTGTCTGGTTAAAAATAGCCCAGATTCCAGCTTTCAGTCTGCACCTCATCGTGCTTTGTGCTCCAAAGCAGCTCCTCCATCTCATGACTTGTGTCTGTTCCTGAATTCCATTGTTTCAGTTTTGCTTTGGCCAAGGATGTGTCATCATCTGTGAGCCCTGATTAAAAATCCCTTTTAAAATGAGGCAGTTTTTGGTGCCTACAGCTGCTGCCAAGGAGAAGGAAGGAAGGAGCCTTTGGGACATTGCTGTACACACAGGCAATGATTGCCTGAAAAAACCCTTCTGCTGCTGGTGGAGATTTGGGTTTCTCTGGGCATTCTTTGCAGTGGAAAGTACTCACATGCTTCCACAGAATTCATGGAATCACATAATGGGTTTGAGGGACACTAAAGATCATTTCATTCTGGCCTTGCTATGGCAGGGACAACTTCCACTGTCCCAGGTGGCTCCAAGTCCCATCCAAGCTGGCCTTGGGCACTTCCAGGGATGCAGGGGCAGCCACAGCTTCTCTGGGCACCCTGTGCCAGGGCCTCACCACCTTCAAAGGGAGAAAATTCTTCTATAGATCTCACCTAAACTTATCCAAAAATTACACACAACTCAGCCAAGGCCATTGCTCATTAACTGTAACATTATCTTGATCAACTGCAAAGGGTGAATACATCTGAAGTAGGACTCTGACACTGTGAGCAGGGAAAAGTGTGCTCATTCTGACAACAGCGACACTCAAACCTTGTTAATTATGCCCTCAGCAGTAGCACAAACAATTATTCTATCACCTTCATTTTCAAGGAATATTTAATAAGTCACTGGAATGAGGGATTTCATTAGTATGTGGTTACTGCACAAAAGACACTGGGGACCATTTATTAGTGTAACCAGGAATCATAATAAAAACAAAAGTCACAACTTCTGCTAAGTCAAAGCAATGAATGTGCCTTCATCTTCTTACTTGTAAAATTTTATCATTTAGCCTGAGTCTCAGCTAATTGTGTGAGCAGCAATGGGGCAGCAAAGAGAGAAAATGGAACAGCACCTGCATTTCACAGCAGTGAACCTGCACAGCTCCCACTCTTTACGACCACACACATGGGAATCCCTTCCTCCACACCACACCAAGCCAGTTCTCCCATCTCTTCATGCTGTGCATAAAAATATTTAGCAGACTATATAAACTGTGTTACATAAAAGCCTGAGCCTTCCCTGGAGAGATTTCCAAATCACCAAGAAGATCCAGAGGCTTTACAACAAAATCCATGTCAAGGAGATCAAACCCCCTGGCTTAGCAGAACTTTGTGTTACAGCATTTCAACAGATTGCCTATTGCAAATAAAACTATGGGGGAAACTCAAGGAGACAAGATGAGCCCTGAGATTACACCAGAATGACACAGCCTGATTTCCAGGAAAGGCTGGTAGTCAAGTGGATGAAGCAGAAGGCAGGTGAGAAGTTCACTTGCTCTGATTTCATTTTCCAAATGAAAAATTAACTAAATGTGCAAGACAGGGAAACTTTACCAAGTTTTAGGCTGCAGAGACTATGATGTTAAAAAGTCTGCTATTCAGGGGAATGTGCAGTTAGATCTGAGAGAACACACAGCTGAGGAAGTTCAGCCCTACCTGCCATAACTCTCCAGATGCTGAAAGAATCCTGCCTCATGCAGGATGTAAAATGCAAAATTCACTAAATCATCCCCAGATTCAGCATTAATGTAGATAACCCAAGACCAGGCACAGAAAGCTCACAATTTCTTACTTCTCCTCTGAGATCCAACAGGATCCCATGCCAAAGTGTGACCACCAGCACCCCTGGCTGCAGGAGTGCCCATCCCTGGAGGTGTCCAAGGAAGGGCTGGAGGTGGTACTCAGTGCTCTGGGCTGGAGACAAGGTGGGGATGGGGCACAGCTTAGATTTGATGGACTCTGAGGCATTTTCCAACCCAAAAGGTTCTAGGATTCTCAGCAGCAAGGCCACCCTGTAATGGCACTGAGCATTCATTCCCTCCTCCCTTCCCCAGAGACATCGGGATGCTGCCAGGAGAGGAGCAGAGCAGGGCTCTGTCTCCATGGACTGCTCCCTCTGCAGAGAAAATGGAAGCAGTCACTGCTTTGTTCTGCCCTCACACTCCTCCACAGACACCCCTGTACAAGCAAGGCTTGAGCAAATCCCCTTTCCACTGACTGAAGAGCTGGGCTGATTTTGCCAGTGTGTACAGAGCAACATCTGTCCGTGCACAGCTGGCCCACTGCAGCAGAGCTGGGGGCTGCTGCTGCTTCCAAGAGAATGCCTCAGAAACCTAAGGAATCTCATTTAAACCCAGAAACACTTGGCATGAACTGGGTTGTGCTCCTAACCCAGCCCAGCACTGGGCATCATCTTAGAGCCACAAGCACTGCCTTGCAAAGTGACTCTTGGCCAAACTGACAACTTAATGCACAGCAAGGCCTGAACAATCCCTGAGCAAACTGATCTGGTCTGTGAGTCAGCAGCAATGTCAGATGGTGATTTACATCGAGCAAACATTTATTGCAAGCCTTGGGTTGGAGAAGGCTGGCAGGGATTCTTTTTTAAATGCACTGCTCTCCTTCTATGGATTTGAGAACTGGTTTGGGTTACCGAGGCACACAGTGTGTGCCCACTGCATCTACCCCATCACTCTGACATTTAAAACCAATGTTTTTCACTCCCATGAAAAGCAGAGCCAATCATAGTTTTGGGATTTAAAAATACCCCACGCCTGAGAGCAATAAAATTATATTCATTTTAAACATTAACACAAACCCAAAAATGTGTCCTCACAGTCATCCTTAACCTGTGCTATGCTCAGAGGATTTAATCTCAGCTTTCATGACCCATCAAAAATAAATTTCAGGAGGAAAAATGCAATCAAACACTGAGTTAATACATCTCTATATTTCATGTATACCAGGAAGACTGAGAACTTTGGATGAGCAGATTTCGTGGAGGAACCTTAACAGAACACAGTCTCCCACGCTCCATAAGCAAAGTGACTGAGGCAGCTTCCCTTAGGGAGAGATGCATTCACATAAATCAGCATTTAGTATCAAATTGTCTCTCTGACAAACCCTACAAGAAGTCAGGAAATTATAGTTCCTGTGCCATGAAAACAGGTGATATGTATGGCATCAATCGGAGCATGGGGATGCAGGAAGACTTTCAGTGATGCATTCAGAGCACTGATTCACCCCCTTCAGTTCCTCTGAGTGCACAGACAGCTGCGAGGATATTCTTATCCCACAGGCTGTTTTTCACTCTGACAAACTGAATCAGCTGATTTCACACAGAGGAAGGGATGGCAGCGTTTCTCCTCATCTCCCCTTTCCGAGGCTGTGACTCGTCCCAGATTCCCTGGAGCAGCAGCTGAAGAGTCAGGGCTGAGGAGGAAGTGTCCCACAACACCCTGACAGCTCAGAGCCCCTCCTGGAGATCAGCTCAGCCTTTAAAGCAGGGGAGATTGGTTCCATCCATCAGCCTGGAATGTGGCACCTCGTTCAGTGCAAGAGAGCCCTGGGGACTGTGATGGGGGCAGCTCCTGCTGGAAGGAAAAAGCTGGGACTCACACAAGGTGGGAATTCTGGAATTCCACCCAGCAGGGCTTACCTCCATCTTCTGGAGTCTGCCTGTGGCATTTACAGCTCCAGTGCAAAGTGAAACCCAAAATGGATTTGTTGTGTCATCTGCCTGAGAAACTTCCCAGCAATTCAGAATCAGCCCATCACTGCCAACAGTGATTATTTGGAGTTTTGAATCATCCAGACCTTTCTCCTTATTGATTTCAGTGTTTTAGACTATGCTGAGTAAGAAAACTTAAACATTCACCAAGTAATCTGCAATCTTCTAAGAATAGGAAAATTTTAGAATGAATATACACTGTAATCCCCAAGTGTAAGTCAGAATTTGGACCCTGAGAAAATCTCTAAGTTTGCAGGACTTTGAATTGGGGTCAGGCAGGGAGTGCCCTGTTCATGAAGGACATTGCTGATTCCACCATCCAAAGCCTTAAACCTTCCATACTCCAGGACCAGATTTCAAGTCTGTCACCCTTGTGAAAAAACATGAACACATAAGTAAGCACATGTTGTCTAAAAGACCATTTGGAATTGACAACAATGTCAAGAACTGTGGCTATTTCCTAACGATCCCAGTGCAGGGAGCAGAGGGATAACGTTTCCCAGCCAGGTCACAGGCTGGAACTGGTCAAGGGTGTCTGGAGCTGCCTGGCTGGCACTGAGCACCGAGGAATTCCTGCCTCACTGGCAGGCAATGCACCTCCAGCCACTCCTGATCCCAAGCATCCCAGCTTCCTGTTCAAACAGAAAGGGAATTGGGAATATCTGCATGGAACCACCAGCAAAGCTTCACATTCCTGTTACAAACCAATTTCCAAAGGCAGGAGCTGCTCCACGTGCACCAGGTGTAGGCAAAAGAGATCAGCACTGGCAGAACTAATCCCATCAGAGCTGCAGGATCTGCGTTTCTGGAGCACCCACACAAAGGAATGGGACTCACCATGCACTGAGCATTTGCACCACAATTCCTTCAGTGATGGCACTCGAGATTAGCGGCACCACTCTGGGATTCCTTAAGCACCTGTTGAACAGCCCTTGAAGAGCAGATCTGTAAGGTAGCAACACTTCACACCACTTTCCAGATATTTCAAGTTTAGAGGTTTTAAATTAAAGGCTGAAAAGAGTAAGTTCTCTAAGATGTCAGATGCCTTTCCTCTGTTACTGTCAGATCACAAGCATGACAAAAACGGAAATAAAAAAAGGATTCCTTGGCTGTCCCTGCCTCGCTGGCTCTGCCCTGGCCCCGCTCTGCTTCTGTCTGTGCTGGTCTCTGACTGGTCTCTCTCTGGCTGAAGGAGCTGGGATTGCTCAGCCTGGAAAAGAGAAGGATTTGTTTGAGCCAACTGTGGCCTTCCAGTAGCTGAAGATGGGGAGAGACCCTTTAAAGGGATGGAGTGACAGGACACAGGGAATGGCTTCTCTCTGTCAGAGAGCAGCTTTAGGTGGGATATTGGGAAGAAATTCCTCCCTGTGAGGAACTGTGGCTGCCCCTGGATCCCTGGCAGTGTCAAGGCCAGGTTGGATGGGGCTTGGGGCAGTCTGGGACAGTGAGAGGTGTCCCTGCCATGGCAGGGGTGGCACTGGGTGATTTTTAAGGTCCCTTCCATCCCAGACCAGTGTGGGGTTACCTGTGCCTCAGTGGTTCTCTCCTCACCTGCTGCATCTTCACCTGCCCAAGGAATCTTTGCTGCATTTGTGACCAGAACAGGGCAGCAGAACTTCCCCTTTCCACCACACACAGCCCAACAAAATCCCCTCCCCAAGCCCCACGAGCTTCAGCCACGAAGGAACGAGTTCCTACAGGAAACTCAAAATAAAAAGGTTAAGGAGAAACATTGAGTTAAAAGTTTTATTCATTCAACATCTCACATTACAAATATTTAAAAATTATATGCATACTGGTATAAATAGTCATTTGCAAACTATTTAATAACATTAATTTTCACTAGCACTTCAACAAATGAACTCTTTAAAAAAAGTAACTTGTGTTATATAACTTAGAGTAGAACATACAAAAATATGAACTTAAACGTGAAAATGACTTTAATAAAAAATGAATTACCCTTATTCAAAATGCTATAATAAATACTACAACCTCCCCATACACAGTAAAAACTATATGGAAATTCAGCCAAGTAGTACAATTAACTGACATACTTAAATAACTTTTCCTTCTGATAATATGAGCAATACATTGGGGGAAAAACATATTAGGGATTAGTAAAAACTAGACACCCACTTGCTAAAAGTTTCACTTCCAAAAAATATAACAAAAAAATCTGATGAAAATTATAAAAACTAATTATACTTTAAAATTTAAAAATATAAAAAATAAAACAGTTGAATACAATATTGTCCCAATTCTTACAATGCTATCACAGTAGCTTTAAAATAAGATAATAAAATAAAGCAAATGACCAAAACGTTTTATTCCATTTTTTTTTAAAAATAATCTCAAATTTACATTAGTAGAAAGATTGATTTCTGATTCTTTTCTTTAGAAACACCAGCAAGAAAGAGGATTTACTAGAACAGTAGAAAATGACATTTTTAAATGTCTGCAATTAAAAACAAAGAATTACACTGCAAAGATCTTCCAGAAGTCTGAAATAGGTATTGCACATAACTTGAAGTTAACTTGCCACAATTCATCACATTCAAGTTTTAAATCACCTTTGAACAGAAGGTTTGAACTCTTCAAAAACACAAGGGGTGAATTATCAAGTCTTTCCAACAGCATCCTTATAAAACGCTAAATTCAGTCACTGCAAGGTTGAAATTTGCATTCTGCAGAGGTCTGTGTATGGAGAAGTAGAGACTATACCAAAAAAGCACGGGGCAGTGGGGTTCCTTTACATATAAAATAATCAGAAACACTTTATTTTACATTGCAAAAATAACCATGGAATTACTCTGCCGCTCCCCCGGGAACGCCGCCGCTGCTGCTCATTAACGACACCCCCCCCTCCGGCAGCTAATTACACCTTAATGAGCCTGGGGCTACACGGTAACCCCAAGGAGCCCCGAGCCATCAGGAGGCCTGGCCAGCACTGGTGAAGCACAGAGTAATGGAGAGAATTGTTTATGCCCTGGAAATCGAAGTGTAACCAAAGGATCTGTAAACACGCTTGTCACACAATCACAAGTGAATATTAGTAGAATAACGATTTCTTACATTAGTCATGCATACTAACATTACATGCCTGCCACCTAGCAGGCTCTCTTTTATTCTTTAAATATAATTTAAAAGAGCAGACATGGTTCTGCATCAAACACCTAACATCGATTCTTTAGTAATAATAAAAATGGCTAAACATTCACCAAAAACGTCTGCATTTGTGTATAATTTTTAAAAACTCAGTAAGAAGCAGTAGACAATTTTGATGGTTCTTGACTTTTAAATTTCTACACTATATTTATGCATTTAAATTTCATGGGTCTAAAGACAAGTGTCATTTGTCACTTTCATGCTTTTTTCTTCTTTAATTCTCAACTTTACATATACTATTTCTTAAATTATATGTACACCAAATACCTGGTGCTGGGCTAAGATGTTTAAGCAACATGCTTTCTTTTCTCTGCAGATTCTAAAATAGCATTGCCAGTGCACAACATCCATAATTCAAAATGTATGCAGAGCACTGAAATGTATAAAAAGCAGAATATAAGAAAATAAAATTTATTAAAATTATTTATATTAAAAAATGAAGTATATGAAGATCTCTCAGTAATAAAAGTACAAAAAGCTACTCTTTGCAATATGAAAAATTGAGGTATTGCATAAAGAGATATCCCGTCAGTGAAAAGTGTGCCTAAAAATGCTCACTGTTGGAAAAACAAGATATACAAAAGTAGTGCATAACAAATATACATTATGTGCATGACAAAATAAGTTAGCTACAAAAACACTGTACCGAAATTCAGCAGGTCATGTACAAAGGGAAAAAATTATTATTCAAAGCTAGTTCTCAAACAGTGTTATTTTCTTGTAATGGAAACCCACCTCACCTGTTTGCTGGGTAGGATCGGCACAATAGCACACCCCAAGCCACCTACAAGCATTAAAAAAATGAAAGGAACATTCCAACTAGAATTATGTACTTCAGAGAAAAAAAAGTCCCTGACAATCTACACAAGAGCACTCTGCATTTGCATTACTGTTGTCAATATTTTCAGGGATTTCAGTAAAAGCAGCTCCCTTGCTATACTTGACTAAAAGACAGCAAATGTCTCCATTTTGACCTTTGGAACTTGGTAAGGTATCAGTTCATTAAAGCCTGTATTGAACAGAAAAACTGCTTCTCATAAAGATACTGGGGGCTGGGGGAAAGGGAAGAGGGGGGCTTTGCAGGGAGCAGATGTTTTTCCAAGCAGTGCCAGGGCAAATCTTTGGTTTGGGAGACTCTCAGGTGGTCCCAGGCCCCTGGGGCCGGGCAGAGATTGCCACAGAATCACTTTGTTTGCACACTGCTACATCCTTGGTGGAGAAGTTGGCCAGGGCATTTAGTTCAAAAGTATACTAAAAATAAAATTTTCAGAACTACTCCTTCATTCTTGTGTTTCAAACTAAACCCTCTGCACCCACTCGTCAGCGTTGGTTCAGTGTCCCGGGCTGGTGCTTCTCAAGGCAGGACTGAGTTCCAATAAAGCCGGCGTTAATTTGTGGTGTTGGCACTTCCACCTTTATCTCCCCACAATTAGTTCTGAAGAGCTGGGATCTGAGCTGGGATTCTTTCTACAGGAACAGTAAGAAAGGCATCTGCACACTTGCACCATCCCACGCACAAAATTCGGCCAAGGGTGCAAAGCAGGATTTGCAAACTCCTTGGGTTTGTGCCTTTGTTACAGCTAAATTTGAGGGGATCGAAATCTGACTTTACAGCCAAGATGGGAAACCAATAAGCAGCCAATTGGAGTTTGTGTGCCACAATGGAATATCAAGACTCCAGTAAAAATCAGTGATATCCTTGAGGTATCTTTAGGTTTTCCACTTTTTCATGTCAAAATGGAGAGCAAAGGCTGGCCCCTGATGAATGTTAGTATATTAGGATATAGAGTTATATATAGCCATCAAAAATAAAATCTATATATTTATCCTTCAGGAGAGGAAATGCCAGTTCACTAGTTGTCATTACTCTAGCTTTGGTAGGATATCTAGGGTTGTAACCAGACAATTGAGTTCTCTTAAAGAAAAAAAAAAAGTGCACTCCCCCCTCAGTAGTAACTTTACTCAACTTTTACATTCAGAAATTCTTAAAATGTAATCATTTTGATGAAAATATAGTAAGCTCTGCCTATCTCGTTAGTAATTTGGATGTGGGTGGTAGCCAGAGGCACGGTCAGATACACACCGAGCTAAAATTTCAGCCTCAAAACCCTTAGAAGAGTTTAAAAAAAAATACAAACAAAAAAGTTCATTATTATAGTGCTGCTTCAACTTTGCTCATGCATTTCTGTTGCTTTAAACATGCTCTTTCCTGTTGGTAGGTAAATGCTAACTTCATCTGTTGCTGGAAAAATCCAAAGTCCAAATAAAAAAAAAAAAAAAAAGGCAAAAACAGGCTTCCCTGGGGGAAAAGTGTCAGAACAGACTGATAGTGTTATTGTTACACGGTTATTTAATAAAAGTATTATTATGTTCTTTATTAACAATAATTTAATTAAAAAACCAAAATACTCTATTGTTTCAATTCTCTTCTCTTAATATTTTTCTCTCCTCTAAGAAAACGTTGCAGGAAATTAAGTGTTCTCTCGGTAGTAAAGACAAGAGAATGCAACTCACTTGCAACATGTTATCGATACGAAAAGGAGTTCCCAATACAGTTTTCAATGACAAGATTCTATAAAATACCCATCATAGGTCATTCTTTCGTTAGACTATTGTTAAATTACAGACTACTACAAAAGGACATGCTGTGAGTGAGGGGCGGGGTGGGGAGGGCAGTAGGGAGAACAGAAGAGTGCACTTAATTGGAGGCCTGCAAATGAGCGATCCTTTAGTTCCAGCGGAATGAAATATGTCTGGGGCGGTCCCCTCCCTCCTTCACCAGGGGCTTGTGGAATTCCCTGCCGGCCCGGGAATGGATAGCAGCCCAGCAATATTCACAGTAATACTGCAGACACGTCACGTTAGCACAGAAGAACGGGGCGAACTTGCCGCCGCAGCGGGCGCCCTGACACTCGTCACACAGCTGATCGTCCAACACATATGGCTTAACTTCCACCTGCAGCCACAAAACGAGACATTGGTCATTGGGGCACTGGGCACTGCAAATGCTTCACTCCACACCCCTGGTTTAGCATGCAGTAGGGAATGCTACAAGTGAGATTTTCCCCCTTGTGACACCTGATTGTGGATGTTGAACGCCCCAAAATTCATTTCAACACTTCTACCTTGATCCTTAAGAAAAACCCCAGAAGTCAGTGCTGACCATCAGTCTCACAACTGCTGTCACTGATTTACAGAAAGCCTCAAACAACCCACTGACTGACACCAAAACCTTGGATAATTATGGGAGTTATTTCTGATGCCCAGTTAAGCTCCGTCCCTTTCAGGCAGGAATGGAAACTGTTCATACAACACTGGAACTGCTGATTAAATATGCACATGGCCTGCAAATTTCAGTGTCTGAATTTCCAACATTAATTCATTTATCCTCTAAATAAACCCTTCATTTCTGTATTTTTTCCATGGCTTAGTCCTCTCAGCAAAAGGAAATCCACATGATCTTGCTGGGATCAAATGAGAGGCTTAACATGGGACTGATGCCCTCCTACGCTGCTGGCATTAAGGGCCAGGTGATGGCCAGGAATTCAGAACAGCAGAAATAAATATAGGTACAAATTCTTGCTCTAGAAGGGTTTGTGAACCTTCCCTGGAGCTCATTTAATGTGATGTTTTCACCAACATTTTCAAACCCCCGGGCTGGGACTGGTATCTCTGCTGTTATCTCTGCATCTGGCCTGGGGCTGCTTCTCTCTGCACCTCACAGCCTTGGACACACCTCAGGCAAATAAGGGCACTCACAAGTTCCTGGGTTTTGAAACCCACCCAATTTTATCTCAGTCCAGATGGCACTGCAGTAGTTTGATGTCATTTTTGCTTACAGGACACATAAACTGCTCAGACACAGCACAGCAGCTTTTTTAATGACCTGTTTTTCTCCTCTTTCAGTGCTCGAATTGCATTGCCCAAAACCCCACCCTGCCAACTCAGCCCATCTGCAGAAGAGCAGAAGCAGGCAAATATTCCTAACACTCCCCCCATCCCTTAATCTGCTGGGCAGTGGGAGGTTGGGCATTTTTGGGGGAGTGCTGCCTTCTCCATGTGCTAAAGGACAGAGATGCCACAGAAGCCTCCTTTGTGTGCTAATTCTGCTCAGCCACCTTCAGAGGCCAAACTGCAGCTCAGGTGTCCTTGTCACGTTTATTCTGAGTGTGACACGGCTCGAACTGAGAATTCTGAGCTGGGCACAGAGGATTTCCCAGCTGCAGAGAAAGCCTCAGTTACAGCAGCCCCATCAGCCCCACTCAGGGTGGGAGCCTCAGCCACTGAACCCTTCCTGTGCATTATCTCAGGGCACACCCTTTAGCAGCACCTCCTTGCCTAATTTCACAGGAAATCCCTTCTTGTTATTGGGGTTTTTTTTTTACTAATTTTGTTTTTCTTTTTACAGAAAAACAGTATTGGAAAACTGCTAATAAATAGAACCTTAATAAAAATTAGTGTTGCTGTATTTTTACCTCCCTCATGAACCCAATGTCTCCTAGAATGAATCCTCTCTGAGGATTCCCCACACAAAAAATGCACAAAAAATGAGGAAATAGGGACTGGGAGGAGAGAAGGAAGGGGAAATAGATTGCAAAATTTTTTTCTCAGAATTCACAAGTACTTACTTAAATTTGTAGTTCCACCAGCTTCAATGGACCTATTCACCCAAGTGTCTGCTTATGCAAGCACAAGTTGCACAAGGGCAGCCCAAATTATTTGTTCAAAGCTGTACAGAACTTATTTCAGAGCCAAGATTAGAACAAAGGCATTCCAATTCACAGGCCCACAGTCAAATTGTTGTTACAATTCTTCTGCTTTATAGCCAAGGCAGAAGTGAAATGATAATGGGCTAATCAGCCAAGTTTGGAGGTTTTCCACTGTATTAACTATAAAATTAAGATCAGCAGTGACAGTCATGTAGGAAAAATCCAGAGACAAAGGATGAATTACAAGAGGAGACGTGAGCATCTGAGTTTCCCAAAACTGTGGTCTGAGGATCACAGTAACTGGCAGTTACATTTTAGAGAGATGAAGAGGGCAGAAAGCAAAGTGCTGATCCATTTGGCATATTCCTCTAATTTAAAATAATAAGGAATACAATAATAAAGGAATGAAATAACCAAGCACAGCCTTTGCAGAGGCTGTGGAGGGTGACTGTGAGGCTGCAGGGCACAGTAAGAAGTTTATAAGGCATTACCAGGATGCTGTGGGACACCCAGCACACATTGGGGTGGTTCTGCCTGTTCTCCCAAAGGATGCACAGCAGGAGGAAGAGCTGCCCCATCCTTGGCAGGCACCTCCCTCCTTGCATCTCACAAACACTACAAAAATGAGAGGGCACAGTCCTAAGGGAAATACAGATTGGATATTAGGAAAAAGTTTTTCATGGAGAGAATAATAAAGTAATGGAATGGTCTGCCTGGGGAGGTGGTGGAGTCACCATCCTGGATGTGTTTAAAAAAGGGCTGGATGTGGCACTCAGTGCCATAGTCTAGTTGAGGTGTTAGGGCATGGGTTGGACTCAGTGATATTGAAAGTTTCTTCCAACCCAGTGATTCTGTGAAATCCTTGCAGTGGGAGCATCTGAGGAGCTCAATATTCTTGGAAAAGGCCAAGGCAGCTGCCACACTTCCCACTACACTCAGCAACTCCAGCAAGTCTTTTTCACAGTCACCTCCCACGTGCCAGCACCACCAGCTCCCCCCCACTCCTCTTTTACTGCGTGCTGCATCTAAGAGGCACTAAAGCCAGGATTAACCTGCTGTAACTCCCCCCAGCCCAGCCCTGGGGCAGAGAGGGCGTTGGCAGAGGAGCAGGGGGGCTCAGCCTTACCCGTTTATCAATCTCTCCGTGCTGCAGCTGGACGAAGCGGGCGCTGATAGCAGCAATGTAGCTCTGTTGGTTGGAGAACGCCACCCGCCCAGCTCCTTTGGGGTACTTGAGCTCGGGGTCGGTGTCGATGCCGGCGTAGCAAACCCCGCCGTAGAGCCGGTCCATGATCATCGCCAGCTCCACTGCAGCACAAAGCAAAACCAAACACAGCTCTAGGCTCCTTCCTTTCTCTCACTTGGTGTCCCCCACTGTGTCACCACGCTCAGGCTGGCTGCCCCCAGTGCTCCCCAAAGCAGGCTGCACCTCCGACACGCCCAGTGCTGCAGTGTGTACCTGCTCGTAAAGGCCGAGGAACACCACCAACAAAAATGGTTTTTCTTGGGTCAAGAGGCTGGGAACCATCCATAACAAAATCACTATCACTAAGGTTCCAAGGCCGGATCTGAACCTATGGACAAAAAGCCTGGGTTTTTTAACCATTCACAATTCAAAGTGTCTCAGTAATATAAATTACAACAGTGTCCTACAGAGAAGAAAACTTCTTAAACAGCTGTACTTTCTAAACTCTACTTGTTCAGCAATCATTTCTCAAAATGAAATGGTAACGAGCTCTCTTAAGACAGACCATTTGAGGATGCTAAATTTCATCACTTCCTTGTTACCCAAATTCCTGGGGGAAAAAGCCTCACCCTCTGCTGACACATTTACTTCACCGTGACTGAGCTGTGCTGTACAACCCCCCTGGTCACACAGATCAGCACTGCTCCTCTTGTCCCAGCCTTATCTCAGTGCAGCAGGCTCCAGAGCTGCCTGTTTAGTTACTGTGCTGCTTTGTATTTGCTTACAGCTGGCCAAAATTTGAAGCACAGGACTAGAGCAGAATTCTCCCCATCTATTGACAGATTTGCATCAGCCCCCCAACCATTTGTATATTAATTATTTACAGTTCAGTGCCATGGTATGATTTTTAGGATTTACCTGTTACAAACAACACTCAGACAGTAAGAATTCTACATGTTCATCATTAACAAGCATGAAATACCTGTCTGGAAACACATCTTTTTTGAATAAAAATAGGCTTTTTAACTACACTAAAAAACTTTCTTATGTCTAGTTCAAAAGTAGTAAGTTGGTCTTTTCTCTTCTTAATTTGACACCTTAAAGAAATTTTAACATTACCATTCTGAAGAGAGAAAAAACTGCACGAGAAGAACCCAATTTGTGTTTATCACCCAGGAATTGTGCAGGCCCTGACAACTGCACCTACCGGTTTGTCTTTGATAGTGGGGCTGGAAACACAGAGATAGAGCTTTCCATCTTCTTCAATGCATGCATCAATCAGTGCCTGCACAGAGCTTTCATCTTGGAACAGCAAAAATGCATATCCTGGCCAAGGGAAAACACAACCATCACTGCTGCTGTCTGTTTGTCTATAGGATCAGATTTTAACTCAGAATTAGGTTTGACATCTCACACAGGAAGGGAGAAGACTGAAGGTGCTCTCAGCACACATTGCCAACCCACAAGTGCTCTGGTTGTTCATCTAAGGGACAAATCCTTCCCAGCTGCTGTGGAAGGCATTTAGTGCCTTTGAAAAGCTGTTGTTACATGTACAACAACGGGGGGAAAGAGGGAAAATGGAATAAAGTAAAACCAGGGAGTTAAGGAAGAATTCTTTTAGTGAATAATGACTGCAAAGCCAGAATTGAAACTTCACCAGTTTAGAACAATCCCAAGGATTAAACTCTTTTCCCCCCCCCTAAACATTGTGTCACTGTCAGACCAATCTTGTGTTTTCTCACAAAAAAATTATTCTAAAATGCTCATCTTATTGGTTTGCAGGTATTTACCTTTAGGAGGAAAATAAGATTTGCTCTCTGCCTTGTGTGGCCAGTCTACAATCAAAGGTCCAAAGCGCCGAAAACTTGCAGTGATCTCATCTGGAACAGGAGGGAAGGGAAAAGGCATGAGCTTCAAATAAATTGAACTTAAGGCATTAAAGACACTGATTTCAGGTAGCTTCATCCTATAAACAAAGTCTGTGAGCCTCTAGGTTCAGCAGCTCACACCAGTGCTCAGTTGCTGATGGGGAATCTTTATGACAAGGCAGAACACTACTTATAAAACAAGACAGGCCAAAGCTCAAACTTTTCTTTCTACTGATAATTATAAATAAAAGCTCATAACCCACTAATTCAGAGCCACTGCATCTATACAGTTATGATAATCCACCTTCAACTACTCTCATGGGTGACATGAAGTTCAGGTTGCCATGTCACAGCTGTGCATTGCAAGCTCTGACACAAAACAATTCTGTGATTAAGAAAAAAACTCTTCAGCTTTATTGTTGTATTTCTTCTAATCACTATCCCAGCAGGCTCATACACACAGAACACAGAGCTCTGGTGAAATGAAGCTTCACAACAACTGGACTTTTAAATTTTATTTTAATAACAACTGCAGTGTTCTGCCACCTGTGTTTTGTGATGGACCCACCACAAGCCACTGGTCCCTCAGGATGCCCTGCACAGATTCATTCCTTCTGACCATGCACAGGTCAGAAGCTACCACAGGACAAAGAGCATTGCAGGAAACAACCTCAACCTCACAGGAGAAACCAAACACAGAGTTAGGCCTTGATACCCCACACAGACCTTATAAAACTACGAGCAGCTTTTCCTGCTACTGACTTCTGGGGCCTGTAAAATGATTGCAATGGATTTATGAGCTCTCACAGGTGATATTGGCTGGCTTAATTTTGCACTTTTTACTTTTTATCCTGCTGAAGTCAGTTTAATGTGTGGTGATTTTGTTCTTCAGTGGCAGAACGACACCACAGCCTGAACTCACTTGAATTACCTGACATGTGAAAGATCCATTTCCTTTTTAAAGCTTGGAAAACACCCATCCCTGAGCTGGCACTCAAAAGGTTTCCTGTAGATCACTTGTAGGCATCACTTTTAGTGGGTTTAGTTGCATCACTAATTAGGGGCTTGTCTTAATTTTCTTCTGCCTTCACTCAGAGTCAGGATTAAAAACATGAAGGAGCTGAATTTCTCATTCGGGCTTGGTTGTTTATTAAATCTTATCTAAAGTACACAGAGTTCAGCAACACTTCCAGCTACCAGCTAAAAGTGAGCAAAATGGAGCTGAATTTAGTTAGTTACAAGGTCTTTTAAAGCTAAACAGTCCAAGAAAGAGCTAACAGCTATATTATTTATCCCTTTGACCCAGTAACTGAACACCTGTGACCTGGAGTGCAGAACTAACTGTCCAACTAAAAATTACTACCTGAAAATTACGAAGAAGAAGGAAGAAGAAGGAAGAAGGAGGAGGAAGGAGGAGGAAGGAGGAGGAAGGAGGAGGAAGGAGGAGGAAGGAGGAGGAAGGAGGAGGAAGGAGGAGGAAGGAGGAGGAAGGAGGAGGAAGGAGGAGGGAAAGGAGGAGAAAAGGAAGAAGGAAAGGAAGAAGGAAAGGAAGAAGGAAAGGAAGAAGGAAAGGAAGAAGGAAAGGAAGAAGAAGGGAAAGGAAGGAAGGAAAGGAAGAAGGAAAGGAAGAAGGAAAGGAAGAAGGAAAGGAAGAAGGAAAGGAAGAAGGAAAGGAAGAAGGAAAGGAAGAAGGAAAGGAAGAAGGAAAGGAAGAAGAAAAGGAAGATGGGGTGATGCCCAAGAACTTCCATCTTGTCCCATACCTATAACTATATTCTAAAAGCCCCAAATTCCAAACGTTTCACCATGTGAAATTACACACTTCTATTCTAACCACACAACTCCATCACTCAAATTTGGAAGGCCTCAATTCCAAAGCAGTGTTCCCCTGGGGGTCAGTGTCAGAAAGCACAGAAAGTTCAGAGCTCCCAGGCTTTAGGGCTGCAGCAGTTTGGCAGCCCTGGGCAGGTTTTTACCTTCGTCGATGTCCGGGGGCAGCCCCCCCACAAAGACTTTGCGCGAGTAGCGCTCCACGCGCTCCCCGTTCTGGTGGGAGAAGCAGTGAGGGGACCCCAAACCGCTGTGCAGGCTCTGATCCCCACGCCCATCATCCAGGAACCCATCCTCCATGGGGAACAGCGAGGACTGACCTGAAGAGGGGGTTGGAAAAAAAAAAGAAAAACAGGGAAAAAAAAACCACACTAACAGAACAAAGCGCACACTGTTGGAATAATTGGGGAAAATGCAGCAGTTGCTGCATCAGCAGAACTGGGAGTGATTTGCCCTCTGAATGAGCAGTTATGTTCTCGATTTCGTTGCACCCTTTTCGTTTCCAGCATCATGCAGCAGCTCAAATGCTTCATTTCAGAGGAAAGGTTCCTCCTCAGAACAACCCAGGATTTGTAATGGGTGCTCGAGCTGACTGCTTTCCCTAATGTTTTGTGTTTCCAAGGAGGTTTTCTTTTAAAAGTATAAAAAAGGGAAGGGAATGGCCAATTTGGTTTCTGGGCCTTTCACAGCATCAAGCCATACATTCCATTTCCCAGTGAACA
Source organism: Muscicapa striata striata (assembly GCA_030060385.1). Lineage (NCBI taxonomy): Eukaryota > Metazoa > Chordata > Aves > Passeriformes > Muscicapidae > Muscicapa > Muscicapa striata. The sequence continues at coordinate 303,064 of JAREIS010000012.1, read as the reverse complement.
GCTTCTTCCAGGGAATAGATACAATTTCAAGGTGGAAATGGGAAAACTAGAATTCTATCAGTTAAATATATTACACACTTAAATTACCTGATATCAAAACATATCATAAACCATCCACTAGTAAATAACAAAAATAACCTGAGGAAAACAGGAAAACCCCCTGTCATTTACTGCAAAGACTGAAAATTTTGTCTCCCCTACAACTTTACTTCAGGGTTACAACAGAGTTTTGTTAATGGCCTCACTCTAAGAGAAGATGTTGTAAAATGAGAAATACTCCCCTCACAGTCCAGCATCTTTCTATGATAATCCTTTATCATAGAGTTCCTTAATAATATTTCTTTTTAAATAAGGTTCTTTGTTATAAATGCCACTGTATGATATCATAAATAGAGCACAGGAGCTGTTCTCTGCCATGAACTCCCTCTTTAGTTTCAATATTCAACAGCTACACAACAAACTGAGACTTCTATTCATTTAAGGAGCATTTCAGGAATAAATATATATAGGGAGAGCAAGTAATAAGCTATGCTGCAAGTTTTAGGATACATTTCTTTTTGTCTGTGAGGTGATACACTGTGTCTGCTTTTTCAGTATTCATCCCAATCTACCAGAGAAATGTACTGGTGAGGTTGATTTATCCTGGCTTTGCTTGCTCCTCTTGAAAGAAATTGATTTTAAAAAAGAAAACATCTTGAAAACAGAAAATCTGACCAAGATACAGACATTTTCTGTGAAAAAAATCAAACAGCTAAGAAGCTGAAAGAAAAAAAAAAATCCACAGCCCATAGAATTTATATGAATAAAAAATGGAAGGCTTGGCCAGGTTGCCTTATTTGAAATTTCAAGAATCTTTTCTACACCTTTAATAAAAAGAACAGTCAAGTAAAGCTGAGCAAACCTCATTCCTACTATGACAAAAATATTGTAATACTGACTCCAACCTTGTTTTTCCTTAAGGAACTGGTGCACATGGGATTTGTTTCATCTCTTGAGACCCCAGTCCTGCAGGTATTATTGGGAGGGAGCAATTCCAAACCTAACCCCTCTTTCCAGGCTCCTCAGCTGCTGCTGGTGAACTCCACACACACATTGAACCCAGCAAGTCAGACACTCACTGCACTTATGCTCCATCAGCACCCAAAATTTCCCAAAATAAACTCCTCCAGCATTGGTATTCATAACACACACACACACAAACAAAACAACACAGCCCCCCAGGGTCACAAACCATCCAGGTGATGTCCACTGTGATCATTTCAGCCTCAGCTACTCCCTAATCCAGTTAAAATGCTGATTTATGGCATGCAGACTATGTAAATGTATGTGAAACTGCTCCCTTAGAAGCTTCAAGTTTGGACTTTGCCCTCTAGTAAAAACTTAATGTTATTTCTCCCATGAGACATTGTCAACATTAGAAAATTAAAGAGGAATATTGTTACCTCGCCTTCTCCCATATGTCCTTGCTGCATGTTAAATGAGAAAGAAAACAGCCTTTCAATCATTGTTATAAGGACCAAAAGACCTCGTTTTATTGCCTTTATACTGACTCAGTGATTCTCCAGCCTTTGCAGATCCAGGTCATATTTAAAATAAGTGTTCACAAGCTGCCCCTCCCCACCCACCATGGCCTCCTCAGCCCAGCTCTGTTACTTACTGATAAACCACAGTGACAGGAGGCTGACCAAGTGGATATGGATAATCAAAGAGACTTTTGGAAGCAATTCTAGCCCCGAATTTGCACATTTATTTATTTATTTGAGCTATTCCTGGGGGTGTGCCTGTGGATCTTTCCTCATGCACCAGGCTCTCTCTGCCTTGCCAAGCTCCAGAATATTCCAACACTGCTCTCCACCCGAGCTGGAGGAGAAACCCTGACACAAGGAAAGTGAAAGATTGGTGGGATATTTTCCTGTTTTGAAATCAGGTTGCTTTGCACTACCCACTAAATCCTCAGTTCAATTCTGACTGGCAAATAACCAGCTGAAAAAGTGGAAAATCAAGGAGAAAACTGGGCCACTAAAGTTGCCTGCTAGACTCAGCAATGTGTCCAACAGGATGGATTCTCTCACACTAACCCAGGAACACTGTGCTGGAATAATTCAAGTGATTCCTACTTTTCATGTTTCAGAATAAATCATTTCTACCCCTAAAAACAACAGCATTTTCTGTGCTGGCTTGCAAGAACCCATTGTCAGAGCACGGCCAAACTTTCTAATCAAACTTGCACATTCTTTCTCTTTTAATCTCATTAAAATCTCTTTCTGAAAGCAGGCCAAGTGTTTTCAAAACTTGGATTCTTCCTGGCAAGTGCTGTGAGAAACTCTGAGCACATCATGTGTTTGATTTTGCTTCCCCATTCAAAATTGAGGCCGGCAATTAGTTTAAGCATTTAAATATTTGTAAACCACAACAATACAGGAGTCATTTCCTCTTTCCAAATAAAAACTGTATCAATCCAATTTACTTCATGATTATTTAACATCCATAAGATCATTTCACTGCTCTGGTAGAGACTCACAATTAACACCAAGAACACAAAATAACAAAAGTTGAGTTTTCAGACTGGAGCATATTCTTGAGGCAAAGGTTTTATGGGAGAATCTTAAGGGCTGAGTGCCTTTACAATTATAGTTTTTCCATGGTAGTTTTGAATTTAGAAATGCAGGAGGCTGGTACAGCCCTCAGAAGATAAGTGTAAGGAAATTACAAAGCATCAGCAATTTGCTGTGTCCCTGACTGAGCCCAGCAGCCTCTGCATGTTTTGGAGCACAGCAAGCTCTCCCAAAGGCAGCTCTGCCTATAAAGCCATCAAAATGCTGCTGGTGGTTTCTGAATTCCTGACAAACCCACCCAGCCTCCTTCTCTCAGTGCACTCACTGCTGGCAGCACAGACACCATCCCAGCAGGGATGGGAGAGCACAGCTCAGGCCACTCCTCACAGCTCTTCCCCACCTGGGCTCTCAAGACAAGAGAACTTTTCTCCTGTACCCCAAAAAGTCTCAGCCACCAGCTGGGAATTATTCCAAATACTAGGTTTGGAGAACCAAATACTATGATTTTTTCCCTCTTCCTCTTCTTAATTTGCCTCTTGTTTTTAGTGTTTGCTTCACATCTAAGCCACAAAATACCAACATCTGACATTTCAAAACATCTCTCAGGAGCCACAGTTTATAAACTCGCCCAGCCCAGCACAGATACAAACTTTCTCTGCTCCCTGAATGCAGAGTTCATCACACGCCATTACTTTCACACAATGTGGAACTCTGTGAAATACAAACAGCATTGAGGCAAGGAATGCTCTCTTGGCAGGCCAGGAGAGCAGCTGAGTCCCCCCTCCTGGCTTGTAGAATTTCTGATTAAGAGAAGGTTTTGCTACAGGAGTACCCTAAGCTAAGCTTAAACTGCCTTAAACTGCCACCAACCACAGGAAAAAGTTTAATTTGTGCATCACAACACTTGCCCATCCTTTACTGAGAAATGAGACAACTGCAGCCTTGGTTTGGATTCCTCAAAAATGTTTTCCCCTTCCCCATTTCTTTAGTGATTCAGATAATTGCATAAAGGGCCTTAGATTTATTTATCTCATGAGCAAGAATTTTTGCTAAAAAAATACAATATTTTTGCTAAATTAGCAATAGCAATATTTTTGCTAAAAAATACAAAGTGTTCATGCAGTTGGTTCAACTGCTCATTAATAACCAATGCAGAGATGTTTTTCCAATAAAATCAGCCTGAAATGTAAAATGCTATTAGCAGCTGCTTCAATTATTTTGTCCTCCCTTTATTTTTATGTCTGAAATAAAGCCATAGAGAAAGTCAATGATGTTTTGCAAAAATCTGCTGCTTTTGCTTTCATTTTAAGGAACATCAGGAATAAGCAACCCACTCAGATTTTTGTGCCTTCTCCTCATTTGAGACACTTAATGGGCTCCTGTCCCCTTCCCTTTCTCCTTTCTTTTTTTAAAATACATTTATTTTGTGTCTGTACCTCCAATTAAATGTGCTGAGCTCTCTTCCCTCTAGAGGAAGCACCACAAAACCTGTCAGCACCTTGGGTATAACCCCACAAACACATTCTGCTGAAAAACCCTGAAAAAAGCTGCAGGGATCCTAAATCACTGAAACCCCAAACCTGCTCACAGAGTGTGCCCAGGCTGAGCACTCAGTTCTTGCTGATTCCAGGTGTATTTTGTATTTATACCATATTGTTTGTTTAATATTATATAAATGGAGAAAAGTGTTAGAGGCCAGTTTTTTTTTTTTTAAAGGGATATATAAAGTTTTCTCTATTGTTACTAACATTGGTGTCTTGGTTTAATTTAGGTTTGCTAATTTTAATATACTCTTTTTTTTTTAGATAGGATTTAGGACAAAAATAAGGCAGGTCTAAAACTTAAAAGGGTATTAAGAAGAAATTTATTAATAACACAGAGAAAATAAGAAATTTGGAATAAGATTTCTAGATTAGTCTTTCCTTCCCCTCTACCTTCTATATTTCTTAACAACAACATACAGAGACACTTCAGTCAGTCTTTCACTTAAATAATTATTTCAGTTACTTTAGAGGGAGATTTTTTTAAGGGATATGTAAAGTTTTCTCTATGCTACTAACATTGGTGAGAAGTCATTTATGTTGGAAAGTAAATATGACCAATATCAGAGAGTTTCAGGCATTCACTGGGAAGGTGATTTGGGGCCAGGCTGTCTTTTTTTTTCCTTTGGGACTTGTACAGAAACAGAAGTATCAAAATTCCACAGGATGATTTCTAAAAGTGAGCTGGACATCCTTGAATCTACCAGAGAAAACATTTCCACTTGCCTGAATTTTACTTTTAAATGATAGAAAAACAGCTGAAGCACAATCTGCTTTAGCCATTAGACCAGCAGAGCTTTATTCCTACTTTTTTTACACTCAACTGTACTTTGCAATTACATCAAGACTGACAATGCTGTGCACAAGGCCATTAAAAACATGAACTCTAATATTTTAGTACCTTTCCCCCCCTGCTCCCTGAGGGCAGGCAGGGCTGGTTCTAACTGCAGAGTGAGATTTTATCATCACTCTGGATTTCACAAGGAGTTTCACGTGTCAGGCATGGATCACATGATTCTGCCACAGGTAAGAGGACATTTCACAAGAGGTTCTGCAAGGTCACCTCAAGCTCTGTTTCACCAGGGAACAAATTAAACATCTCCTCAATCAAAGGAAGAAAAGTGAAAATTCTAAAGAACATCTCTATTTAATGCATATTTAGCTAAATTATCTTTTACTAAATTTAGAGACCCAAGCTGGGATTTTCCAGACAGCTAACACATTTTGTCAAATTAGAATATAAAAACTGTATCTACCTACATGTATTATACACCAAAGTATTTCTATTTATTAGAGCCTTACCACTTAATTCTTAGATGACATTTTCAGCATGAAAGCAGATAATGGCATGAAAAGTTGTGTTTGTCCTCAGCTGGAGTGATGGGACAATGGGGAATAGGCTCAAAATGACAGAGAGAAGGTTTAGATTAGATTTTGGAAAGAAATTATTCCCTGTGAGGGTGGGGAGGCCCTGGCACAGAGAAACTGAGGCTGCCCCATCCCTGAAGTGACCTCCAGATGCTTGAAGCACCCTGGGATAGTGGAAGGTGTCCCCACACATGGCAGGGGGAGGAAACTAAATGATCTTTAAAATCTCTCCCAACCCAAACCACTCTGTGACTCTGCAGTTCTAAGGCAGGCAAAAAAAATTGTTCTTTTTTATGCATTCCTTGATTTCAAAAAAAGGAATCACAAAAGGATCAGTCACCAATTCCAGGAGTGTTAACATGAGACATTTGCATGGGTGCAGAAACCTTGCCCGGTTCAGGGCACTTAATCTCATTCCAAGCAAATGATTCCAAGCACATGATGTGGAATTATTCCATGCTGACTGTGGAACAACAGCCCATACATGGCAGAGTGGCACCAGCCCAGGACACCTGACCCAGGAGAAATTCTGTCAATACAGAACAAACTGAACAAAATGGGAACAAATCTGTGCTGCCAGTGAATGTATTCCATGGCAGAACTTTGCATTTTACAGTCCCAGCCATCTCTGACACTGTCAAATGAGATCCCTGTCCTAAAACTGTTTTCCAAACCAAGTCACTAAAAGGGAATATGAGATTCCCTTTTTTTTTGTGGATTTCAAACACTTCCAAACTTCAAAGAGTGAAAATCATTCCAATAATATTTTATTAATCTTAAAACAGTCTGACAAAAATTAAGCAGCTCTGTATGTACATCTGAGGAATGTGTTTTTGACACACTTTCAGCAATGTCAAAGTCAGCATGAAACCAGTAAAGAAGCCTAAATTTTGCTGCACAGTAAAACCAAGGATTAGCACCTTTAGAATTACTGATTCTGCAAAATTAAGCAGCAGAGTTGCCAAAACTTGTTTTTTTTCTCCTAATTTACTTTTAAAGAAACACAACGTAAAAAGAGATTTAAAAAAAAAACATGTTGTTAAGAAATACAACTCTACCTTATGTCCAAAATGTCCAAACAAATGCTGAAAAACAGGAGTATTATTGTAGATGCAAGTATTATGCTTTATTTCAAGTAAAGCCAGATGCCTGCAGACAAGTATTTACCACTCCTTCTGTCAGGAACAGGAACAAAATGAAGTTTCTGTTATTCCATAGCACTCAAGTACAGGTCTGACTAGAACCTTTAATTTTCAATTCCAGGTCACTGTCACAAAACAACTGACAGACAAAAAGTAAACAGGTTTCTTTCCTTCAAAAAAACCCTGTGGAGAATCTCCCTGCAAAAAATCCTTTGGTAAGTAACACTGCTTTACCTGTGATTATGTTGAATTAATTGGGTTCATGTGGTAGAAAGGTAGAACCTGAGTGAGTGGCAGAAAGCAGATTCTCAGCATAAGAACTGCAAACAGGGAGTGTTGACAACTTTATACATCAAATAACCAGGGCTGGAGGAGAGGCTGAGAGCCCTGAAAGGGAAAGAGACTGTTCCCAAGGCTGGTGGAATGAGCTGCAAGTTTTTAGGGCTTTAATGTGCCTAAAGAAAATCTGCCTCACTGGAGAGATGGTCAGTCACAGCCAGGGAAGAATTATCCTTGGCAAGAAGCTCCCCACACTCTTCTCCTCTCTCTTTTTCCAAACCCTGGATGTGTCCCTGTGTCACCTGCTCCAGGTGACCCTGCCTTGGCTGGAGCATCTCCAGAGGTCCCTTCCAAGCCCAGCTCCTCTGGGATTCCCCAGTTCCCAGGACAGGCAGGGACAGAAGGAACATCCTGCTTCCAACCCTGCCCCTCCAGCCCAGCCTCAAGCCCAGCTCTGTCAGGAGCTCCAGAGAACTCCTGCACTGGGCAGCAGAGCCAGAAAGCCCTGGACATGCTTCCAGACATTACTGAATCCCAAAATCATCTAGGTTGGAAAGGAGGCCATGGAGTCCAAGCTGTGACTGATCCCAATTTTGTCACCCAGCCACGTCCAGCCCTTCCTTGGACACCTCCAGGGATGGGGACAGTTCAAGCCTAAGTGTGAAGGGAAATGGGATAAAGAAAAGGTGAACTCTGGAAACCCCAAGTTCAGTTTGTGTGAGGGCTTTAAAACCCAGCAGCAGTGTCACTGCTCTGCTGCTGATGCTCTGTCACACCTCTGCACTGAAGGAACCTCCACACAGGATTTTCCTACATTTCCACAACCACTTAACTACTCCAGAAATGTGACAAATCCAATTCAGTCTCCTTCATCTCAAAAATACAGAAGCTTCAAAGGTAACTTTGAAGTTTCTTTGCTATCAAACAGCAGAACAGAGAGAAATCTCCTAAACCAACCTGCTACAAATCCTAGACACAGCTACAGCTTTGTCTACCAGGGATCAATATTTGTTCCTTAATTCCAATTATATTCCAGTGGGATACTGCAAATCAATTTAAGTGGGAGCTTTAAATATTGTATGTATTTGATTACAACTCTTCTCCAGGATCTCCCACAGGGTGTGAGATAAGAAACCAAAAGCAGAGGAGCAAATCATGGAGCACAACCATCAGCTGGAGACTGGATGTTAGTTGGAATTATACTGTATTTCAGGAAAGCAGGCACCCTGCTGCTCGTGGCACTGAGCTTTATTTTATATTCATGTATGACTGCTGGAGAATAGACACCAAGTTATAAAAACATCCCATCTTTTGCCTCAATACATCTTCCCGTTTATGATAAGGAATAATTGGCAGCATTTATCTTTTGAACACTTCAAGTATTACTGTATTCACTTGAAAAGTAAGAAATGAAAGGCAGAGTTTGCAGCTGGGAGAAGGAAAAGCATTACAGGAATCAGCTTCTCAGCCATAGAATTACTTCAAACGTGGTAACTTCATTAATAACAGACTTTCTGACAGGAGGAAAGGCAGGAACGGGATGTCACATGCTAAAAATTGCTAGATAAAATTTATTTTGTAAGTGACAAGAACCATTTATTGAACCTAGTAGAGAATTTACTGAACAGCTTCTGAAAAGGTGTAAAACCTTCCTACTGTCATGGTTTGTATCACTGTGCTCCTGGATTCTTTATGTGCAGCATTTCACCCCAGGAGCTCTGCTATCTGTCCAGCCCATCAGCAATTCCTGCAGCAGGAATTCTGGCCAGGCTTTTTCCTGGATCACCTGCCTGTGACTTGCAAGAGCTGGATTGACACTGCAAGATCTAAAGCTGCAGTTCCTTAAGTACAATAATAAGTTCAAAGCAACTTATTTTTGTCTGTGGAAGGAATGATCACAAGACAGCCTGGAATGCAACACGAGGCCTTGGTTCCTTTTTTAACCATCCTCTTAATTCACTCCCAAACAAGAAGGGAACAGGAACACAAGCCATGAGGAAAGGCTGAGAACAGTGGGATTGTTCAGCCTGGGGAAGAGAAGGATTTGGGGTGACCTAACTGTGCCTGAAAGAGCCAACAAGAAATGTGGAGAGGGACAATTTCCAAGGGATGGAGGGCCAGGATAAGGGGGAATGGTTCCCATTGCCAGAGGGCAGGGATGGATTTTGGGAAGAATTGTGGGCAGGCCCTGGCACAGGGTGCCCAGAGAAGCTGTGGCTGCCCCTGGATCCCTGGCAGTGTCCCAGGCCAGGCTGGACAGGGCTTGGACCCACCTGGGACAGTGAAGGTGTCCCTGCCATGGCAGGGGTGGCACTGGATGGGCTTTAAGATCCCTCCCAACCCACCCCATGGTTCTGTGATGAAGCACACTCAAGTCTCTGCAGTGGAACATTTCCCCATTTTTCCAGTGAAGAGCATAGGTAAGACACTCATTTTCCCAGTAACACATGACAAAACTGTACTACACACTTCCCCACACCCAAACCAAATGGGAAGAGAAAATGAAAACATCATTTTACAAGAATCACCATTTCCCCTGCCTGGATTCTAGAAGTGCTGCACAGGACCAGGCACCAGCAGTATTTATAGAAGTAGATATTTACAAAAGTATCCCCACATTCCATGCACAGCATTTATCCTTTTCTCACACCCAATCTGAGTGCTGAGCTGGGATTCCTGCTAATGGGATTTCTGAGTAAAGCTGAAACACCACTCCCTGCACCTCATTTGACATGTGCCTATCTGGAGGCAGCATGTCACTGCTCCACTCACCTGGCAGCCCAAACATCAACAACACTGCAGTGGAAAAATCCTCCCCTCCCAGCTGACCAACCTGCATTCCAACACACAAAGCATTAAGCCAGGAATGGAGAAATCTACTCTAAAATGTGTTTTTAAATTCACCTCAGCAATAGCTGTTAGCATCTTAGCTAATGCTGGATTAAAATAAGTGGATACTCAATACAAAAATTCTATATGCATCATTATTCTTTCTTGAAGTATCTTAAATAATTGATGCAAAATTCAGATTTCAGTCACTCTTGGGTATAAGCAATGACTGCCCATGACTAAAGAAGTTATTACTTTGTCAGGACCAAATTTTTCCCTTTTCCATGCACACCTCAGCACTCACCTTCTTATTTTTGCTCAAAACTCATCCCTTTCTTTTTACACCCATTTCTTCTTTAACTCCAATTTTAAGAAAAGCACTTCAGGCTTTTCATTCTGCTTCTTTCATGCCATTTCAAGGCTCACAAACATGACTGCAGAGATCATGCAAAACGTGCCTAACAAAAGACTCAAACGAACCAACATCAAGGCAAAAAGTGAACAAAGTGAGCAAAAAGCAAAAAGACAGGTAGTTGGAGCAGTTTGGGAAGGGAGGCAGGAGAGTTCAGTGTCTTCTGAAACAAGGAACAGACACTCCTCATGAAATACAGCTCCAAATTAAAGGCAGCTTTGAAGATGATCCAGAATGGTCAGAGATTATCAAAGCAAGAATTCAGGAAAAAAAAACCAAAAAACAACAACAACAAAAAAAACCAAAACCAAAACAAAACCCACTTGGTGGACAGTGACATTAAACAAAGCAGAAGATTAAACACACTTCTTCTTAAAAAAAAAAAAAAAAAAAAAAAGGATGGAATTAATTTCACGAGGGCACAGATATAAAAAAAGCAAGCAAGAAAACCTTAGAAAGGTTTTAATCAGATTAGCAAGGCTGCTGTCACGGCATTCAGAATGATTTTGTTGGCTGTACCACTTCTGAAGATCAAATCACCCAGTTAGACATGAAAATATTCAGCACTATTTCAATGTTCTGCTGTGTTTTAAAGAGCTCTGGCTGCCACATCATTTCCAGCACATACATTCTGAGGAAATATCTTGTCTGAGAAGTATGAGAGGCATTTCATTTTCCATGCAGGCTCTGGAGATGGAACAGCATGGACAGAAAACACAGGTCTGCCCCAGTGAATTTCCCAGGAATCCTGACACTCATTCCCCAATTGGCTTAAGATCAGAAAACCCTGGGATTTTTGTACAGCTCTGAGGTGGCAGAAAAAGGAATTTCCTGGTCTCCAGGGGTGGTTCCATCAATACCCTGTGGCTCAGTGCTAAATGGCTCTGTTTGGACAGAGCACAAATCAACATTCCCCACCTCAAAATCCTGCAGGGGTGAAGTAAAACCAGAGCTGGGTGATGATTGCTGGATATGTGCCTTGTCCAAAGCAGCATTTCTGTAATAGACAGGTATTATCAGAAAGGTTCAACTGCTCAGAAATTCTTGTCTGGCCCCATCCTCTGACACCTCCTGGAGATATTTATAGGGATTAATGGGATCCCCTGGAACTCTTCCCTTCTCAGACTGACCAGGACCAGATCCTGGAGTCTCTCCTCACTGTGGATCTTTCCTCCCTGTGTATTGCCTAAGGCCAATTCCCCTTTTTTGCCTTTTTTTCCCCTTTTTTCCCATTTTTTTTGCAAGTTTCAGACATAATTCTTTTCCTTCCCAATCCACTTACACCTTTCTAATCCTCACCAAATCCAGCATCTCTTCTGAACAATTTCATTGAAGCCATAACCCCAAATGTCCATTTAAATGACTGGAAGTTTATGAGGCAATGAGTGCAAAATCATACATTTTGTATGGTTTGTATCCATTATTTCTGTGGCAGGTTAAAATCCAATCTGTGAATCTGATCTCAGTGTTTATTAATAGAAGATTTTAGTCCCTTCCTGTTGCCCAGGTGATTTCATTCTCCTACAAGATTGTTGGCTGTTTCTAAATAAAAGCTGTGATCAATCCCAAATATTGGAAAGGCAGGGATAATTCAACAAGCACTAAAAAAAAAAAAAAAAAAAAAAAAATTAAAATATTGAGTATTGCCCCCAAATTCTGAATATTGGCTGCATTTGTAAATAAAGTTAGTGCTTGCTTATTAATATTTTAGAATACAGAATAGCAAAAGTTGTAATACTTCCACTTTAACCCACCTGAAATCAGTGGACTGCAACAGTCATGGGAACAGCTGATTTCAAATAAAATTCCCACACAATTTCCCCCACCTCAGCTCCCTGCAGTTCAGTGCTATTAGACCCAGTTCTGCAATATTTTGACATAGCAAAACAATTGATTTTCCTCTTAATTAACAGACACTCAGGTCTGCAAATCTCATTAGCCTTTCCTGGCATAGGAGGTAAAATTCAGGAAGATCCTGAGAATGAAACATTCGCACAGTAATTCCCCAACAGTTCCCAAAGAAAATGAAGGCAAACCTGAACTGTCTGCAGCCTGAAAGGAAGGGATTGTTCATTTTATTACAAGTGGATACATTAAAAAATTGCAAATGAGTAACTCTTAGGTTCTGGCCAAGGTGATCAACCCCAAAGTCTGAGGTGCAACCACCACAGCAGCTGTAAAAAAACCTCAAAATCTATTATTTTACATTTTAAAGTAGGTCAGATTTTGTCCTGTGCAAATATAAAGGACCCTAAACTTCCCTAAAAAGAATTGGGAATGATTCTCAGCAGGTTCTCATTAATATTCTGGATCACAGAGAACCCCAAATGTCCCACTCTACTCCATTAATATCAATATGCTTGAAAAGCATACAGCTTAAAAAGAAATAACCAGTTCAGATTCTTATCCAATATTCAAAAAAGCTCTCAAAACTATTTGGATCCCTTCCACCAAAGAACATTTTATAAGGTTTACATATTTTCATATATTCAATTTTGCCATGTTTTTTCAGGTTAATATTAAGGGGCTGATGATTGCTTTAAAAATACAGCTTGGTCTCTCTGCTTGCTCAGAGAAATCCTGAATGGTGCAGCTTTTCAGCATTCTGGCTTTTCAAAATTCAAATTTAGGGCTGCTGTTTAACCCTCCCACTGCCTGACTTTACTCCACTCCTAAACCCTTTTTTTTTTTGTGCAGAAGTGTGTTTGGTTTTTCAGACTGTGCCACAGTCACAGGATTCCTGCAGACACTGAGCTGTTCACACCCAGATTTTCCAGGAGTGCTTTGCAGTGCTGGGAGCAGATGTCCTGGCCTGCTGCTTTCATCCATCCCACCTTGCATCATTTCCAGGCAATAACCTGATATTCTGAACTGAAACATTGCATATTTCAGTAGCAAACCAGTCATAAAGCATTTAAAGACATTTCAGTGTCACTTAACAAGGAAATATTTAGTCAATCTACTACTATTACAGTAATGCTCAAATTGCCATCTGGAAGACCCAGATTCAAAAATCAGGCTCTGGATGCCAGGCTCAGCTCAGGAAGGCTGAGGACATTGTAAAGAAGATGCAATTAAGTCTCCAGGGAAAGGCTTCTGCAGGCTGACATTGGCTGTGCAGCACGCAGCACACTCACTGGGCTGGATAAAAATAACATATTGAAATGGCAGCTGCTCAGCAAAGGAAGAGGATTTGAGCAGGGATAAAAATATACCTTAAAAGAAGGGGAGAAACTGGTAAAATGCCTACTCAAAGCATTAAAAGGTAATACTGAGAGTACTGAATCACTGTAAGATTCACCTTTTAACCTCACACAGAAAATATTATTTATTTCATACAGCAAGACAATCTAAGAATGTAATTATTACTGACCTAAACAAATCCAAGGCTAGCACAGCTTAATCACCTCAGACACGAAGAACACGCTATGAACAGATTTTGTTACATTTGGAAGAATTCCCACTCCTGATTTTATTACAGGATTCCCAGCCTGCTGTTCTGAACATATCATTTAAAGATGGAAATGATGTCCCAGAGACAGCAGGTTGCAAACTGTGCCTGAGCTCTATTACCATGCCCATACTCAGTTGTTTTGAAGGGGTATTTCACACAGTACCTCTGTCTCTGGCAGCCCAGGGCAATGTGAAGGGGGTGCTGTTAGTGTTACACACTAAACCCATGCTAAGGCAGGATTAAACCTCCCACAAGATAGCAGTGAGACCTATTAGATCATCTGAATTATTTCCATGCCATTCTGAGCTTGCTCTCCACAGTATGTTTTATTACTGTCTTGGCCAGGCTATTTTTAAAGTCTCAAACCCAGAAGCTTTTCCTTTCTGAGAGTATCCAACTTTAGTTCAAAGCACTGCATGCACTGATTAACCCATTTAAAATGCAAACCAAAAAACTTCTTATGGAGCTGCTGATTTAAATGCAGGTGTTTGAAACAGCAAACAAGATTTGAGCTGACAGCCATAATTTGTCCTATTTAAAGATTTCTATATCCGAGGTTTAAATAAAGATGGGGCAAGAAAAGAGAAAACACGAGACAGGATCTGTGCTAGCAGATGGAAAATAAACACAAAGGGCTCGTGATCACCAGCCCCACTCCAGGCCTGATGTGGAATGTTTTGTCCCAGCAGTTTACAGTTTTTTTCCAGCTGTATCAGTCGGTTGAACTAAAGGTATTTCCTCTCCTTGCAGACCCCACCCTAGGCAGGGATGATCTCTGCAGTTAGCATGGCCCGGCGGATACTGGCTTGAATAAAGATCCATTCCTTAAATACCCGACAGGAACTCAGTCACTGAGGGCTGTGCCAGAGCAGCACAGCCAAACCCAGGCACTGCACACTTCACTGCAAGCAAAGTTCACCTTCTTGCTGAGGAGATCCTTGAAAAACCAGCCTTCACAACAAAGAGTCATTTAAATGTCTCATCTGGGCTTAGAGGCTTTTTTCTGTACAGTTATGTAACTGTTAACTGTGAAACAGGATAATTCACAAGGAATTGAAGCAGTAATTCCCAGCCCAGGACCTGATTGATATCCCTGTTTCCATCACTGTGACACAAGGCACACAGAATTTTAGAGAAGCCACAGATGACTCTGCTGAGGGGTTTAACACTCAGGCTAAAGCAGGAGTTAATGTGTGTCAGAACTATTTGTATTCTTCGCTGACATACTTATTCCATCACTCTTAAAACATGCTAAGCACTCAAAAAGAAATATTTCAACTGCAAAGAACCTTTTCAAAGCAGTTAAACTAAACATCAAGCTGCTTTCAGAAGTACCCTTGCTTAGCAGCTGACCATAAATACATATGAAGCTTTTTTAAATTCAGATTTAAAGGGAGATCTTATTTGTGCCATGGCCATGTCCCCTTGGGCCAGATTTCAGAGCTGTAACCTGGTTTGGGAGTGCCTGGCAGTTGGACAGAAGGTTTTGGGGCAAATCCCAGGTGTTCAGCCAAGGAAGAGCCTCATTCTTGGTTCTATATATAATTCTGGGGACATAGGATGTTGTCAGACAGAACAGAAACCAAATAAAAGCTGCTAATAGTTGTCATTAATAAAAGCCTGGTCCCCACTGCATAAGGAGAGAAGGTATTTGGGGGTTTTAATTCACTTGGCATCACTTTTATCCACATCAGGCTCTCCCTGTCATTTTAACAGGGAAGTACTTCATGGTGTTTCTGCACAGCACTGGGGATGGGAAACTTGAGCTGCATTTCCAGACCACAGAGAAGGCAACAAACACAAGTTCTTGCCAGTTTATCAAGGGTTGGTCTTCTGAGTAAGAATCACTATTAAAACAAGTCAGATTTCATTACCACCACAAGCCTTGATATCAAAAGGAATTTACTTGCAGAAACCACAAGTGCAGGTTTGTTTTTTTTTTTAGTGGTCTCATGACTGGTAACAAAAGTGAGTGGTTAGATAAGAAGCATGTGTGAGACTTTGTCTACTCCACTCATACAAGTAACCACTAAACTGAAATGGATTATTCATCCTACAGGACATGAAACTACAGCTCTGAATTGTTGACCATAAGCAGTTTCTATTCAGACAAAATTATGCACAGACAATACTTTGAATACTTTGTAAGCTGAGGTATTTCCAAAGCACAACTACCTTTGCCAAAAAAAAAAAGAAATAAAAGAGATAAATCCAAAATGCAAGTCACTTCAACCTCCTTTTTCTTTTCCCAATGGTTCCAAAAAGGTAAAAAAAGATGAAATAATCTGGTTTTTTTCAAAAGGACATGGATCAACCTTATTCTTTCCCAAGACACAAAAAACTATGACTTCATCAAGAAAACCCTATTAGGCAAAAAGTTACTTCTTGCTGAGCTGCACAGGATTCCTGAAGTTGATCCAAACCCCTGGTAAATGACACAAGAGGTCAGCCTGTGGTTGTGTTCTGCACTGCTCTGGACAAGGACAGGCACCTCCAGTGCTGCTGTGCTGGAACAGCTCCACTCCCACAACTGCCAGAAGCCTTCAGGTGCACAAATTCGCTTTTCCCATCCAAAACTGGAGCCTCTTATTTTCAGTTATCCCCTCTCCCCAGTTATTTACTGCAGGCAATAGTCTCTGTCTAAATTTACCTTTCAGTGAATCATTTTCAGCCCTCATTATGTCAATTAGGGAGTTCTCCAGTGAGTGCATGTCAAAAGTCCTCGTGCGATCCTGCAAGCAAACACAAACAGGGCCAGGGTTAAACACCAGCACCTCAAACACAAAAACCTCCAGCTTCTCCTACATCACCACAGAATTAAGCAAAAACCATGTAGCAAAGGATAGAATATTAAACATTTCCTCTGAGAAATATTAAAAATGACAATATTATTAAATATGAATCTGACCTGTAATAATCTAATCATAACAAATGAAGTTTCATACCAACTATTTCTCCTTCCTATTAACCAAAGCCATCATTTAACACATGCACAGGTCAGACTTTCTCAACCAAACAATAAATTCCACATCATACAAATCTGATGTTACAGAAGCAAAACACAATGTAAAATACCCTGGCACTGCTTTAATTTAATTGGCAAATTCAGAATAACTGAAATTTCTTGTAATCTCTAAAATCTTTACAGTGCCATAAAAGGCTCCAAAGGGAGGCAAAAATAATTTTAATTCCAAATACTATTCATATTTCCATGCTTCCTGTGTATTCATACATTTTGGACTTGGATAGAATTTTATACAATTACATTAATCCACCCTGATTTTAATTTTTTTTTTTCTAACCAAGGAGCTCTCTACCATCATCTCTAAAGATTTTATTTCATTCCTGTTCTAAGGAATCTCCTCTGAACTGAGCTCAAGCACTGGGAAGTCTCTGTTCAAACAAGAAAAGAGAAACGTGAGCAATTTAGGACATTTTTGCTCTTGACTCTTTCTCCACAAGGAGATTGTGGAGTGCTTGTTATTCCAGCACTGAGTGTGTTTTTTGTCCCTAACACTGGCTGTGAAGCTGAAATTTCTCCAAAGCACACAGATCCAGCTTGGAATATTTTTCAAGGCAGTGGTGAGTTATAAAGTGCTTTATTTCAGTGCTGAAGCAGCAGTGATTGTGTGCAAGGGCCCTTCCTGATTTCACTGATCCCTCATTCTGGACTTGAAATACCTCAAACTATTCCAAGAGCAGAAACTCACCAGCTCCTGATCCATTTCCAAGTTGTAAATTACATTCTGATCACTAAAAAATACCATTTTTCAATCGAATTGCCTGGTATTTTTCCTCTCTTCAGAACAGTTTATTACTGAGACAGAACAGGCCACATATTCCAACCCGGATGTGCTGTGTCTCAAACAGCATTAAAAAGGCCAGAGTTTGGAACCAGCTCCTTTATTAAGTCCAGCAAATATCAAATTTGCTATAAAAAGCACAGCACTGCCCTGTCTCCCCACAGGATTGATTTCCTTGGTCATTTCTATTACAAGGTAATTGAGGCACCTTAGAGAAAACATCAGGAGCATTTAAATTCTTAAATGTTGTGCTTTTCTTTTACATATTTCCCACACTTTTCTGCTTTTCCTAGTAGATTTGATTTATTGGTTTGGTTTAAATATTGATACTTTTTACTTATTTTGAACTTTAGTTATGCTAGAATCCCTTAGCAGGAGTGAGTGCAAGCCCTCAGGTTTTGGATCCATTAGGATCAGTCAGGAATGAACATTAAAAGGCAACTTCTGCATTTCCAGCAGTCCTCACAAAATGACAAAAATAGCCTAAAAGCCAGGTGGGAGCATTTCCTGAAAACCTGATGTCCCTCAGCAGCTTCTCCTTCCTGAATTCTTGTGTTAACCTCAAGCCCACCCCATGAACAGCTACAAAACTCCAATTTCAGAGTGCAGAACCTCAGTAATTCCAAATCTTTGTGGAATTGTGGCACTTCACATTTCAGTTGGCTGAGAGACACAAAGGAAGTGACCCTGGCCAAGTAATTCCCAGTTTATTGTGCTGAGCACCTGAGCCTGAAGCAACTTTATTCTTTCTAAAATATCTGTGTAATGTTGGCTTGAGCTGCAGTAACAAAGGGTTTGCTGCAATGCTGATTTTTAATATTGACAACAGAGAAGGGAAAAATGGAATTGAACTGGTTGGCTCAGAGTGAAGCACATTCTCCAATGGAAGCTTTTGGTGCTGAGGAATTTATTTTCCTTCCCAAGTGAACCACAAGCTGTCCCTTTTTCAGGGTGAGGCCCATAAACTGCAAATCACACTGCAAAGCCTTTAAAACACAACCCTGCACAATGAGACAAAATTAACTGGTGATATTCCAGCCTGCAGCTATCAGCAATCCCAGAAAAAGGAGGAATGGCTAAAATTTGGGATATATAAGAAAAACTCTGTACATCAGCCAGTGAAAAGATGTCAGTCCTAAATAAAGACCAGCCAAGATGCCAAGCTCAGCTGGGTCACAGGTTTGCATGGTGAATATTGAATATTATTTTTTTAATTCCATTAGTTTAGTTATCATTTGCCCTAACAGGCTGCACACTGCTAAAGAAAGTCACCATTGGTAGTTTTGAGAATTTTTATACAAATTAAAGTCCTTTTTTATAGTGAAACTCCTTTGAAAACAGCAGCATAGATTTCATCAGCCTTATCTTCCAAGACATTTTACCAGAACCACATCTAAAATATATCCATTTATTATGCACCTAAAGAAAAAATAAAGGCTGGTGAAGGTTAGTGGGAGGGGCCAAACCCCTGAAGAAATGCATAACTCTGCATTTCATCCCAAAACATCAAAAATAGCTCTAATAATCAAGATATTTATCACAAACCAGTAACTAAATGTGAGCTTCTTACACTTTACTTATAATTTATTATTTATTACTTTTAATTCACATAAACCACACTGAACTAAGGAAAAAAAATGTTTTCTTTAAAAGATTTCACGTAGAGAGAATTAATAACAATATGGTGATGGTTTTAATGAAGCAATTCACAAAGTTACAGTGCTTTGGAGCTGGATTGCTGCTGTACATTTATTTATTTATAAAGAAAATATACAGGGATAATGACTATCCTGGACTAAAGCAGAGTAACAAAATTCAGTAACAAAATGTGACAACCACAGCCTGGTATTATTTACCTGGGTTCCAAAAGAACTTGGCTTTACACAAGTTTGTTTAGGGCATCTAAAATGTTGCTTTATCAGAGGGCTCAAAGGCTACACACTTTTATCCTTGGGAAACAGAACTGAAGCAGAAAGACACAGGTAAACACAATAAAAATTTAAAAAAGAAACCCAAACAAACAAAACACAAACCAAATTAAACAAACTAAAGCCACATGACAAGCAAAAAGAAAGAAATCAATGTGCAGTCTTAATGCATGACCATGTTTAAAATGTCAGCCAACATTTCAGAAGACATTCATTAAACATAATTTGGAAAGAGCAGTGCTGTTTGCACAATGTACACGAGGTGACAGCCTGCAGATCTGGTGAAAAATGAGTTATTGAGTCTGTAAATGTCCTACAATAACCAACAAACCACTTCTGGACTCTACCCTGGCCATCTCTGCCTACAAAAAAATTAAATTCTAATCCCTACTCTAACTTTATTTTTCAAAGTCCAAAGACTTTCATCCCAAAAATAAAGTCACTTGGTGCATAACATGTATGATATACACTGGGTCATCCTCCCATGCAAAAGAAATTTCACATTAATTTTTCCAGCACAGGAAGATCATACTTTGAATTTAAAAATTCCATACATGAATTCTCCTGCACATCAGAAAAATGTATATATAATTGAACTATTGATTCATTCTAGATTCATTATATTTAATCTGCATCCACAGCATTAGCATCACCTGGATAATTAAGATACCAGAACCTTAGAGCACTTCCCAGCATGGGCCTCCCAGTGGTAAATCCCAAACTGCACCAAAAAATCAAGGTATGAACATTGCTGGTAGCTAAGGCTGGGCCTGATCTGTTAAAATAAGATTAATCTGAAGTCCCAGGCATCAATAATAATGGAAGAGATGTCACTACATTAAGCAATTTATTGATCAACATTGATGGAGCAGGTATAGTGGTAAAAGTGGGGCTCGTTTTAGACATTTAAATCTCTGTCAAACCAGAACATTTGTGCAAATTGAAAACTTCACATTTGTACCTTCATTACAGCAGGAGAACCCTGAAACTTTCTGAAACCCTGTTCCCTTTTCCAACAATTCCAAAGCCATGTCTCAGGCATAGGAGAGCCAGGATCACCATATTTATAATCATAAATACAAGTCCCACACTTCTTTTTCAATTGCATCACAAATTTGGACTGGATTATGTTTCTGGGGAAGCCTCTCCTCCTTCCCAGCACCCTGCAAATGCTGTATTCCAGCTCCCAGTGCAGTATCCAGTGAATTAAAGGCTTTGAATAAACAGGTTTTTCCTGAAAGGATGTTGCTGAATTCTGCTCAGATCATCTTTTAGAGCTTCACCAGGGAACAATATGAAAGAGTTGGAAAAGTGAAGTGGCACAAACCACAAAGTTTAGTCCAACTTGAACTTTTTAAGTGTTAGAAATTATAAACCTTTACTGGAAATGTTTGTAACACGTGCGATTCTATTTTAGCTGCACATTAAGTTTACCATGTATCTTCCAGAAATGATTTTCCACAATATCTTCTGTTCTCATTCTCTGCTGGGCTGTTAAGTATGCAACTTTCAAAGCAAAATGTTTAATAAGAGTACTCCTTTTAATCTTAGGAAAAAGACAAACATAATTCAAATAGCTTCTTAACAAAAGCTCTCTTTAAACAGAAACCCTGAGGTCAAAAACACACAGGAGGGCCAGAGCCCAAGTATTAACGTCAGTAGTAAGTTTATAAAACAAGAACAGTGTTAACTTCCCCAGCACTTAACTTGTGCATGTCATACCACATTAGAGTGCTGCTAATCCCACACATCAGTAGCTGTGGGGAACAGCACACAAAACACTAATTACTGCACAGCTGATGGACTTACAGAAAAAGGGGGGAACAGGTTTAAAAACCCAACTTCAAGGATTTGCTTTGTTTTCAAATGATACCTTGAAATTATTGGGAATAATTGCTGTTGCTAGAATAAAAAAAATTAAATTCTGCAAAACAAATAAGCTCTTTTTGTGCAGCCAGCCATGGTGAGTTATGAAAGGGTTCCTCAAACCCAAATATTAAAACAAAAAGGAGCCGTAAAGAAATTTATTTGCAAGATCCCTCCAAGAGGAAAGTTTGGCAAAGGCACTCAAGAGGCTATTTTTTTAATTCCAGCTCCCTGTGAATTTGTTTAATGCACTTATTAAATCAGGCCATTTCTATGGGCAAACAAATGCTGACGTAGAGGTCGGAATTCAAACACGTTTTGTAATCACGAATGTGTTTTCTCAAACATTCCATATCTGCCTGGGGGAAGAGCAAGGCTCCCTGGCACAGGCATTTGGAAGGGGTTATATACCTGGAAACCAGCCACTGGGGAAGAAAGGAAAAAACATTCTGAACAAGTGGATACAATGAACTGCTCTCATGTACAAAATTCTTTGAAATGGGCAGTTATTTTCGAGCCTGATTCCGGGAAGAAACACTAATTTTTTTAAAGTATTTTTACAGAATGCTGAGCACTATTGCTTCACTTGCTTGTGCCTTAGGAGAGCCATTTCAAAAAAACAGCATCAGGCACTGAAGATGAGATCTGGAAAGCTGGAAATGCCTATCAAAGCAAGATTTATGCATTGCATAACAGGCAGGATGTTCCACTCATGAGGAAGTGCAAGTACACAGCCAAAGGAAAGCCAAAACAAGCTTGAAGGCAGCGCTGCCGTGAAATGCAATTACTGAGCACCAAGTTTGTCAGTGCTGCTGGGAGAGAAGGACAAGGAATTATTCTTTAAAATCACTAACTTGGTAAGGTGCCACAGTCACAGTCAAAGCATTTTCATATATTAATTCTCAGGGAAGGCCATGAGAGCCAAAAGACTCTGTTTTTTGCTTTTTAATTTTAATTCAGGAACCATTTTTTCATTTGGACACCATTTCCTTTTCAAACGAACACACAAAGAACAATGGCTTTTCTCTTTTCAAAAGATCTTTGAAGGGGGGAGCCTGCCCAGTGGCTAAAGCAAAACATCAAAACTTAATTTCATTAACAGATCTGGTTAAGTCTTCTCTGACCTTGCAGCCAGTTCCATCCCTGCAAGAGGTTCCTACAGACATTGTCATTTGGGAATTGCAGGAGACAGGATTCCAAATGGAAAACACTTAGAGCAGAGAGCACAGGGTTTGCATGCAGCTCTCAGTGCCAGGGCAAGGCATCATCAAATTGCAAGGTTATCAAACAGATCACCACAGTATTTTCCTTTCATCTGCAGCATTTGGAGCACCCATTTCATCCCATGGGCAGGGATGTCTGAAGGGAGCAGGAGTTCACATCAGTGGCTCAAAGGGAAATTATGCAACACCATTCTCCCCAAAAAGGAAAAGAGCTCTTACTCCTGGTCACCCTGGGATTTCCATCAAAACACTGACAGAATTCTGTGTGTCACCAAGAATCCTGTGTGTCACCCAGCCCTGGAATAGACACAGCCTTTGAGGAAAAGAAAAAAGAAAGTGATCCCCAAATATTTGCAATTGCTGGTTTACATTTTGCCTTCTAAAGAAACTCATTTTCACTAGATTGCAGCATCACTTGTTAATGATTTAAGCAGCAAAACATAAATATTAAATGAAAGGGATTGTTGTATCAAATTACTCCATTATGTTGCTGCAGCAAAGACAGCTTTCAATTATTTCCTAAACAGGAATCTAAGAAGATTCCAGTAACAAAATAGCCTTGTCCAGTACATGATTGCATCAGCAAGGATACTTCAGGGGCAGAGAGAGAGAGAGAGAGAGAGATGCCTGAACACAAATATGCAATAAGCAAAATCCTGCTTTGAGCCAGGAATATAATCAGCATAGTCAAGAAAGAAACAAGAAGACATCAAAGGTCAAATTTTACATCATTTGTTTCCAGTGATTCAGAAATTCACTGTGCTTTCAACACTCAGCTAAAGTGACCAAAGGAGCTAAAGATTTTTACACAAAAAGGAAAAAAAAAAGTTGTAATAAGCAGCTGTCCAAGATGGCTTCAAAATTAATCAGCATCTTTCTAGGGCTGCAGTGCTGAAGTCCTGCTCTGCTGCCCTGCCCTTCTCCTCACAGAAGTGATAGGAACAGACTGGAAAGCACTTCCCTCCACACTTTCCTTTTCTTGGCATGAAGGAGTGTCAGACTTGGTCTTGACATGTACAGCTTCATCAGGGTGTTTATGTAAACAGACACCAGCATGCTACACCAAAATGATTTCTTTACCATGATCAAACTACGTGTGTCTGCTATTCTGTGTCTGAAACACCATCCAGAAGTCAAGGTTGACTTTGCCAGTTTCCTGAAATTTCCTTGATGCCAATCCAAGCCCATTGCTCTGCCTGTGTATATATTTGGGGCTTGCACACAGCAGCAAGGACACACTTGATCTCATTCTGTCACTCTCAACATCAGCTACGTGTCAGGGTACAGAGTGAATCAAACCGTGAGCCAAGGCTCGCTGCAGTCAGGCTGAAAAGAGACCAGCTCCAGCTGGGTCCCTTTTTCTGATGGTTTCACTGGATAAATTGGGTATGCTGGACACAGCTTCATTATATTCATTACAAATCCTGACATTAAAATCAATTTTTGCTCTGCACTCTAAATTTGGAAGGGCTCTACCTGATACTGAACCAGTCAGTAGCACTGCAGTAGAAAAAAAGGGCTCTAAAGGAAAGTTATTGCCAGCAGCTGCTGTGCTGTCAGCAGGGCCTGCACACCACCAAAAACCTGCAGTTTGCAAAGAGCCCAACTATCCCCAAATCCACAAAGTCACTGTTAAATGTATTTCTGTTTCTTTCCATCATGAGACACATTGCACAGTTTGCATCTTTGAAATTGTGTTTAAGTAGGTCACCCCGGTTCTTGCAGCATGGCAAGAAATACTGCAATCACGTTGAGAATTTTACTTTTGCCCTCATTTGAAGAGCTTGAAAAACAACCCTGGAAATGTAAAAGAACTCTTGGGTCTTTTAATTCACCCTAAAGGAGTTTACAAAAGGTGCACACACACATAAAAGCTGGGTTTAACTGGTGGTCAGATGAAAAGAAGGGGACTTCTGGTTTAATTCCTACTGCAAATTAGTTTCAACATTATACAGTTCTTTTCAAATTCATAACAAGTCAGCCCAGAAGGAGAGGTTGAGCTGCCAGACAACCTGCCTCCTGCCAGGAGAAGGCCGCAGCAAAATATAGGAGACCACCAACTGATCTCATCCACATCTATTTTTAGTGCTGATTTAATGGTCTGTAACCAAAAGTTGCTGCCATTCCTGAGGAGAACAAGCTGCACTGATCACCATTATTTGTTAAAAGCAAAGTTTCCCCCCCAAAATGCTACAAAAATTATGTTGCACTGCAAGCCCATGTGATACTGTAAAACCAAACACAATCACTCCATACTTTTTCTCAGATGTGGTGCATTGCTGAATTCTTTACAAGGCCTCTGATCTCTTATACTCCACCAGGCACTTTTTTCCCCCTTTTTCCTCTTTGTTGAAATACTTGTCAGTGAATTTCTTCATATTTCTGGCTGTGTTTAAGTATTAAGCTGAAGCAAAGAGGCCAATACAGATGGCTAGTAGGTAATAGATATTTATGACCATCACAGTTAAAAAAAAAACAAAACCTATGAATCACAGCTTGGAGGATCATTCTCACTATGACATTTTGAGTTAGCCATATGGTTTTTTTTCAGTTGCAAGCACAGAAATCCCACAACCAGGGCATTTTAATGCTCTTTGGGGAAAGGTTTTTTTTTTTTTTTTTCTTACCGACACAACAGAGCGCGCTCACCTGAAAAGGAAAAATGTTGTCAGCTCTGTTCAAGCTGTCATCCATCCAGGATTTGGGAGCGAAGGCCGAGCTGGGTCGTGCATACTTCTGCAGCTGGATATGATTACTTGCAAAATTCTTCTTTAAGGGCGAGATGGAGTTCAAGGGGGTGATGCCTCCGTTCAGCCCCCGGCGGTGGTCTCGGCCCTGGGACCCCCCCCAGCCACCGTAGCCGCCGCCGCCGGGGCTCCAGGAGGACGGGGTGGGCGATGGGCTTTGGTAGCTGCTCCACGGAGAAGGTGGCTTGTTAAGATTATTGGCCAGGTGAGGCAACTGATTAAAAGCAGCATTTCTGTGTGTGAATGGAGGTGGGTGAGGACTTGCAGGAGACCTCCTCTGTTGTTGATGCTGATTGTGATGATGCTGGAAATGGGGGTGATGAGGGTGGTGCTGAGAGAGGGGTCCGATCTGGGGGGAAAAGCTACCACCAAAGCCAGGGCTGACGTGATGTGGGAAATTCTGAAACAGCAGAGCACCATTATTAGCTGAGGCAGTAGGGACCCCTCCCTGGTGGAAAAAACTTGCATCTTCATTGATTATTGTAGAAGAAGAAGGAGCAATAGCTGCAGACCAGTTACTGAAACCAGTCAGAGAAGATGCGGTGGATGTCAAGGGCTGTGTCGAAGTACCGAGCCCCGAAGCCTCTTGGTAATCAAATCCTGTTAAAACTGGCGATTCTATTCTTATTTTCTCCTTTCCACTGCCGGTCTCTGAAGAATTATCGCCCTGGTTTTCTTCAGTTTTAGCTTTCTCAGGTTCAGAGAGCATGCCTGCTTCCTGACTTTGACCAGGGGAAAGCTGCTGTTTTTCTAGGGACTCTTGCTTTTCCTGTTGCTGAGTTTTAGATTTTTCTGACCCCAGAATCTCATCCTGAATGTTATGGGCAGCTGGAGCAGGAAAGAGCCAAGCTGACCCAGCACTACTGCCATTGGCAGCTGTGTTATTATTTATAAAAGCAGCAGGGCTGGGGGTTGCATTTTGATGATGGTGTGGAGGCTGCAGATGTGGATGGAATCTGACTGGAAAAGCTGACTTATTTCCAGTGTTGTTTTGCACTAACACTCCAAACCCGTAATCCCCCATTTATTATATTTAGGGTTTGAATCCTCCCTGTAAGAACAAGTTGATGTTTAGTGTTTAGCTTGTCCTCTTGTGAGGCAAGATTAGCAGGTATCCTGGTTTTCACTAAATGTTCCAGTGTCTCCCTCCACGCTATTTATTTCAATTTGGATAAAGATGTTTGCTTTTATTTTTTCTTTTTTTTTGCAAAAGATAGATCTCTTAAACTATTTCAATGTGTCAATTTGTGTCCGTTTCCTTCCTTTGGCCAGGAGGAAGGGAAAAATAAATCTTTGGTTCACAAAATAAGAGGTTTCCTTTTTCTAAAGGAAATGCACAGCAATGACAGAATAAGCTTCTGGGAAATAAGGATAAAGAGATTCTAACTATGCTGTTTTTTTCCTCCTCAGCAGCCTTGACTCGCCCATAAATGAGTTAAGAGGGAAGGAAAAAAAAAATACAATGACGTCTGGTCCCTCAAACCCTTGGCAGCAAAAAATAGATTTAAATCTGGAATAATTTAATACATCTCTATAATCTAATATATATTTGTGTCCTGTTCAAAAAGAGTCTTTGCTGTGGACAAGGGAAAAATTTACCTCAGGATCTCAGCATTCAAAAGGGTGAAATGGGGGAGTGAGTTGCAGAAGAGGCTTTATCCCGTGCTGCTGGGTTTAACCTATTATATTTAGCAATAATATACACCGTGCGTGTGCGGTTGTTTAAAGGGCTAAGATCTTATCTCAGGAAATCAGTATTCTCTGTGTCTTGGGTGGGGAGTGAGTTGTGCAGGAGAAGGGTGGATTCTTGATGCTGCTCCTTCTGGGCTGGGTTTCTGAGCTCGCCAGACTCGCTTCTTATTTATGATCCAATATTTGCGTGTCCTTCATATGAGTCCTGGCTGTCCGAGGAGGAAGGTTTTCATCTCAGAAATCAGCGTTCACCGTTCGGGAAAGGGAAGGGAGGGGACAGCGAGTTGTGCAGGAGGAAGGGGAAGGAGGTTTTTTTTCTCGCTCTCGGCTGCCGGGAGGGTGTTTTGCGGTGCGGGGCTCGCCTCCTTCCCCGGGAATCGCGGCTCCCTCAGCCCAGCGAGCCCCCGGAACGCGCTCCCTCCTCAGGCGCTCGGCATCCAGCGGGGCCGGGCTGTGCGTGCCCCGCGCGTCCCCCGCCCTCGCTCGAGCCGGGCAAGGCAGGAGGGGTTTTACCTCAGCAGCGCAGCAGCCTCCGGCAGGGAGGGGAAGGCGCGGCCCAAAGTTTCCCCCAAATGCTACAAAAATTATGTTGCACTGCAAGCCCATGTGATACTGTAAAACCAAACACAATCACTCCATACTTTTTCTCAGATGTGGTGCATTGCTGAATTCTTTACAAGGCCTCTGATCTCTTATACCCACCAGGCACTTTTTTTCCCCCTTTTTCCTCTTTGTTGAAATACTTGTCAGTGAATTTCTTCATATTTCTGGCTGTGTTTAAGTATTAAGCTGAAGCAAAGAGGCCAATACAGATGGCTAGTAGGTAATAGATATTTATGACCATCACAGTTAAAAAAAAAACAAAACCCATGAATCACAGCTTGGAGGATCATTCTCACTATGACATTTTGAGTTATCCATATGGTTTTTTTTCAGTTGCAAGCACAGAAATCCCACAACTAGGGCATTTTAATGCTCTTTGGGGAAAGGTTTTTTTTTTTTTTTTTCTTACCGACACAACAGAGTGCGCTCACCTGAAAAGGAAAATGTTGTCAGCTCTGTTCAAGCTGTCATCCATCCAGGATTTGGGAGCGAAGGCCGAGCTGGGTCGTTACATACTTCTGCAGCTGGATATGATTACTTGCAAAATTCTTTCTTTAAGGGCGAGATGGAGTTCAAGGGGGTGATGCCTCCGTTCAGCCCCCGGCGGTGGTCTCGGCCCTGGGACCCCCCAGCCACCATGGCCGCCGCCGGGGCTCCAGGAGGACGGGGTGGGCGATGGGCTTGGTAGCTGCTCCACGGAGAAGGTGGCTTGTTAAGATTATTGGCCAGGTGAGGCAACTGATTAAAAGCAGCATTTCTGTGTGTGAATGGAGGTGGGGTGAGGACTTGCAGGAGACCTCCTCTGTTGTTGATGCTGATTGTGATGATGCTGGAAATGGGGGTGATGAGGGTGGTGCTGAGAGAGGGGTCCGATCTGGGGAAAAGCTACCACCAAAGCCAGGGCCTGACGTGATGTGGGAAATTCTGAAACAGCAGAGCACCATTATTAGCTGAGGCAGTAGGGACCCCTCCTGGTGGAAAAAACTTGCATCTTCATTGATTATTGTAGAAGAAGGAGCAATAGCTGCAGACCAGTTACTGAAACCAGTCAGAGAAGATGCGGTGGATGTCAAGGGCTGTGTCGAAGTACCGAGCCCCCAGAAGCCTCTTGGTAATCAAATCCTGTTAAAACTGGATTCTATTCTTATTTTCTCCTTTCCACTGCCGGTCTCTGAAGAATTATCGCCTGGTTTTCTTCAGTTTTAGCTTTCTCGGTTCAGAGAGCATGCCTGCTTCCTGACTTTGACCAGGGAAAGCTGCTGTTTTTCTAGGGACTCTTGCTTTTCCTGTTGCTGAGTTTTTAGATTTTCTGACCCCAGAATCTCATCCTGAATGTTATGGGCAGCTGGAGCAGGAAAGAGCCAAGTTGACCCAGCACTACTGCCATTGGCAGCTGTGTTATTATTTATAAAAGCAGCAGGGCTGGGGTTGCATTTTGATGATGGTGTGGAGGCTGCAGATGTGGATGGAATCTGACTGGAAAAAGCTGACTTATTTCCAGTGTTGTTTTTGCACTAACACTCCAAACCCGTAATCCCCCATTTATTATATTTAGGGTTTGAATCCTCCTGTAAGAACAAGTTGATGTTTAGTGTTTAGCTTGTCCTCTTGTGAGGCAAGATTAGCAGGTATCCTGGTTTCACTAAATGTTCCAGTGTCTCCACGCTATTTATTTCAATTTGGATAAAGATGTTTGCTTTTATTTTTTTTTTTTTTGCAAAAGATAGATCTCTTAAACTATTTCAATGTGTCAATTTGTGTCGTTTCCTTCCTTTGGCCAGGAGGAAGGGAAAAATAAATCTTTGGTTCACAAAATAAGAGGTTTCCCTTTTCTAAAGGAAATGCACAGCAATGACAGAATAAGCTTCTGGGAAATAAGGATAAAGAGATTCTAACTATGCTGTTTTTTTCCTCCTCAGCAGCCTTGACTCGCCCATAAATGAGTTAAGAGGGAAGGAAAAAAATACAATGACGTCTGGTCCCTCAAACCCTTGGCAGCAAAAAAATAGATTTAAATCTGGAATAATTTAATACATCTCTATAATCTAATATATATTTGTGTCCTGTTCAAAAAGAGTCTTTGCTGTGGACAAGGGAAAAATTTACCTCAGGATCTCAGCATTCAAAAGGGTGAAATGGGGGAGTAAGTTGCAGAGAAGAGGCTTTATCCCGTGCTGCTGGGTTTAACCTATTATATTTAGCAATAATATACACCGTGCGTGCGGTTGTTTAAAGGGCTAAGATCTTATCTCAGGAAATCAGTATTCTCTGTGTCTTGGGTGGGGAGTGAGTTGTGCAGGAGAAGGGTGGATTCTTGATGCTGCTCCTTCTGGGCTGGGTTTCTGAGCTCGCCAGACTCGCTTCTTATTTATGATCCAATATTTGCGTGTCCTTCATATGAGTCCTGGCTGTCCGAGGAGGAAGGTTTTCATCTCAGAAATCAGCGTTCACCGTTCAGAAAGGGAAGGGAGGGGACAGCGAGTTGTGCAGGAGGAAGGGAAGGAGGTTTTTTCTCGCTCTCGGCTGCCGGGAGGGTGTTTTGCGGTGCGGGGCTCGCCTCCTTCCCCGGGAATCGCGGCTCCCCTCAGCCCAGCGAGCCCCCGGAACGCGCTCCCTCCTCAGGCGCTCGGCATCCAGCGGGGCCGGGCTGTGCGTGCCCCGCGCGTCCCCCGCCCTCGCTCGAGCCGGGCAAGGCAGGAGGGGTTTTACCTCAGCAGCGCAGCAGCCTCCGGCAGGGAGGGGAAGGCGCGGCCGGCCGGGCTCCTCTCTCCCCCATGGAAGGTGTTTAAGCGGCTCTCCCGGGTCGCCCGGCGGGGTCGGGGCAGGCTCTGTGTCGGGGCGCAGCGCTCGGGGCTCCGGCGGCGGCGGCTCGGGGCGCTCCCTGCCCTGCGGCGGCTCGGCTGGGCTGCGGCCGGGCCGTGCCCCTCATGTACCGGCCGCACCGGGGGTCTCCGCGGGCTCGATGCTGCGGGAGCTGGAAGGACGAGGCGATCGACAGCTTTCGGTAAAGCCGGCGACGTGTCCCCGGCGCGCAGCCCCCGCTGCCGCCGCCTCGTTTCGCGTCTTTTTCCGTGTGTTTTCTGGCACCGGCTCCGGCTCCGCCCGGCGCCGCGCCGCCATCTTTGGTGCGGGCAGGGACTCCCCGGCCGGGGCGGCCACCCCGGGGCTGGGAGCGCCGCCCGCGGGGCCGCCGCCATCTTAGGTGTGGGCGGGAGGTCAGGCGGATGCCGGCGGCGCCGCCATCTTGGAGTGAGGAGCGCGGCGGCCGCCATGTTTGTGCAGGGCAGGGCGTCACCTGTCACCGTCGGTGCCGCTGTCACAGGCAGCGGCCGCGCTCCGCAGCCACATTGAAGAGCTCATCCCAGCCCCGGCCATGGCAGGGACACCTTCCACTGTCCCAGGTTGCTCCAACCCCATCCAGCCTGGCCTTGGACACCTGCAGGGATGGGGCAGGCACGGCTTCTCTGTGGGCACCCTGTGCCAGGGCCTCACCACCCTCACATCAAAGATTTTCTTCCATACACGCAACCTATGTAATATCAAAAGTCTGACTACTACACATCTGGTTTATACACTACTTCATTTTGGGGATGGACGCTGTTTTTGCACACTGACAGATTCCAACATGTAAATGGAAATGTAGTTCAAAAGTCAATATCAAAATATAGTGACATTAAAATAACTATATGTAGGTACACTATAAGAAAAATCAAGTTTTAAAGGGAATATGCAGAGACAGTTCCTCAAAAGTTTTCTCTTATGCTGTCCTCTGCTTGCTCCAAGGCTCCTTCTCAGACACATGACTGTAATTTGGATGATACTTTTACCAAATCAAGTATTTCCCAATGATTTTATTAAATAAACTTTTTTCTTTGCAATCACAGACACCTTGTTTCTGTGTGAAAACAGCCTTGTTTACATGTGGTGAAAACATCATGGTGAAAATGTAATTACTGGGTTATAATTTCCCCTTTTGTTTACCGTTTGCAACTTCTATGAGTCCACCTGATACTGAGCATTATTTTCCTCTGTATTTTTCTTGTCATAATGTTGTTATCATCATCGTGTGGTTCAGGGTTAACAGGCACTTCTGTCCAGACTCCAGCAGCAGATTGCTGTTCCGTGAATAGTTTGGGAAAGACTGACTAGATGGCCTTAATTTAATTTCAGGCACACCCTTGCAATGCGTTAGGGTAGGTGCAGATGGACTGCAGTGATACGAGCAGAATTTCTAAAATCTGACTTTAATCACTTTGCCTGACAAACATTGTTTGCTGAAACCATGGGAGGTTCCTCAACGGCCGGTGCTGGGGTGGTTCAGCTGCCCAGCAGGATTTGTGGCTATTTCTCCAACCTCTTTGAGAAAAAAATGCCTGACCAATATGCAAGGATTGCAGGCATTAGTTACCGAGAAGAATAAATTACTGAAGAAAGTCAAGATTGTCTATAAATAAGTGAATTTAACCACCTGTGAGGAAATTCTCACTTTGGTGGCTGGATGATGTAAAGAGAGTCCTAAAGAATACAAAGGATGAAAGTGTCACAGAATCACAGAATGGTTTGTGTTGGAACAGAGCTTAAAGATCATCCATTTCCAGTCCCTACTGTGGCAGGGACACCTTCCACTAGACCAGGTTGCTCCAGTTTTTTAAATCACTCAAGCCATAAGCTCAAATCCCTGTAGAGTCAAATTAACTCCTTTATCACACTGATTTTGGTGTAGCTTATGCCATGACCTCACTTTTGAACAAAATTTGAAATATAAGACTCAAATAATTAGAAAACCTTCACCACAACAGTAAATATTCAGGAATTTTGAAATGGGAAGGAAAGGGGAGAGCTCTCTCAGTAGCATTTGCTCACACAGTGGTGAGATCAATGCCCAGATTTGCTGCCACATCCACCAAATGTGGCAGCTCAGTCCTCATGTATCCAACACTGCTCACCTGAAAGAGGTTTCAGTCTGAATGACACTTGAAGTACTTTAAGTCATCACGGTACCTTTTGCTAATCACCATCAGCATCTAATGGATTCATTTTTGGAAGCACTTTAACTCTTCTGGGTTCCTTGGAGGAGAGGATTCCTCTGGCCACTCCAGCTGCCATCATTCGGCAGCTTTAGCTGACAACTGCCAAAGGCCCTGTGCTCTACCAGGCTCTCCCCAGCATCAATCTCCAGGATCACAAACCCCTTAAAAACCTCTTCACTGCCAGACTAAACCACAAGTGGGAACATATTGCTCTCCTCTGAGGATTAGATTTCTTAGCCTGCTTTTATTCTCCAGTCTTGCTGTGAATGTCGAATTATACGTGCTTGACCGTGACTCAGGTCACAGAAAAACCTGAGTGTGGCTGAGCTGCTGTAGAGGAATCCTGTGCTTGCTTTTGCTCAGTCAGAAGCAACCCTGAGGTCTGTGGTCTGCTCAGCCTTTCAGTGCCCCACACCCAGTGAGACACAGCAAAGGGAAACATCTTCCCTTTTGTCAGGTGCCCTCAAAAGGCCGTGTGCCTCACAGGAGGTGGAATTCCTAATGATAATTTAGTAGGATAAGCTGACAGATAAACTGAACCTGAAAGCAAGTGGGATCCCCAGGAAGCAGCTCTCCAGCTCAGTCACACGGCTCATCCTGGCAGAGCAGATGTGCCATTTGTGATACGCTCCCAGTGTTATCAAATCAAGGTCCCATTGAGCGAAGAAGTGAAAGGACTTGCCGAGCTGAGAAGGAACTCCTTGTGAAAATGCCTTGCCAGCAACCCTCTCTCTTTTAAATCAAAGCACTGCCAGCTCTCAGGCATCTGCTGGTTGCAGCTGTCACGGTGTCATCCGGAGGGAAAGGTGAGCCCTGGGTGACTCAACACCCGAACGTCAAACACTGACACTGCTCACGCTGCAGAAACATCAGATTGCTGCAGCTATTTCACTCTGCTGCTGGGGAAACAGAGAATTCAAGTCTCATTTCAGTCATCTTCTGCCTTAGAAGAAAAGGAGCAGAAAGAGGATATGAATCTCTTTTCTAAGGGCAAAATTATCAGCTGTTTCTTATGTCTCAAAAACTGTAACTGATGTTTTCTTGAATGTCAAAAGATCTATTAGGATGCTCAGATCTCCAGTTTTATACCAAACGTTGCTGTATCTTGTGTACCCAACAGCATATTAACACAGTTTAGTAAATCAAATTTAAAGTCAAAATTAGCCCTGTACTTACAGCACAGAGATTTTAAGAAGGGTGCAGTGGGATTTATTAGAATTCAAAGGGATCATTTATGGGGTTGTTAGTCACTCAGATGCTCCTCCACATTCCTTTAGGTCTGGTGTATCATAGAAGACACAGGACTTGCTCACATTCAATGGTAATAAAAGCAGCCAACAGACCTGAAAAGCTGCATCGACATTTTATCCTAAACAATTGCTCCAGGAAGGCTGAGCTAAAAACCCCAGGCAAGCTGTCAGTAGCTAATATTAGCCTACATATACAGAAACTTTTTAATTCCAGAGACTGCAGAAAATGTTCTCCAGACTGCAGAGAAAACCCAACAGTTCATTTTTGTGCTGATGCAGCTGCAACTGCTGTTTGCTAGATCCTATCTCAGCTTGGTCATTGCAATATCAAAGTATGATTTTATAAACCTTTAAACTCTTGTGTAAAGCACATTATACATGCTAATGGCTTCATTTGACTAAGCTGGCTTCGTCATTTTGCTGCAGCTGGGTGAAGGTACTATATATTGATATACCCTCCTATGTTAAGCAACCCTTTAATGGAATACATTGCCTTGGAGTCTTTAGTCTTTATGAAAAAAATCCTTATCATGGCCCAGAGAACTATTTTGTGTGCAGTAATTATGTAATATTAATGAACAGTATTACATACAACTATTTTCTAGCCCTATTCTTTGTATGGCATGTACTTTAGAATGACCTGACACTGCAAAAATGCCTCTAGCTTCCATGGCTCATGTAAAATACAATAAATACATAAATAATTGAGAAGAGGAAATAGGTAGTGTTGCAAAGGCTGTGGTGTTCTTACCACTGCACTTCAAAATCTGTCGATGTGACCTTTGCAAATGCGCTTTTCTTCTTTCATTTAAGGGTAACACTTCCTTGAGCTGGCCAAAAAAAAAAAAAAATCACACAGGCACAGAGTTTTAAATTAGAAAACTCACTTTGTAATCTTATTTCTGACATTGTGGAAGCAAAGAAGAGCCCAGGGGATGAGCCAGGCCAGCGTGTCCAGGGACACCACCAAAGGCACCTGGAAAGCGATGGCCATCCGCTGAACTCCATGGGAAAGAAGCTGTTTAGCCCATGGAGACTAAGCTTCTCAATCTCTTGGGGTTTGGAAGTTTTTTTTCCCCACTTCTCAAATAAATAACTGCTTATTGAATTCCTCTTAATAAAGGAGGAATGCGGGGCTGTGTCAGGGGCTGATTAGTCAGGGCTTGCACAGTACGCTGGTGCCGAGTGTAATTTTTACTGCAACTCAGTGACACCTTCATTTCTCAAAGTAAGATTTCATAGCCTGCTCATTTACAAAGTGGGCTAGTGCCTTTGGGTATTTGGGAAGGGCAAAAAGACAAATTGAAAAGCATCAAATCATTTAATTTCAAAGTGCATTAAGCACACGCCTTCCAATTTTCTGACTAAAATGTTCGTTGGCTTTTTCCAAAGAGGTTTATATTCAGGGCACAGAAATAGTTTGTGGATTTTAGATTCCTGAAATACTTAACAATGTTATTCAGGGGAAAAAAACATAGGCTTCTTGTCCTAAAAAACCCAGATTCACGTGCAAAGTGTTAATGAACCCAAGTGACAGCTTAAGAATAAAAATAGCATAACCCTCCCTTCCCCCCAAATGTTGGCTAATCAGACATTTTCTAGAATGGAATTTCTGACTAGTCCAGGATATAATAATAAAAAAATGCAGAAAGAACAATATTAGGAGTCCAATTCAGAGAGACCAAATTGAGGTTGGCCTTGTTTTCCACCTGGGAGCCACAGTACCTCCAGCCCCTGGATCTCCTGGCTCCTTTTGGAGCATTGCTTGCTGGAATCTGTAGTCTCCAGGCTGCATCTCCATTATTAAACAGGAGAGCAGTGGTAATCTGCTCCATTTTAGGCAAATTAAGTGCAGCGCTTTGGCTCCTGGCACATTCCCAGAGCGGCCCTGGGATGAGCATAATTCCACAAAATCCATGAGATTCAGAGCCCATGACTGCCACTGGTCCCCCTTCCTGTGCCTTGCAGGTAATGGGAACTCCTTTGCTGGGGTCCTTGAAGAGGACAAATATTCTAGATTAGTTTAATGAATATTGGGTTTCTGTGTACTGAGGGAACCAGTTCAGGAGAGACTTCCAGTTTTCCTTTGGAGCTCCTTACCTGATGGGTTTCATGTCACATCTCTGCTGGCGAGGGAAGGGGGGTGTTGCATATTCAGTGTTCCCCTCCTCGTGCCTTGCAGGGGGAACAGGGTGTGTTTCCTCAGAATAGAATGAACTCGTGCTTTCCAATTTTTCCCCATGTTAGGAAATAGGTCCTGTCTCATTACTGGTGACAGCACATATTGGTAGGTCATAGAGCAAAGGGAGAGCCTTGCGTAGAACAGCTGGGGCCCAGAGCCAGAAATCTCATTAAAGTAAGCTGCTGCTATTTCCAGCCTGTAATAGAGCTTTGGAGCTTGATTATATTCAGTGAAAGCAGGTCATTACAAACACACTGCTTTTTGCATATTATCTAAATTGAAATAATAATATGTTCTCTCCTTTCATGTTCTATATTGATAAATCCCAACTTATGAATGAAACATGTTGATTAGTTAGTTAAAAATAATTAGTTCCGTATTATGCCTCCAAGTTTAAGGCTTGATTAGCGCAAACAAATAACTTTTCTTGATAATAAGTCATTTACAGAATATTCTCTTAAGTGGAGCACACAGGCATAAAAATAATCTGCAGCAGTAAATTGTGTTATTTGTTCTCTCTTTTCTCTTTGACTTCAAATGTAACAGTACTTTTAGAACTTGAGAGACACAATATCTATATGCAGATTCTGATCTCAACAGCAACTGCTGCAGTGCCACTCTGGCGTTGTTTGAGGGAGGTGGCAGAGCACCAGATAAGAATGTGACCCATAAATGCTCTTTGATTCAGCCTTTCTGGCCACGTAGCCCCAAAAGAAGAACAATTTTTTTTCCAGTGACTGAGAATATCGCTCTGCTATTAACTTGCATTTAAATATTCTGATATTTGCATCAGAAGTGAGCTAATGAGTGGGTTTCCTGAGCAGTGGAAGTTCTTTTCAAGGAAAACAAAACCCTGCATGAACATTTTTTTCTAGTCTTCAGTTCACTGAAGCCAGCACTATTCAATAATGCTCATAAAGCTTAAACCCCTTCCTGAATATGAACATTTTCCTGAACCAAGGCTTAGGGCCATCATAAAGTCTTTTTTTTTTAGCTCATAGGGTTTTTCTCACATAGGCCAAAGATGGGTCAGGAGACAAAAATGCACAGGAGACATCCCTTGAAGAAAGGCTATACCTTGATAGGATTATGGGATAAACACTGCAATAAAATTAGATAACATCCTGATAAAAAGCCTCGACTCTGTTGATACTGCTGTCTGTGCTGCTGCTCCCACCTACAGAGCCTCTCTGATGGAAAGTTATGGCTCTCAATTATCACTGTGAAAATCCAGCCCTATTTTGGGAGTGCTCATAACTTGGAGCAGTCACCGAGGTGTGGGAGTTTGATGGCGTTGTTGGAGAATAACAGCCTTGGTGGCACAACGAGCCTGAGGGAGGCAAATAATCCACCTCTGGAGAGCACTTCTGGAAAACTCTTCCCTTCCTTGTTGACAGGAAAACTTGCAAAGCCTGGGGAAGGACCAGACCTGTGCTTCCAGGCTGCCAGGAAGGGAATCAACCCCATGGCAGCAGCTTGGTCTCAGTGATGCCACCAGTTTTCTGACTCCACATATACACCAGACAGCCATGAGGTGGAAAAGGCTCTCTACTAAAAATAATAAATCTCTACACTTTTGTGAAAGAACTGAGGTGAGTTACTGGTTAAAAACTCCTCAATCCTCTCCAGTCCTCTCAGAGGGCACTTACTGAGAAATGGTAATGGTTTACAGTCTCAGAGTGCTTTTAGAGCACTCAGTGTCAGAAAAAATGGCATTAACCCATTCCCCTCCCCATATTTTGGACCTGTTTCTCAATGCTAATCAGGAGTAATTTCACTGAGGTGAAGGGAGTTATACAAGACCTGTGTGAAAGTGGAATCAAATCCATGTATCATACATTTTAGATTCCTGGCAAAATATGCTTTATTTACTTGAGGAAATTAAAACATTTCAGAGTCTGGATGATTTAAGGGCTATGTTCTTACTTCCTAGAAATTAGAACTGTACCTCATGTAATCAATAAACGTATAAAACTGTCTGAAATGCAAGCATTGCAGAGGTCAGGAGTGGGAAAAACACAGCTGAAATCACTTTACATGACATACTGGAAAAGCAACATTATTTTTACCAACAGCACAAGGAAGCCATTACAAAAGGCAAGAAACTGAGTGAATGCTATGACATAGAGCATTTGTTTGATAAAGTCAATTTTGCCACTTCCATGGCAACTGAAACACAAAATTAGACTGTTCAGGGAAGCACTTTGCTTACAACCTCCTTTGGACATAAAGAAATTTGGGGAAAAAAGCCCTTGGGTTGGGCCCATCTGTGTGGGAACCAGCACACTGCATTCACACCACACCAGCAGAGTTATTTTCACATCAGATCACAAGCACCAGGCAGGGTGGGCTGTACTCTCTCCTCCATGGCCTGGAATAGAAATTACTCAGTTCCACGTGAAGCCTTCCCAGTGTCTTCCACAAGAAGCAGCTCCATTAGACCAACAAAAGTGCTGATTGTGCAACAGAGATGCTGCAGATCCTCCAGGAGAGTTCCAGGACAGAAATGGGCTCTTAAAGACATGGAGAGTCACTCAGCTCCCAGCCTCAAACCTGGAAGTGCTGCTTGAGGAGGTTTTGTGGAAACACAGAATATCCTGGGCTGGAAGGGATTCTCAAGGATCATCCAGTCCAGCTCCTGGTCCTGCACAGCCCCAAAATCCCACCCTGGGCATCCCTGGGAGTGGTGTCCAAACACTCCTGGAGCTCTGGCATTCCCTGGGGAGCCTGGGCAGTGCTCAGAACCTCCTAGGGGAAGAACCTTTCCCAAAATCCACCCTAAACCTCCCTGACACAGCTCCAGCCCGTCCCTGGGTGCTGTCCCTGTCAGATTGGAGCTGCCCCTGCTCTGCCCCTCGGGAAGAAGTTGCAGGTTTGATGACACTTGGAGGTAAGTGAGAAATGGAAGGAAATATCCTGGACTTTGAAAGCACAAATAAGCAGCACGTCGTTTTCTGCCTGGTAATAACTCACAGATCACTGTATCAGCTCCTGGGCTGCTGCAGCAATAGAAGGAGTGTGCTGGAAAGAGGAACAAACCCTCCTCTGTGCTGCCCCTTCCCCCTGTGTTACAGTACACCAAGGCGTGTGATGTTTGGCCAAAGAATGGTGAAACCCAGGAGTGACTTTGGACAGCACTTGCTGGTGATCCTGAGTCACGGCCTCATGCTAAAGTCAGATGTGGGCTGTGCCATGGGGACTTTGCTATCCGTGCTTTATGCCTGAATTTTGCATCACAAACGCTCCTGAAGGCATTAAAAGACATTTCAGTGAACGTCCAGTGAGGGGAATCGACCCCTGCAGAGCCAGCCTCAGATTTGAATGGCTTGGCTTTTTTGGCTTGTCACATCTTCCCAGTCTCCAAACCTTTGTATTGTAACGTGGTGTGCCGTAAATATCGGTAATGGAATGGATTACATCAGCCACCCTCGTGCTGCCAACCTCAATATTAAACTCTGCAGCAGCAAGGAGCCCTGCCCAGAGGACTATGACAACTATTCAGCTCCATTTGTATTAGAATACAAAGTACAGAATAAACCCACAGCGTTTCTGGCAACTGATACTACGTGTCAGATAAGAATGGCACAGGGGAGAACAATGCCAGAGCACTGAAGTTCCTTCTTAGATTAAGAGCTGAAGGTATTCGATATGTGCCCTTCCAGAATGTGCTGTAGGTCAGGCATTTTTAATTTTGATTTTTTTTAATAGTAAACCCCCACTACCTAAGCAAAAGCAAAATGTATTTTCCTATTTCTACACCCACTGACTCTG
Source organism: Muscicapa striata striata (assembly GCA_030060385.1). Classification (NCBI taxonomy): domain Eukaryota; kingdom Metazoa; phylum Chordata; class Aves; order Passeriformes; family Muscicapidae; genus Muscicapa; species Muscicapa striata. The sequence continues at coordinate 263,389 of JAREIS010000012.1, read as the reverse complement.
TTTGGGGTGTTTTGGCTGCAACAAGGGAGAGAGAAGGATCTGGTTGGATTTTAATGTATTTTCACCTCATTTCAGATACTCAAAAGACACTGGTTTAAATGCTTAAAAATATGTTTGACATTTCCTGGCAGTTTCTCTTTGCCCATTCAGCTGCACATTGGCTGTACTGCTCTCACTGCAATTTCAAGTTTGCTTGAGGTTGGGCCAAATAAAATCCCATTCTTATGAGATAAGCCAGCATTAATTTCCAGGGAGTTTGACCAGAACTATTGTCCCCATGTTAGACTGCTTATCAGAACTTTTTCTTTTCCAACCCTTATCATGAATATTTTTGGGACACACTGCTCAAAGATTTAGGTAGCAAGTGTGAAATAATTAGACACAGTGGAGCACAGGTTCTAAAGAGTGGAAGGCATGATTCAGCATTTCATCTTTGCAGTATTAATGATGTGTTGTTTATTTTTTGCAGATCTTCAAGGCAAAAACTGGACTGACTTCTCTGCATGGGACTTAGAGATCCTGGAACTGGAAAGATAAAGGAGTTGGCAAAAACTTGCTTTATCCACCATGCTGCTCTGTGACTGCTGCTGGCCCCACAGAGATGGCTTCATTCCATCAGTATTTATTGCATATAATTTGCAAACAGCTCGTTGAGATGCTCTGAAAGATGCAATAAAAACCCAGAAAATATGGATGCTCAAAAAATGGCGTTGTCAGCTGTAGGAATATGGAACCAGATCCCCGTGTCCTGTGCCTTTATTTCAGCAAAGGAGCTGGGCTATTGTTTCTATTTAAAATTGGTTGCCATGGTGGTTTCATCCGGGCTTGTGCCCTGATGAAAATTGTTTGTATCAGTGACGCAGCAGCGCTGGCAACCCAATGTTTGCATCAACCTCCAACAGAGCAGCAACTGCAGAACTGCAACCTGACACTTCACCTGTGCACCCCAGACAGGTTCCCAAAACCCCCAGGGACCCCTGGCTGCCACACCTGGGGACAGGTGGGACAGCAGCCACCACGCAGGTGCTTTGAGTGCCTGCAGCTCCTGGGGCTGCAGAGACCTCAGACAAGATGGAAATGCTGAAGTGGAAGCCCACAGCCAGGGGGATGTCTCCCCACGCCTGACCCTGGTGTGCTGTTTGGACTTTGCAGCACCACCTGGAATTTCTAGGAAGTTTCAGGTCTCACCTCTTTGAAAATGATGGGAAGCCCTGCCTGACATTCAGATTTGCTGATACAAGAGTCTCTCCCGTTTTCTAACCAGCCTCAATCATTATGTCACAGGCAGCCAGTGATCCCATTAATTAGGTGAATGGCAGCCAATAGGACACTATGAACAATACAGGTTAAAAAAAGATCTCTTTATATGCATTTATTTCAGGTGACAGTTCAACTTCTGGCCCAAACTTGAGGGTCCTCCAAAATGCTTCCCATTTGGTGCAGGTTCTGTAGGGCACATTTACAGGGACAAACCCAAGACAGTCTGAGATCTCAAAGAGACTTTTAGTCTTAAAGCTTTCTCTTCAATGACAAAAAGTCTTTTGAAATACTAAACCTCCTGCAAGGGATGGAGGAGGTTAATGCTCCTCCCTGCATTGTCTGTCAGTAGAAAACAGCAGCACTGGAGCAGTGCTGGTTAAATTGATTTCAATCTGGAACATGAGTACCAGTCCCTTCTCTTCACCTTTATTGGGAAATCCCCCTTTCCAGCTGATGTGGTGAGTGGGGGAGGAGGAACCCAGGAGCAGCTGTGAACAATGAACAAGGACCAAACGTTCTCAGCAGGAAAGAGAAGCTGGCAGTGCCAAGAGCACGATGGCAGCTGGCTCTGTGCAGAGCAGAGTGCCCGGGGTGCCAGCTCTCTATCCCTTCTAGGCTGCAAATGAAACAGCCTGGCAGTCTGTCTGTCCAGCTTGGGGATTGTATTTCAGCTGATGTGCCTGCAGTGCCTGCTCTGCTGAGCTGGAAGTGAAAGATCTGCTGAGTAAGAAATTATTAAAGGCCAGCAAGAGCCTCGTTGGCTTTTGGTGCTGCCAGTGCAAACTTTATTGATAATGGAGCAGCTTTTCCAGGAACACAACCAGGAGAGACCAGGCTGTGTTAGCACAGCTCTCCACAGAGGCAATCTGTGCTGCTCCTTTATTCCAGATGCCAGAGCTGAGGCAGTGCTCCATGTGATGCATCACCTCCCCCCCACATGCTTGCAGGTTTAAAACCACCACAGGCTCAAAATTTGGAATAATTTAGAAGGCAACAGCCTGGAGCCCAGGGGATCTTTGGAGGGAGAGCTGAGGGTCTTGCACAGTCCTGTGAATCTGCAGTGCTGACTTTTGCATTGGAAAGAGGAAAGCTGCAGGAAGGAGATTCACCCCATCACTATCAGCAGGATTTGGCAAGAGTCAGATCAGAACACCTGGATACTTCAGCCAGGAGCTTTGTATAAAACTGAGACACAGATTCCTGAAAGCTCCCTGTAAAAGCTGACACCCCAGGTGACTTTGTGTTTGTACCACTGCTGCTGAACACATCTTTCTCTTAAAACCTTTAAATCAATACACCACTCTAAAAAAGGCCAACCTGTAATAAATGCAGGAAAATATCAGCATATGAGAGGAAAATATGAGAGGTTACACCTGGTTAGGCCTCTCCTGCATGTACAATCTGAGTGATAGAAGCTGAGAGCTGTGCTCCCCTGGCAGCAGCTTTTGTGAGACAGAATTTCATCCCTTACCTGGATTCTGTGGGTTACTCTGAAGGCATAAAGGGGGAGTGAACTGTGCCCTGCAAGGCTCTGCTATCCTGGCACACTCTGGGTAAGGCCCTGGCCCCTTCTCAAGCTCAGCCTTATCATTAGACTGCAATCAGGAGAGGCAAGAGAGATCTCTGCAGTAAATATTGTATCAGGCAGTCTGGGATGCTTCAAATGAGAGCAGCTCATAAGGAGTTACTAAATATAAAATCATCCTCAGGGCAGCTCCAGTTTAAGCCAGGCCATGTCAGCCCTCAGAGAAGCACAGAATCTCTGGGATGTAAATAAGAGAAAGGCAGGGTGAGGGGGGAAAATGAGAAGCTTACAGGTGATATTCTGAAAAATAAATGGAAGGTGTGCTATGCAAAGCGAGAGGACCAAAAAAAACAACAACAAAAAAACCCGACAACCATCAGGAACATGAAATGTCCAATATCTGCAGTCCTAGTTTGGAATTTCAAGTGTCCTCTGCCACAGCTTCATGCATTGCTGCCTCACACAAATCATCCCACATACCATGGTGACTTCTCTACCTTGGAGGACCTTTCAGCTCATTCCAACCCTTCTCCCCTCTGCTTTCTCCAGACCATTCCTTCCCCTGTGTTTGTGCATAACCCACAACCTATTGATGTCCCAAAAGCCTCTAGCAACAAGCAGAAATGCAATAATTAAATGTCTCAGCAGCAGAGCTGATTTTCCCATTGCTGCAGATTAAACTCCACCTCCTAAAAAGGCAGAAGATGTTCTCTGTGGTTTTCCTGTTCTGTGGATGGGAGATCTGGGCCCAGTTTTGCACTTGCTATGGGTGAAACGTGGTCTGATGGAGGTGCAAGGGAAGCAGATCCAAAATCCTCCTAGCACAGATACAGAATCTGCTGGGGTCAGGTTCCTGCTGGATGTTATTGAACTAGTTCAGCGATCCAAAACTAGATCTGAACTTTGCTGCTCTGGCCTATATCTGAGGGAGATAAAAGCTGCTATCTATATCCTTGGGGCCATTTCTGAGCTGTATTGTGTTTCCAGGTTATGTTACCAGCAGCTGACTCTGCTGACTTCTTGCATCTGATTCATTCCTCACTTTTCAGAATACAGCTAATTCCAAAACACAGGGAAATCAACAATTATCAGTAAATTTAACAAGGTGGCAGACTGGCAGTTAATGCTGCGAGCCAGACCATGCTGCTGGGTTTGCAAACATCTTTGCTAAGCCTCAGTGTCAACACAATTTTATATTTTGGAGGCAGGTTCTTTCTTGAAGAGCACTTGCATCATCCTTGGGGTTGGTGTCCTGGTGCTTTTTGAACACTCTCTATTCCAAAGGCATGTCCCTGAGATGTTTTCCAAGTTCTCACCATACCTGGGCCAAGTGTGCTACATGTCATTAATTTTCATTCTGACAATAATCTTTTAATCACAGCATTAAAAGCATCAGCTTAAAAGAAAGGGAAAAAAAAAACAACCCCAAAACAACAACAAAAAACCCAAACATATTCTACAGTACAGCACTAGGAAGGAAAAGTAGCCACATCCCAATCTGTTACAGGTCAGCCCAATTTGACCTGTGGTTTTCTCATCTCCTGCTGTATCAATTTCGACCTATCAGACCTATTTTTGTACACCCATCTTCTAAATGGCTGTTTACCCCTGCAGCAGGTGCCTCTCGAGCTTTTATCCCTTGCACCTTGTGAAAAACGAGCAAGGAAATGAAGCAGGACACATCTGACAAGCTGGAGTGGAGGGAGATTAGGTGAGCACCTAAACAGGAACTGGGAATTTAATCTGTCTTGGTATCAACTGTATTCAAGTCTCTAAACATCTTTTACTACCTTGACCCAATTGACTTGGACACAGTTCACCCAATAAATCTGTAGCAAAGTAATTCAAGCATCCCCAGGTCATCTGCTGGCACCCAAAATAACAAACTGAGGGTTTGGGTTCCTTATAAATGGTTCTTCAGGACAGTGGAGGTGTTACATTTGACCTGCTGGGCCAGCAAAAACCCACTTCTTGTGCAACCTTGACTTAGTTCTGGCAGCTTTCCTGAGGCTTGCCCTTCTACTGTAGGCTGTGGGCTGAAACTCATCCAAGGCTCTGTAGATCTTGGAGCCAAACTCCTGCTCTTTGTGCAAAAAGTGTCGCAACAGTGGAGCCCTGCTGAGCCCCAGCAACTGTGGCTGGGAGCTGCAGCACTGGGTGTTGGATTGGTGATTGATGGGTTGTGTTACCTGTGCTGGGAGCTGCAGCACTGGGTGTTGGATTGGTGATTGATGGGTTGTGTTACTGTGCTGGGAGCTGCAGCACTGGGTGTTGGATTGGATGATTGTTGGGTTGTGTTACCTGGGCTGGGAGCTGCAGCACTGGGTGTTGGATTGGTGATTGATGGGTTGTGTTACCTGGGCTGGGAGCTGCAGCACTGGGTGTTGGATTGGTGATTGATGGGTTGTGTTACCTGTGCTGGGAGCTGCAGCACTGGGTGTTGGATTGGTGATTGTTGTTGGGTTGTGTTACCTGGGCTGGGAGCTGCAGCACTGGGTGTTGGATTGGTGATTGATGGGTTGTGTTACCTGGGCTGGGAGCTGCAGCACTGGGTGTTGGATTGGTGATTGTTGGGTTGTGTTACCTGGGCTGGGAACAGCAGCACTGGGTGTTGGATTGGTGATTGTTGTTGGGTTGTGTTACCTGTGCTGGGAACTGCAGCACTGGGTGTTGGATTGGTGATTGTTGGGTTGTGTTACCTGTGCTGGGAGCTGCAGCACTGGGTGTTGGATTGGTGATTGTTGTTGGGTTGTGTTACCTGTGCTGGGAACTGCAGCACTGGGTGTTGGATTGGTGATTGTTGGGTTGTGTTACCTGGGCTGGGAGCTGCAGCACTGGGTGTTGGATTGGTGATTGTTGGGTTGTGTTACCTGTGCTGGGAGCTGCAGCACTGGGTGTTGGATTGGTGATTGTTGGGTTGTGTTACCTGTGCTGGGAGCTGCAGCACTGGGTGTTGGATTGGTGATTGATGGGTTGTGTTACCTGTGCTGGGAACAGCAGCACTGGGTGTTGGATTGGTGATTGTTGGGTTGTGTTACCTGTGCTGGGAGCTGCAGCACTGGGTGTTGGATTGGTGATTGTTGGGTTGTGTTACCTGTGCTGGGAACTGCAGCACTGGGTGTTGGATTGGTGATTGTTGGGTTGTGTTACCTGTGCTGGGAACAGCAGCACTGGGTGTTGGATTGGTGATTGATGGGTTGTGTTACCTGGGCTGGGAACTGCAGCACTGGGTGTTGGATTGGTGATTGTTGTTGGGTTGTGTTACCTGTGCTGGGAACAGCAGCACTGGGTGTTGGATTGGTGATTGATGGGTTGTGTTACCTGGGCTGGGAACTGCAGCACTGGGTGTTGGATTGGTGATTGTTGGGTTGTGTTACCTGGGCTGGGAACAGCAGCACCAACCTGCAGAGCATGCAGCAGGGAGGCTTCAGAGCTGCTTGCTGAAGTTCTCCTCCAATGATGGGTTGCTTTGTTTGGATTTTTTAAGCAATTTTTTGAGCTAAATGCAGCAAGATAGAAATCACCATAGAAGGGAAGTGGATTTGGTGGCCCTCCATTTCCTGAGAGCAGTATTTTCTGGGCACAAAACAACTATTTGGATCTGTTTCTGAAGGATTCAAGCATGAAAAAACAGGGGGTTTGGCACTTTTATTTGCACTAAGATTGAAGCACACAATATATCCTTCTGTCATCATTAAAGCCATGGGTGTATATAAATATATTTACAGAGGATACAAACAAACCTGGTTTTACATTCAGGTGTGTGGTTTAGCTCTCAGAACACTCCTGAGAGAGCCAGGCACAACCTAATCTTCCACAGTCCCTGGTCACCAAAAACACACCATCAATTTACACTTTTGAATGTCTCAATCACAACTCAGATTGTTTTCCAACACGTTACTCTAATTTCTAATCTGAGTTCTTCAGAAAATCCCTTCCTATCCTTCTGGTTGGACAGTAGAACCTGAGGACATCTCCGTTTCACAGACATTAAAAATGGGTGAAAATAGATCCAGCAAATTGGTTTTCCCCAGGACCTTTGCTGTAAGGAAGGCACAAACTTCTTTGCTGCAGTCCAAATATGGGGGCTTTTACCCAAATATTTTCTGTACAGTCTTATGAGAAAGAAGGCACTGCCTTTTTTCCCTTTTTTCTTTTTCCAATTTTTTTCCTTATTAACAGCTTTTACAGCTAAGTTCTGAATGTTATGAGCACGATGGCAAAAGGAGGGAAGATTGGATTAACTTTGGAGAAAGACAGAAGTTTTAATAAATCCAGACCACTGGCAAGAGACACATGAGAAAGGCCATAAAAGTAAGCACACACACAAGTATTTAAATAACATCCTCAAAAGCAGAGTTATCACATAAAGCTCATGCTATATAACTTTGCACAAAATCCCTCAGCACTGTGAAGTTGACATCTTTCTTAAGAGTCCAGCTAGTCTGAGAGCCACTCATTTAAAGTAGATTTTTTAGCTCCATTGCCACAGTAAATCATCAGGATGAATGGAAAATGTGTTTAAACGTGGTAAACAGTGATGAATCACCAAATCTGCTGCCTGGGTGAGATGGATCAGCCCTCACGTGGGATCTGCTCCTCCTGCCTCTGGCTGAGGTGCTGCTGATTCTCAACTGAGAGTTCAATAAAACCACGGCTTTTTCCGAGTACCTCCAAGAGCAATTTGTATATTTGATTCATGTTTCAGGAGTGGAAAAATCATTAAGCCCATTAAAGGAATCATATTGAAAGGCACAGTGCAGGGAGGAGGGAAACTCAATGGCTGCAGCTGGGTTGGGAAGAGAGGGAGAAACCTGTGGGTTACCCTGCATAAAGCAGCACATTTTTAGTGTGGCTGAAGCATCTGCCTGTGACAGAGATGCTCTCACTGAGGACAGAGAGAAACGTTCATCAACAGCAACAAAAGACCTTGGAGCATCCCTCCCCAGCCCTTTATTTGCTGAGAGTGTGAGCCATGAATGATGAGAGCACCGAGGGTTAAAGTAAAAATAAAAAATCGCTCTCCAGGAAAACACATGAGAAAAGGCAGCTAAATCTCTGACAGATGAGAACCCTCTCAGGGTGTCAGCAACAGGAGTTCTGATTTACACTATCTGGAGGGAGAGATAAGGACTCCACAGCACAGCAGCATCTAATAAATGATGCCTGCAGCACAATAACGAGAGTGAGCTCTTCATTTTATTTATTTATTTCGCAGTTAATTTAGTGCTCCTGAAAGCCAGGGCTTTTTGTATACCTCTGGTCACTGGCAGTACAGCCAAGTCCTCCCTCACTCACAGCTCTGTCAAAAGACTTTATAAATAACTGGAGATGAGGATCTCCCCCCCTGACCTGTGGGATCCAGCACTTGAAAAGAAGATGAGCAGCAGTGGTGGGCACAGCACAGCCCTGCCTGCCTCAGACCTGCCTTCAGGTGGATGTGGGGAGCCCCTGATGCACAGAACCAGCAGCTCCTGTTGTCAAACTGAGCTCATTTCCACTTCTGGGGTCTGCTGCAAGGGTCTGAAGTGAAGGCTGAGACAAGATGATCAGATAAAAGTTGAAGTGTAGAATAACAGCTCATCCATTCTCACCTCACATCCCCCCCAATGGGAAAAAAACCAACTGCTAATTTGGGGGGACAAGTTAAAAAATCACCCAAACACCTGATTTAGGGCCATTTCTCCTGCTTTGCAGGAAGGATTGCTGCATGGCAACGATTTCAGTGCACTTGTTCAGAACAAGAGGAGTTGCAAACACCTACTTTGTTTTTGCTGCTGCTTCCATGTTCCTCATTCCCTGCAGTCTGTCCCTGGCTCATTAGTCATGTTGGGGCAATGATAAGGTGGAGAATGATTACATAGTTGGCTCAGACTTTTCCCTTCCCAGTACAGAGTGTGCTTGGATCCCTCCTGGGTGGAGACTGACCTGAATGCCTTCTTTTAAACCATGCACATGCAAGCCTGGAGTGTAATGATTTCCACTTTGGTTATGTACCTGTTCCTGTTCCCATTCCCAGGGCCCAGCTTTCCAAACAGGATGGTCCTGATTCAAGCCCTGTTGTTGGCTTTGCTGATTTGAGTGAAAAAGCTGCAGATCTAGGTTGAAACAGCTCAGCTTTTCCCAGCTGTCTTTAGAAGAAGCTTTATTCTGTGCATTCCTCACCTGTTATTACGTGTAGTGAACTCGTGAGTGAGTGTGTTGTGACAGTCCCCTGAGGAATATTGCCTCTGGGAATAACTTTCTGAGCTCTTCACACGGTGTTTTGTGAGTGACTGCATTAGGAGATGCTCAGTGGGGAGGTTCTGGGTTTGTCTCTCTGTCTTTTATTAGGACAGGGGTGGGTTTTACCCACCTCAAGACAGGCAACTCCTACCCTGAGACAGGCCAGGGCTCACTTCAGGTAACAGTCACAGCACAGGACAACTGTCCTCAGAGGGCAAGAATCCGAGGATGTGCTCAATCCTCCCCCCAAACCTTCTCTCCTTGTGAGTTTTTATTTTGCAGAAGGCACTAATGTCCCTTCTGTCCCAGTCTGAGCCTCACCTTCCTCCCTGTCTCAGTCTTTGGCTCACCATGACGTTGAACCCGCGTCATTTCTCCTGCCATATGTTCAAATCCAGCCTTTCCTCTATTCCCACACTGCCAGGAGTAACCCAAACACAAACTGCCTCGTGACTTGCCTGTAGCAAACCCCTCCTTTCTGCCACTGGAATTACCTGTTCAAAATTCAAAGCCACCCCAACTGCTTCTGCTGTTGCTCCACAGCCTCCCACTGCTGACGCCCTCACATCCCTGCACTTTGCATGCAGTGCTGATGGAAAAGCAGGTGGAAGATGCAGGCTGAGGAGAGGGGGTTGCAGAGGAGGATTTGGGCAGTGAAACACAGATCTGCTGGCTCAGCCCTGCCCAGGTACCCCCGAGCTCCTGCACTGCCCTGAGCTCCACCTGCTCTGCCAGTTCCCAGCTCCACAGCTGTCAAAACACTTCTGCCAGGGAAAGCAGCTCTCCCCCACCTGCCTCTGGCTCTGCCCACGTGGCTTTCACGTTTTAGTCCTTGCCTGAAACTTCTCCTGCTGCTTTGCACCTCTGCATCCTGCCCTGCTCTGCCCCAGCCTGGCAAGGTCTGACCCACTGGGGTCTGTGTCCCCTTCTGACCCCTCTGTGTCACCTGTGGACATGGCACTGCCAGAGAGAAGCAGATCCACTTGGGCTGCTCTCCACCAGCTGCATTTCTTTTTCACATCAACTTCAGTGCTCCCAAATTCTCACACTGTTGCCCAAACACCAGAGTGGGTCTGAGCCCTGCTCAGTGGTGAACCCACTTGCTGCTGAGGCATCCATCCATCCACTGAAATAAATAAAAAAACAAAGAACTAACATACTCTAAGCATTAAATCAGGCACCTGAAGTCGTCATCAACTTGCTTGCTTTGGAGTCCCTTAGTGATAAAAGAAACATTGTCAGAGATGTTTCAGAGCTGCTTTGGGATTTAGATTAATCTAATTTGGGGGTTTGGGCACCTACACATCTTAGGCTGCACTGAAAATCCCAAGCTAAACTGATTTTTTATGTGGGAGAAGATGTTGCTTCCCAAAGCAAAGAACTGCTTGCCTTGAAGCCAGAATCCACAAAGTCAAAAAGGCTGGAGGGGGCTGGAGAAGAAGGAGGGGAGGCACATTCCCAGTGGAAAATGCTATTGATCCTTTGCCCTAACAGCACTAGCCAGTAATGCTGCAACATGAACTAACCTGCCCACCAAAGCAAAGCGCTCAGCAATTTGTAAAAATCCCCTCCAGAATGTAAAGAACAAGACCACAAATGCTATTTAAGGTTTGCAGGTTTCCTTGGGCAATGAAAGGAGCAGAAGCCTGATTAATCTCTGATTTGTTCCCCTGCAGGAGAACAAACACATCCCCTGTGCTCACCCACAGCTCGCTGGTGTTGGGTTTGTCAGTGCACAGGCAGAACGTGCAGGGAGAGGGGGAGAGGCAGGAAAACATTTTCCTACCATGAGGAACATTCCCTCAGCTGAAGGCACAGTTCTCCATCCTGGGCTCACTCAGCCAGCCCCAGCAGGATGAGCTTGGGGGAAAAACATCCTCACTTGGATGCATTTTGTGAGAGGGAGGAATCATCTGTGATAAATAAAATAAAAACAAAACCTTGATAAAACTTTTTGTTTTCTTTTTCAGAGCTAGAGCTCACTAGGTGTATTCTGAAATGCTGAACAGCAATTTCTGCTGGTGCAGAGGAGCCAGTAATAGGATTTGGGATTTTAATGTACCAGATAGAGGCTGAAATGAGAGCACCACTACTGCTGCTCCCAGAAAACCCCTCTGGAGAATTATTGGAAACCATTTCCATGGGACAGGCTGGCACTCAGCTCTGGGGCAGCAGCTGAGGAGCACTGGGGAAAAGCTGCAGGAAAGTGAGAATTCCTCAGACCTTTAATGGTGTGGCTTGAAATGGGAAGAGCCACAATGCTGGACATCTCCTGGATCAAATAATTGAATATTATTACTGTAATAAACAGAGCCCTATGTGCCTTGGGAATGAAGGAGGCTCCGTTGAGCTGAGGTGCATCAGCACTTCCCAACCAAAATGTGGCAGGGATGGATGAGAGGAGTAAATGGGTACAGACAGACCAGGCAGGGGAGCATGGGAGTTTTCAGATGGCTGCCAATTCTGTAAACAGGAATGAGTAATTTTGTTTGATATTTTAGAAGTTATAAAGAGGCAGCTTGGCACTGGGCAAAAAAATGTTTCCCGCTGGACTTCGTAATAACCAAACTCCAGAACATTTTTAAATGAAGAGTCAGTCTGAATCAAAACAAGGATTAAAAAACAAAACAAAAAAAAAAAAAACAAAAATAAAAATAGAGAAAAAAAATGTGTGTTTGAAATGTCAGATGAAATGGTCTGGACATTTCAAAATTAAGCCAAAATGGTGTTTTGGAAAATCTTGTCCTTTCAAATTTCATTTTCTTTCAAGAGGGAACAACGGGGCTGGAGACAAAGCATCTGATCCCACTCCCTGCAAAGATCACATGGAAACAAGCCTTGCTATCTACACGGCAGCTGCCAAACCTCTGCTGAGGTTCTCAGTGCACTGCTGGGCTGAGGAGGATTTTGAGGAAGAATGTGGAGAGGGAAGCCCTGAAAGTACCAACCACCCTGCTGGCCTGGGCTGAGAGACCTGGGCAAGAGAAGCCCTTCCCTGCCTCCACTTGAAACAACCAAAACAGCAACAGCAACAACAAAAGCAGTGCTTTTGTCTATTATTCAAAATCATTTCACAAGCTATTTACTTTTCACCCTCTAATTATTATTATTTGATATTCAGGTATCGGCTGGAATTCATTCCTGCTCTGTAATGTGAGAAATAAAACTGCTGGGGAGTTTTCCCTCTGTGAACAACTCCCCATCCAAAGTTTGCTCCTCTGCAAGGCTTTGCCTACGTGAGCTCAGTGTTTCCACCCGTGCAAGGACGACGTGGCTGTGTGGGAATGCCTGGAGAAGGCCTTTGAAGAGGGGCAGATCCGACTGGAATTTCAGTTCTAATTAATTGCTGTAGAAAATGTCACTGCTATTATTCAGCCAGCTGCACTCTTATGTCATGTTTGCCTGAAACAAAGTTCTCCCGTGCTCTGTAATGAATCATAATATTTAAGATGAGCACGCAGCAGTGACATTCCCCAGCAGCTGGAGCTTGGGATGAGCTCCACAGGGTTGGATGTGCTTCAGTTGGAGCCATCCCTGAGCCCCTTTCCTGCTCAGCCCCCAGCCCACCTTCACAGGGATGAGCCTCTGCACTGGGAATTGTGTGCCCTGCTGGAGGAAGTGCTGGTAGGGCTGTAAATCACCTCTGCTTCCTGCTGAGCTCCAGAGCTCTCAGAGATCAGGCTGCTTCAAGCTGAGGAGGCTGAGCCAAGGTGGGAAGAGGTGGCTGTTATGTATGATAAGCTTATGCTGCAATTAATGCTTTTTTTCTATTTTTAATTTTTTTTTAACATCCCTTTGCAGAGCAGGTTCCTCTCTGCCCTCTCCTTTGAGTTAAACCTTCCACCACTCCCATGGCTGCCAACACCCACTGGTGAGGAGCACTGCAGAGAAATCTAATCAGAGAGGAGATCAACTCATTACCCTGAGAAGTAAACGTGTCTCTCAGACAAAGCAGCAATTTTGTCTGAGTCATTGCAGCATCCCTGAGTGTATCCAAAACAATCAAAAGCTGGCTGAACCAGTCCATTTGTAGCAGAGCCATCACCTTCTTTCCTCCTGCAAAGTCCCAAGGAGAAGCCATGCTCTGCTTGCCTTACTCCTGGCCAGAAAACCTTTGTTAATGAATAATCCAGAGTAATCCCAGACCCTGCTTTCCTGTTTCCTCTTTTTTAGGAGCAGGGGGCATTTCTAAATCCTTGCCCAGCCAGTGAAGGACTGGGGATGGTGCAGTCAGCATGGATGGGGATGAGGAGGAGCAGGAACAGGAGGAGGAACAGCGTTTCCATAGAAATGAGGAGCTGCCTGCACAGAGCTCCTTTGTCACAGCAGCATCCCCAGCCCTGGCTCTGGCCAGGCTGGGCAGCCTGTGGCTGTGCAGGGCTCCAGCTGCTCCCTGCAGCTTCCTGGGGCACCTGGCAGAGCTGATCCTGAGCTCTGAGAATGGCCTGGGAGCTTTGGGGAGGGAGCATCCAGGAAAAGGGGTTTGGAGCTGGGGATGGAAACCAAGAGCTGCAGCCCTGAGCAGAGTGGGGCTGAGAGATTTCAGTTCCTCCCTTGGTGTCACAGCTGCAGGGGGAGGAGGGGAGCTGGTGCAATGGATTAGGATCATGGAATGGTTTGGGTTGGACCTTAAAGCTCATCCAGTGCCACCCCCTGCCTTGGCAGGGACACCTCCCACTATCCCAGATTTCTCCAAACCCCATCTCACCTGGCCTTGAAGGTTTCCCTGGGGATTTGCCAGCCTGAGATGCAGCTGGGAGCCTGTGCTGGCCCTAGGATGGGCTACACCAATAATTCAGCCTCCTTCACACCGAGGTTTGGGGTGCACCACTGCCCCAGGGGTACAAACCCTTTCCCTTTGTTGCCCTAAAAGATCCTCACTTCACAGGAGGAGAAGCCCAGCCCCTGTTTCCTCACAGCCCTCCCCAGGGGATGGCTGGGGTTCACACCCCCAGCAATTTTCCTGCAAGCCTTGTGGAATTTGGTATTTTTCATGAGGTCTAAACTGCTGGACTCTTCTCATTAGCTAAAAGTCTTAGCTGTCATTTTTTTCCTAAAAATCACGATTGCAAAGAAAACTTAAAAATATGACCCTTAAGCCTCATAAATCAGAAGTTAAATAATTTCTTTTTTTTAAACTCAGCCCAAACATCCTTATTAAAGAGAAAAAAAAAGAAAAAGAGAAAGAGAGAAGCTAAAGCTCATGACATTTTTTAACCAGAAGGTTTTCATTTTTTGCAGGAGAAGCTGGAGGCCCACAGAGCTAAGTGTTGGTGTTTCAACATCAAGAATATATATGTGTCACACACAAAAATAAACATAATGCAGTGTACATAACAGACATTTCAGGTCTGACCTTGCAAGGGTTTCTGACAGGGAATTTATTGTCAAGACATGGTCTCCCCTTGGCCTTTGTGAACGCTGCCAGCAGAATGGGACATTCTTGGAGAGAGCAGAGGAGCTAAAATCATAAACATCCATGACACAGCCAGCACAAACAAGCCTATAAATAAATCTACCTGAATGCTAACAGCTTTCAGTCAAGAAAAATTGTAGTTGACCACTGGCTAGCAAAGGGCTGTGGAAAAGAGCCCTGTCTGACCCCCCAGGCTGAGATGCCTCTCACACCACACGAGCAGGAACCAGGCTCCAGGACATGGCTCTGTCCCTTTGGATGCTGCCCCAGTAAATGATCTTCCTTGATCAAGCCTTAATCCAATAAGGAAGACACAATAAGAATGGAAATGTCAATTGTAGTTGAGAAATTTGACCTGCTGGTCTTAGAAACAGCTTAATTTAATTAGAGCTGCTCATTGGAGTCAAATGGATGCTGTTGTAGTGAGACTCACAGTAATGTGAACGGGAGGGAGAGAGGGATCTGACCCAGAAGTGAGAAGCTGTAGGGTCAGAGGCAGGACAGAGCCTCTGTTTGCTGTTCTGCCTTTGGGGCACAGCAGCAGCAGCACCCCAGGCTCAGGAAGCGTTTCCAGGTTTTCCATTGAGAGCTTTGATTGAGGCTCAGGCCAGCACAGCTTGGATGGAAAAGCTGCAGCTCCAAGAGGTGATTTGGTCACTCAGGGAGCCCTTGGAGTAGAACCCTTCTGACCTGGCACCTCTCTGCTCCAGCTCTGTGCTGGCTTTTGGAGGCAGCCTGGGAGCACAAGTGCTCAGAAGTCAAATCCTCCTCTCCTCTCCTCTCCTCTCCTCTCCTCTCCTCTCCTCTCCCTCTCCTCTCCCTCTCCTCTCCTCTCCCTCTCCTCTCCTCTCCTCTCCTCTCCTCTCCTCTCCTCTCCTCTCCTCTCCTCTCCTCCTCCCTCTCCCTCTCCTCTCCTCTCCTCCTCTCCTCTCCTCTCTCCTCTCCTCTCCTCTCTCTCCTCCCTCTCCTCTCCTCTCCTCTCCTCTCTCCTCTCCTCTCCTCTCCTCTCCTCTCCTCTCCTCTCCTCTCCTCTCCTCTCCTCTCCTCTCCTCTCCCAGTGCAAATTAAACTCAAGTTTTCCTGCTTTCAGCTCTGTGTGTAGAGTATTTGGGGTTGGTTGTGCACATTTCCTGCTTCCTTAAAGGTGTGGTTAACACCCTGTGAAGGGATTGGAGTGTTTAAGCTTTGACACTGCCCTGGCAGACCAAGTGTTTCAGTGAATAAAACCCCAAAACCAAGAGGGTGAACTCGAGGCCAAGCTGATTTGGTCACACAATTGCCTAGAGGTACTAAAGCTTGGTCTCCATGCCAAAACCTTTAGTTTGTCTCAATCACTGAGACTTTTCAGTTTTAACTGTTCCTTGGCACGGTGACTCTTGTAACACTCAGTTTTCAAGTGTTTATAAACAGCCCTTCAAAACCACCTGCAATTAAGTAAGCAAGTTTTCACACTTACAGGTCCAAATCTCTGTTTTGCATTTTGATGTGGTCTCAACAAAACAGTCTCAGAAAATGTGAATGCCAGAGACAAAGCAGAGTTTTGTCTCAGCCTGCTGCTCAGCACTCAGGTCTGCACTCCTGGTTCAGATGCAGCTCCAGAAATCAGGATGTCCAGCCATACATTTAATCAAGGGAGCTGGAAGAAAACTGCTTTTTGATGCTAAAGGAAAAGGATGGGGAAAAGGATAAAAATACTTATTTCAAAGCCAAGAAAATAATGGCAGCAGAGCACGGTAAGCAGTGCAAAACATGCCTGAGAAAGTTATGGGATTCCAAGACGTGGCTTCCACCCAAGAATCCTACAAGCGTGGCACAAGAAAACCCAGATAAAGACATTTTAAAACAGCCCCTCTAAACACAAATTAACAGAAGGAGCTGAACTAGAAAATGTTCACATGCAATTCCAGAGCAGATGGACTGTAAGTCTCTGAAACAGAAGGTCTCACCCACAGAAGTTTCTCCCCTTCCTTGGAGTACGAGCGACAACAAAAGCAGCGTTTGTGGCTCTGGATGTGCTCGTTGTTCTCCTGCCTCTGTGAGCTCAGAGCCCCAGACACCAGTGGAGGTTTAACTGGTGTTCTCTGTGGCACAGTGTCCCCTCAACCCGCCTGGGGCTCAGCTCCAGGTGTTCTGTAGGACCAGTGCCCAAAAGGGGGACCCTGCCCTGCCCAGGATGGGGGACACAGAGACTCTGCCAACTGAGCTTAAATCTGGTGCATAAATCTGCAAAGCAGGAGTTCAGATCCAATATTCCTTGGTGTCTGGAGCTGAAATCACACTTCAAACCAGCTCTTCATTCAGAGGGAGCTGGACCATTGCTGTGCAGCCCAGTTTGGGGAGGCAGGGGCTGGGAGGGAGGCACAGCCACGTTCTGAACTCTGTTGCACAATAATGGTGCTCTGGGGCTCTTGTGCAAAGCAGAAAGAAAACATGTTTTTCATTCTAAAAGCTCTCCACCAACAGGACTCTGTTGACCTGGAGAGTAACCTTGTGAAGTGAAAGCTTACAGGTGGTGTAAACCTGTGTTATGGATCTTACTGGGAGGACAGATGGGATGTGAAACATCCAAACTTCTCTGGGAAGCTGCCTGGATTTTTATCTTTCCATATAATTTAATTGCAGGAGATTAGGTAACATGCAGCCCTGTGGTTTGGAAACCCCAAAAATCCTGCATGAATTCAGCCAGCTCTGGGCATCTCAACCTTGCAACCAACCAAGTTCTGAGCAGGTGAATGAAACAGCAGTGCTGGGGTGTGAACAGGCAGGACCCTCACGGGGGGTGGGAAGGTCTGGATTCCTAAAGGATGGAGGAGCTGGATTTGGGGATTGCACAGAGCAGGAGCTGGCAGATACAGATCTATTGAACTGGTTCTTCCAGCACAGCCTGAGTGCCTGGCCAGCTGGCATTTTTGTGTGCAGCAGCACATCCCTGAGTGACAAGGAGTGGCTGGATGAATGAAACACTGCAGCAGGAGCAATAATTGAGGAGCCCATTTAACAGATGATGGCTTTCAGAGCTGTAAATACCTATAAAACCTCTGGTCATGAGGCCACAAAGCCTTGGTGGGGCTGGGCCAGGCACTGCAGCAGCTCTGCTGCCCCAAAAAGGCTGCAGGAGGCTCATGAGGCAGAGCACCCCAAAATCACACCAGGGACTCTCAGCCAGGCCACCCTGTGAGCTCTCTGCACCTCACACCCAGTGATCAGATCAGCAAAAGCCTGTGGGGGAAGACAAATGCATTTTCCAGTATTCAGAATAATCCAGAGAAGTGAATGTCAAAACAAATATTTTTCATGGTTTGGGTTGGAAGGGACCTTTAAGATCATCCCATCCCACCCTCTTCCATGGGCAGGGACACCTCCCACTATTCCAGATTTCTCCAAGCCCATCCAGCCTGGCCTTGGACACTGCCAGGGATCCAGGGGCAGCCACAGCTTCTCTGGGCACCCTCCCAGGGAAGAATTTCCTCCTGATATCGCATCTAAAGTCTGAGTCTGAAGCCATTTCATAATTACACACCTCAGCACCTGGGAGCCTCATCCAGCCTGCCTGGCCCTGGGGGTGCTGGAGGCACCTTCCCACTGCCTCCCCAGCCCCGAGGGATTCCCAGCTCCTTCCACCTGCAGAAATCAGGGATTCACTGCTGGGAAGCTGAGCACAACTGCTCCAGCTCCACACAGCAGGCCTGGCTAGAACATGGCAAGAATTGTCCCCTGCAGGGACTTTTAAGCAAGTGCCAATAATTTCCCAGGCTCCCAGTGCCAGTAATAAATAAATAAATAAATAAATAAATAAATAAATAAATAAATAAACAGGGGGGGAAATGCAAATGGAGAGGACACGTGAAAGTGCCAAACCAAATTCAGGACGCAAAAGAGAAAAAGGAGGAAGGGGAAAGAAAGAAAAAAAAAAAAAAAAAGAAGGAGGCATTGAGAAGAGCACAGTCTAGCCAGTAACACTTTCCAGTGCCATCCATAGCTGAGCCCAGAACAGTAATTCCTTGTTTGCAGGCTCCTCTGTTAGAAGCTAAATGTGATTGCAACTGAAGTACATTGATTAACCCAAAATAACTTTCCCTCAATTTGCTGGCTGCTCAGGAATACTCAGGAGAGCTGCTTTTGTTCTGAACTAGTCACTCAGGAGCTCTGGCTCCGGTCCTTGTGCATCTATTGAAACTGAGTGAACCAGAAAAACGCCAGGAACTGCACAAGGACACATAGTACAGTTTAATTAGTTTAGAGAGAGGAATTTATTTTTTTTCCAAGCATCACTTGGGCAAATTGTTGTTGTTGTCGCCGTCCTTTTTTCCTTTTTTTTTTTTTTTCTTTCCCCCCTCTTTTTCATGGTCTTGTTAAAATAATTTCATGGTTGCAGTTTTTTGTTCCTGTGCTTAGCAAAGCAAACTGTAGCAGTCAGAGGCCTGAGGGGGAGAGCTGGAACAGGCTCCCTCTTCCTACCCAAAAAAAAAAAAAAAAAAAAATAAAAAAAAAGTGCAGCATTTTATCACGCTGCTTGCAAAATGATGCGTTTAAAGGGCAGAATTGTCAATGTCAGATGCGAGGCTGAGGCACCTATTAATAAACAGCCTCTGCATAGGAAATTCTTTGCAGACTTTAATCAGGAATTTTCCATAGTAACGCCGTGTTCCTGCAGTTAGCTCAGTGACAGCGGTGTAAATTCCACCCAGTGGACTTTGCATTCGCCTTTGAAAATAGAAATAATACATGGGAGATCACAGGTGCTTCATTCCCTGATTAACAAACATTTCTTGAGGGCTTTTTGTTCCCCTGCTTCCCTCCCTGTACGTATGTGTGAGCTGGAAGGGGGAGTTAATTTTAGAATGACTGCAAGATCTGGAACCAAATCTAGCCTCAAATTCATCTTCAGTGCTGTTATTATCATAAGAGTTGATCTGAGAGATCCTTCCAAAAAAAAGATGGAAATCTCACCAGTCACTCCTGTGAGCCCCACAATACCATGTGTCAATTCTTGCTGCTGTCATGAGGTTTGGCCACATCCAGACAAGGAAAAAAGCATTTCTGCTTTGGGATTGGAGTGAGAAATCACATCTCAGAACTCTGCAGAAAATGTCTCCCTTTGACCCCAACTCCAACAGCTGCAGGTTTTCCAATCTCCAGTTCTGGATGATGGATGGATGATGGATGGATGGATGGATGGATGGATGGATGGATGGATGGATGGACAGACAGGTAGACAGACAGATAATAAATAGATAATAAATAGATAATAAATAGATAATAAATAGATAATAAATAGATAATAAATAGATAATGAATAGATAACCCTCCCTGGGTTCTGCACTGCAGTCCCTTGCAATCAGCAGGTGAAGCCTCCTCTGGTATTACCTGTCAATCCCAATAATTACTTTCCCTGCCACCTACTGCAAGACTGAGTCCTAAAACATCACCACTCCAGTGCCTCAGATCCAGCCCCTGAGTTATCCACCTTGTCCCAAAGACATTTTGTTTGCCAGATAGGGTCCCTGACTTCTTTCCTGCTGAGTTCCCTGTGTTATAATCTATGCATGCTGCAGGATAAATAAAAGATTTAATAGCCTGTTACTCCAAGGATGGATGTCTTTCCACTTTACTCTGTTTTTTCAATTTTATAGACCAAAACCAACTGCAGGGGATTTATACTTGGGCCACAATTTGCTGGAGGCACAGAGAAGACACCAAGGAGGTCTCACTGCCTGTTCAGCCTACTCAGGTACTTTTCTCTGCATGTTACATCCACTTTTGGAGCACTGCTGAGGAGAAGAAACTGGGCTGGATGAACACCTGGCCTGATCCAATCTGCACTCTGTTCTCAGGATTTTGCTCTTGGATGTAGCAACAAAAAGCTGGAAAACCAACCAATGTGGATATCATGGAAATCTACCCAAAGTGCTGAAAAAAAAAGAGACATCTGTAAGAAATGTTGTAATAAATAATCCCAAATTGTGTGCCTTATCTCACATGACAGTATCAGTGCATTTGCAAACCAGGCTGGAAATAACAGCTATTGAGGCAACTAATGGAAGTGCAATGTGCTCCCCATGGCTTTTATTTCTTTTTTGGGAGCAAGGATTAACGAATTCAGCAGCAAACCCAGACCCTGCGTTCAGCAAAACTTCCACGAGCAGCTTAAGGAGTGATTGATGGGTAATTTTCCAGATCTCACCAATAATAAGGACAGCAGCAAACATGAAAGGGTGCAGCAGCATTTTTGTGGGGCAGCGTTGGGTGGCTCAGCGTGCCATTGTGAGGATTGTGATTGAGCCTGCCGTGATCAATGGAGCCCTTTGGAATCAAATGCAGGTATTTACTCGAAGCCAGCACACAGCCCAGTGTTTGTCTAGCTCCCAGTCTGCCTGTGTCAGCTAATGCTGTGTTTGGAAGAGGTTTCTGACTCTGACAAAGAAATGGATAACCAGACATTTCCTCATCGCGCCATCTGAAAATCTGGGAAAGAGCGGCGCTGAATGAGGGGAGAGGCTCTGTGCAGGCAATAAATGGAGCTGGCCTCTGAATCCAGCAAACAAACAAAGCTGGGATCCCAGGGCTCTGCTCAGGTTTTCAGCAGGGTGAAGAAGAGAAGACAGGCTGATGATTTTCAGGCTTGGCTCTAGGTCTGCTTTTCCCTCCTGGCGCCTGTGGGGACGGCACCAGACGAGGAGGTCAGGACAGGGACCACCTCTGAAAATAATGACTGTGAGACTCTCAAGGCTCTTCTCTTCACAAAGAGGGATGAATGTCTCCTCTCTCCAAGCACACTGACTGCCCAAGGTCGCATCCTGAGGGACAGAGCCACAGTGAGAGAGTCACCCTGCTGAGGAAATGCCAGATCAGCTTCGTGTGACACACTGCACCAGTGCCCTGTGTCCCCTGCCCAGGGAACCAGAGATAAAGCCCAGCCACAGTTCCTGACATCGATTAGCCTGGCATTACCATGTAATGATGGTTATTATTGCCTGCTGCCTGATAAGGTCAGCATCCCATTGCACTTGTGAGGCGTTTTTGGACTCTGCTACAAGCAGATCGTTTGTGAAATAAAATTTTAAAAAATCTTAAAAAATGAGCATCCCTTACACCTCCCAAGTGAAATCAAACTGGGGTGAAACCCTGCCTCGTTCCAACAGTTGTCACTTGGTTTTTAAACACTGCATTAAACCAGCATTTCAGCAAGTTGGGAGAGTGATATGAACCCGGAATCAGAGGCTAGGAAATCCTTTGTATTTGTACAGCCTCTGCCAAAAGTGCTTTATTAGCAGGTCACAAAGTCTCATAGGCTGGAATTTCTGCAGTAAATTGCATTCAGGCTGAGCTCACAAATCATTAGCCATGCAATCTTGTTTATCCTGCTAGGACTTGGAGTTTGTCCTGTTACAAAATCAGAGCAGCAAGGTTGAATGGTTCTGAGGGAAAAGCCTGATGGGAGAAGAAGATTCTCTGAGGAGGGGTGAGGGGGCTGGAGGGACAATCCCTGAGTGCAAACATGACCTGGAGGCAGCACATGGAGGGTCCTGTGGAGGAGAGATCCCCCAGAGCAGCCAGAGATCCCAGCAGTGTTACTGGGGGCCCTGCACTGCTGCTCATTCTGCAGCACACTGGGCAGTTTGCTGTGGGCACCACAGCCCCTGAGACAGGCTGACAGCAGTTTGGATTCTTCCACTCATGCACGTGGTTAGGATGTGTGCAAAAAGTTCCCTGGGAAATTACAGCAGGCTCCAAGTTGGGGAGCTCTGACTGGTGGGTGCCAGCACAGAGAACTGGTTTATGGGGATGGCGACTGCATTAGCAAAAGCTCCTTAATTAATATTATTTAAAAGACAAAGAGATATTCTATATTTTTCTTTCCATGTGACAAGTCACCAGACTTTGCTCTGCAGGGCTGAGGGGTGACCACAGCGTGCACAACTTGCCCACGACCTGACCCTGCAGCTCATGGGCTCTGCCCAGGGCCCTCTGGGGCTGCTCAGAGCAGCCCCAGTGCAGGATCCACACAGGGAAGGGTCTTTAGAGCCAGGCAAGGCTGATTGAAAGAGCTCAGGAGAAAAGGATCAGCTCCCAAAAAAACTCTTTTCTCTCCTGATGATCTCTGTGATGGCCAGACAAAGCTGCTTTGGGTCTGGGTCAAACTGTAATGAAAAAAGCTTTAGAGAAGTTTTGCTCCTCCAAAACAGCTTCTATCATTTACTGCCAAACACTCCATTGCCAGTTTTTTGGGGGAGTTGAAGGTACCACCTGGGGCACTTCATTCTCCACACCCTCCACTTCACCCTCTGCAGCACAGGGCTTAACTTTGGCCACTTCTTCATTCAGTGCCAAAGTCCAGCCTCTGGGCTTGTTGAAACCCAGTGTAGCACAAAACAAAACTCCAATAACAATCAGCACCCAGTACTCTTGGAGTATGAGACAGAGCTGCCCTCTGCACCAGTCACCTGCTAAAGTCCAACAGCATTCTCCAGTTTGAAGCTTTTTTTTGTAGCTGCTTTTCCTGTGAGCAGCACTGTGATTCTGGCAGCCCATCAGCCACCACAGATCACCAAAGCACCAACTGATCACCAAAGCACCCAAATTGCAAACAATCCAGAGGCTAAAATGTCCTTGCTGCTATCCAGCAAACTCCTCAGCCCATCAGCAGAATCTGGAAAGCATCTTTGGCTGGGAACAGAGCAAGGAGGAGGACTGAAGCATAGTTTTAGTCACCAAATTAATTTTCCCACTTCCAAGACAATGTTTTCTAAGCTCAGGCTAACTTTGCAGAACGCAGAGAATCACCAAGGCGACGCTAAATGTCAAGCCTGGCTAAAAGCAAGCGAGGCACTGCAGCAGTGCACACGTGAACTGAGCAGGGCTGTGCCACCCCTGCAGCCTGGGAGCAGGGAAAGCTTCACCTCCTGCTCAGGAATTACACACAACACCCTCTGCCCTCAGCAGTAAACAGCCAGGAGTGACATGGTGCTGGCTGTGGATTCCCTGCAGCTGGCAGAGGGTCAGCCATGGGGCTCAGTTGCAAAGTGTAATCAGAAAACAGTTCAGCTTCTGTGAAAACTCAAAATTTTTCAGTGTATATTGGCATTCTCAAAGTAAAAAAGCCTTTTACTCCTCATTTAATAGAATATTGTTTGTGTTACATTGGCATTCCCTTCTCTGAGTGCCTGGGAAAGGTTTTGCATTTATATGAGCTCGTTCAGGAACTTATTTTGTGGTGCCCTCCAAGTTCAGTACACAAAATACATTGTCTGATTTTACAGCAATTGTACTGAAATGACAGATTTTATTTATTTTTTAATGGCAGACAGTAGCCTTTGGATTCTGTCTGCTTGAGTGGCAAATACACTGGGAATAAGTGAATGCCATGAGCAAGTATTGTCATGCTTCCCTCCTGGGTTCCCAGGTGTATTTTCAGCTTTGCTCTATTATGTTATATAAATACCCATTGAGGAAGGGGAGGTGCACATCACTTTTGAGGCTCATTACTAAAAATGGATTAGATTTCCCTTTTCATTTTTCCCTTTTCATTTTTCAAACCCATCTGCCTCTTTGAAGGAGCCTGTGGAGGGGATAACCCTTTGCTGAGGGAAATTACAGTCAGAAGCACTTTTAGAGGACTGTCAGAAGTGATCAGGCCTCAATTCTGCTGCTTGATATAATCAGTCCAAGGGCTGGTGTGGAAAGAGACAATCTCTGAATAAACAGTTGTGGAGGCAAGGCTGACATTTTAGCCCAGCAGCTCCAAAATAAAAAGTACAACCTCTTTACATTGCAGGCAATGGTGTCACAGCTCTCCTGTCTCCCATGTGAGCCCAGCCCTGCCCACATCCCATCCATGAGGATCTGCACCATGGAGCAGGAGCAAGCCCTGAACCCACATCAAATCATATTCTGATACCAGAAGAGGGAGAAAAAAATAAAAAATCAATATTACAGGCCAGCTGGCATTAGACAGGATGGGAAAGCAGGGGAAGTTGCCAGTTCTCTGATGCACTGCAGCACTGAATGGTGGCAGCCACTGCACAAACTGCTTTTCTGCTCCAGAAAGAACAAGCAGCACCAAGCATTGCAGGTAAAGCCACTTTCCAGCTACTATTTCCCAAGGAAATTACTCACTGGAGGATTTAAAACACAAAGGCATTGCAAGGACAGATGGAGGCTGTGGATTTACTGCTTCCCTCCTGCCAGGCAGCAGGAGGGGCTGGGAAAGGCAGGGGGAAGAGGCACCCAGGTGTGTGCAGGAGTCATGAACAGGAGCAATGGAGAAAGAGCCAAAGGTTTCCATGAAATTGCACAGGGGTGAGTGGGGTTTGTTCTTGGCTGGGAGAGAGGGAGCATCCCCAGATCCCAGAGCTGGGGGAGCTGGGGGCTCCAGCACAGGCAGGGAGGATCAGCCAGGTGATCTGGGACCTGCAGAAGGGCTGCAGCCACACAGCTGGAGGAGCAAGCACCATGGAACTCCCAAAACTGGGACAGACCCTGCACAGGGAGGTCACTACCAGAGCAGGGCTAATTCAGCTTGGTGGCTTTGCTCTCACACCCAGAGTGCTGTGAATACCCAATACAACAACAGAGGGGAAGCAGCACAGCAGCAGCCAGGGCCCAGCTGGGCTCAGGGATGTGGGGCTGGCTCTGCCCACCCAGCACATCCCAATCCCAATCCCCATCCCAATCCCCATCCCAATCCCAATCCCAATCCCAATCCCAGTCCCAGTCCCAATCCCCATCCCAATCCCCATCCCAATCCCAATCCCAGTCCCAATCCCCATCCCAATCCCAATCCCAGTCCCAATCCCAATCCCCATCCCAATCCCAATCCCAATCCCCATCCCAATCCCAATCTCAGTCCCAATCCCAATCCCTATCCTGCAGAGCCAGTCCCACTCTGAGCCTCAGCTGCCAAGCCAGGGGCTATTCTGGGAGCTGGAACAAAAGAGAATATCCTCTTGCCACCCAAGCAAAGCCCCCTGCAGTTGTTCAGGAAGGTTTTCCAGCTGAGGAAAGGTTATGTTGTCCATGCACCTGCTGCCATTTCCCTGAGACATGGAAAGAATTTTTTGGGTGTCACCAGTGAGTTCTGTACCTGGCAGAGGCAGCAAGGAATTAAATCCTTAAGAAACAACTGAGCTTCACAGACTGATCTACACAACAACAGTGTCTGTGCCACCTACTCCAAACCTGTTGCTTCCTGCAGATTTGTGTGGTTAAAGTTGATTTATTATTAAATTGTGGCTAAAACGTTTGGTGAAGATGAGTGAGGAAAGAGTCTGAGCAGACACTGCAGTGCCTTTGGCTTGGCTGTGTGCTGAGTGTGTGTTTCTGGAAAAAAACACCCAGAACAGCTTTTCTTGTTCAGCCAGAACCTCTTTCCTTGCATTTCCACACATTCCACAGGTTTTGGCAGCTCACCTCTGGCCTGGGAACAGCCAGCCATGGTGGAGATACATTGGGCTGTTTTCTGCCCCCTCTGCCTTCAGAGGCTTTTGGGATTTTGGTTTTCAGACTTTTGCCCTGCCCTGCTGAGGTGCAGAAGCTGTGTGTGCTGAAAGGTGGGTTCTTAACTGTCTGTTAGGGCAGTTTGTGGCCTTTGTGACAAAGTTAATGCCATGGCTGTTAAGGTGAATAAAGTATTGATTTGTCTGTGTTTTGAAAATGACTTGAGACCGTGATATGTTTTTGCCTTAAAGCAAAAAATCCTGCCTGTGTTTCATCATTCTAGAAAAGGGGGGGACAGAGAGATTCCTGCAGAGATTATTGTATTTGTGAGACTGGGTTTTTTTCCCTCTCTGCACATGAACAGCCCATGTGAGACTAAGTACTTTCCATGTGACTAACTCATTCCCATGCTTGCTGTGTAACAGGGCATTTAAAGCATCAACAGGCAAGGTCAGAGCCTGTTTGTTGATGCTAATGTGAGAACAAGCACTGCAGAAGAAATTAGGATTATGGAAGTGCATGTGTGCTGCCCCCAAGACTGTTCCCTCCTGAGGAACAGCCTGGGTTTGCTGGGGACTCTTCCCTCTGTGTCTGGGACAGACAGGAGCCCCTCTGGGCTGGAGGGAAGGATCTGGGATCAGCTGCTGAGCTGGTGTGGGGTGCAGCCCACATCCTGCTGCCCTGAGCAGCTCTTATCTCTGGTGCCCTGCTAATGCAGCCCAGTCTCTCCAGGAAGCAGGGAGATTCCCACTCTGGCACCTCAGCATTTATTGCTGTGATCATTTAGATCTGGATTTTGTCAGGTTTTCCCTCTCTGCATCCAGCTCTGTGCTCAGGACAGCAGGGGCTGGGCAGACCCTTGGTGATAAGAGCAGCAAAGAGCAGCTCATGTCCTGTCCTCAGCCAAGATCTGAACATATCTTCATTTTGTTTTTGGTTTTTTTTGTTGGTTTTTTTTTTTTTTTTTTTTTTTTAAGTTTTCTGTGTTCATAATGGTGGTTGAAAAGAGCAGAGGGGGCAGATAAATGTGTGTATTTCAGAGGTATGAATTTTTTGTGGAAGAATTGCATTTTTAACCCAAACTGGGCCCATTTCAGTGGGAAATCTTATTTGACTACTGGAAGAAAGAGGGAACAGCACCCTAGGGGTGGATCTACCATCAATTTTTGCAGTGTAGGAAGATGTGTCAAAGCCTGGCTCCATCACCAGCCCCTTCCACACCTATCCCAGTGCTGCCTCACAGACCCAGCACAGTCTGGTCCCTCCAGGACTGGTTTCTGGTTCCTCCAGGACTTGTTTCCATCTCCTCTCTGCCTGGTGTGAGTGGCACCACACTGAGTGAGCTCTGTGACTTCAAGTGCTGCTGACAGACCTGGGGGATCAAACCCCAATTCAGATTACTGCTACAACACCTTTAAACAACTTTTTGTAGACCTTTTTTTTTTTTTTTTTTTTTTTTGCTTGGTTGGATTTCTGTTTTTAATGGCTGCTGGAACACCTTTCTGATCTTTTTTTTTTTTTTTTTTTTTTTTAAACCTCAGAACTGTACAGAAAGTGACAGTGCAGTACCTATTTCAGAGTGTTTATCACTGACACAGCTCTGGGCTGCTGCAACTCGAGCAGCCCTGGGGTGAGGTCCTGACCCCTGCAGTTTTGGAGGACAAATGTGTGAATGGGCAGACAGCAGGGAGAGAACATTTATTGATCCACCACTGGAAATATAAACGGGATTCTGCAGCATTGCTGCCAGTGCCAGGCTGGCTGAGCTGATTAAAACAAAGTAAAAGGGAGAGGAACTGATCAAATATCCCCCAGCAAGAAGTGATGAAAGGGCTCAAAGCCCACATAATGGAGATTCTGGTCTGCAGCATTTCTAACGTTTGATTAATCACTGGTGTAAGCTTGCAATTAACGCTAATGAGATGTAGCACTGAAATCCTTGAAAACTGTTCAAATCAACTTCCAGCTTCTTTCTGATCCATGATTTCCACTGCAAGCAAAATCCATTTTCTCTCCAGCTGCTGCTGGTGCACAGTCAGTCACAGGCATTCAGCAGCAGCTGCATTTTGCTGCAGAGGCAGCGAGGCCCAGCCCTGGCTATTGACATCCTGAGAGATGGGAATGGACAGAAACCCAGGCTTCAAAGCCACCAGGGCACCAGCACAGCTTCCAAACACTCCTTGGTTTTGCCAGCCAGCTTGATCACTGGGCTAAAAGGTCAGGAAGTCATTTTCCTCTGACTTTAGAATTCCTCAGCCACTTTCTTCCATCTCAGTGCATCTAAAATCCTGGGGATGGAGAGCTGGCTCCCTTTAACCCCTTGTTTGGCTCTGTGTAATTCCTACAACAACACTTTAAAGCTGAATGACCCTCCCCAGGCTCCAGTGGCACTGACAAGGCTGACTGCCATCCCTTCTGCTTTTGTTCTGCAGGAGGATCAGCTCTGGAGCTGGGCAGGAAATCTGTGGGCTCGGTTTATTCACAGCGTGTTTTCTGCCAGGGATTTGTCTCTTCTAGCTTGGGAAGTAAAACTGAGAATGCTGAGGGGGTAAAGTACAGGATAGAGAAGGAACTGGATGTGAAATTAAGAAATGCTGTCACCCTTGAACACAGTGTCTGCAGCGAGGGGAAGGTGAGGTCACTTGGCAAGCAAAGAGCCAAATGAATGGCAGTTGAAAGGCAGTGTTTTGATAGGCACTAATTATTAAACTGTAATTAGCACAGGGATGCAGTGATCTGTTCAAAGCCCAGCTAAGCAAACAGGTAGAGGTTAAAGACAAAAGGAGCAGAGCACAGGCAGTGCCTTTGGACCTGTGTCCTGTGATCTGATAGCACAGGGGGAAAACACAGAGGGGAGGGATTGGAGAGCCCCAGGGCAGAGCTGGACCCATGGGGGACACCCAGAGGGACCAGGAGGAGCAGCCAGGGCTGCAGGCAGGTCTGGGTGGGCATCCAAGAGCTGCTCAGCACAGGGACCCCAGGCTCAGCTGGATCCAGACCCTGCAGGTTTGGGGATGGGATGCAGGGATGTCCCTGGGACCCCAGAGATGCTCAGCCCAGAGAGAGCTGCAGCACAACAGCAGCTCCAGCCCAGGGAGCACTGAAAACCAGCAGGAAAAGGTTTAAAACTGCTCCCTGCACTTTAATGGCAGCTTCAATCATGTTTATCTATTAGTGAGACATCTGAAAACCTGTTAGGAGCAAACTAAGCTTAAAAATATTGTGCTGTTGGAAAGTGTCATTTTCCTTCTGCTACAGAAATATTCTGAAAACCCACCAAGGGCTGAGAGAGACCTGGAAACTTTTCCTTCTGCCTTGAGGATGCAGCCAGCCTGTCACTGAATCTAAAAATAGCCTTCAGAGTATTGATTAACCTGTCTGAAGGAAGCAACCATGAATTAGAGAGGAAAAATGAAACCAAGCAAAGCCTTAGAGTGCATTTGACAGCAAAATCTGGGTTAGGAGTAGCAGAACATACTTTATTACCAAAGAGTGGCTGTTGCTTTGTAAAGATATTTTTAATTATTCTCAGCCAGCAACACTGTACCCATAGAAATCCACTCAGCTTGGGAAGAAGAATTTTCTTCTAAGAGGATAATTTATCTCTTCAATGATTTGCTCCTGACTAATTTTTTACTTGTGTCCTTCTTAATTTTCTTAAACACAAGATGATTCTCCAGTCTGTGGTCTGGAGACTCTTGGCTATTTGTGTAGATTTAAGTGTATGAAAGTCATAAAGATGACCAAGAAGAGGAAGGATCCCTACCCCCCTTCTGTCTCACTGAGGGAACAGATCCAGCCACACACAAAAAAACTCCAACAAAAATAAAGAAAATACTGCAAAATCCAACTGAGCACTTGGGGAGAAAGACCATGACAATACTTAAAAATAGAAAAAATAAGATCTTTTTTATGCAGGATTTTATACTAGATCATTAATTAACCTTTTTTTAACCCTGAGAGAGCCAACAAAGGGCAAACCACCCCTCTCCATATCACAGTTTCACTGGAGATCAAAGCAAATACACGACCACATGGAACATGCAAAAATGCAGCACCAAGCGTGGATTCCTTGGCAAACATTCCCATGTGAGCAGGAGAAATCCAGGTACAATGGGCAGATCCCAATGATCACATCAGCTCTGGGATAACTCTTGCTCCTGTGCCCCAATATCTGCCAGAAAGCCACAATGAGGGTGTGCAAACAGCACGTGCTGGCTGAGCTGTGTTGTGATGACCTTTCCTGTGCTGAGCCATCCCATCTGCCCTCACCAGGGAACATAATTGCTAGATTAGATTAATGCTCCCCTATTAGATTGCAAATCTCAGGGAGGGTTTTTTGGGTTTTATTTTTTTTCCCAGTCCAGTGGCTGCAGGAGGATGGACTGGGAAAAGCTGAGGAGGGAGAGGAAAGGGATGGATGGCTCCAAAGGCTGTTAAAGGGTAAATAATGGCATCAGGGAGGTGCAGATTCACCTCCTTATCTCAAAACACCTTCACAGGCTTGGCTGAGCCAAGGACTCTGACTGGAGCCAGTTGACTGAAAGGTCAACAAGCAAAGTGCAGAGTCTGGAGAAAGAAAAAGTTCACAAGGGAGAAACAATACAGTGAAAGGTCTAAAAACAGCCCCAAAAATTCTCCCTGGGCCAGAGCAGAGCTGTGACACGGGAACATGGCAGTGCTGGAGGTGTTTCAAAGCCAGGCAGGAGCAGAAAGGAGCAAAGCAGCCCTGGGGAAGCTGCCTGTGCATGCACACAGGGAGCACAGCCAGGCCAGCAGGGCTTCTCAGACAGGATTTTTGGGAAAAAAAAATGCCCAGCCTTCAGACTTTTAAAAAGGCAAACTTCACTTCTTTAACTTCTTTAGAGATTGTGGCCACTTTTGGCTACTGCCACAGCAGGTCAGGCTCCCTGGGCAGGTCAGTGAGGACAGAAAGTGCTTGGCAGCACAAGCCCAAGCCTCCCTCCCTCCAAATCTAAATTCAGCCTATCCAGAAAGTTGGGATGCTCAAGGAAATGTTTTGTTGGTTTTTTTTTTTTTTTGTTTGTTTTTAATTGCACAGAGTCTGCCACCCCTCAGTGTGAATCCTTATGGGCACAGGGAGGAGTTCCAAATATCCTCACTCCCACTCCCTCCCCACAGCCCTTGCACTGGTGACACGAGACAGACACACCGACTGTGAGCCCTTCCTGAATCCCAAAATATCCCATCCCACCAATTTAGGCTGCCTGTGATCTTGGTTAAAGGCTGTTCTGGAGAGGCAGCTCGCCTTTCTGGGAAGCACAGCGTGTTTCTGCTGACAGGAGTTGGAGCAGATGCTCCGTGGTTTTAGCTCTGAGGATGTTTTTATTTCCTCTCTGCCTGATGGATGCAGCACTTTAAATGTGCCCAGGTACTGGGAGACAAGCAGAGTGAAATGAATCCTTTCTGCAGCTTGTTCTTTTCTCTTGGAAATTGTTCGTGGTTTAATTCTGGAGGACAAACTGTTGGATGTAGAGCAAAATTTCTGAATGCAGCATCTCTAAAAGAACAAGAAGAAGAGAGTGGCCCTGCAGGTGAAACATTTGCTGTGGAAGGATTGACACCACAAATTCCAGTGCAACTCCAGTACAATTCCAGTGCAATCCTAGAGCAATTTCAATGCAATTATTGTGCAATTCCAGTGCAATCCTAGAGCAATTTCAGTGCAGTTTCAGTGCAATTTCAGTGCAATTATTGTGCAATTCCAGTGCAATTCCAGTCCAAGTGTTCTCTACAGGAACTGCAGCAGGAAGACTACAACAATGAGCACAGATTTGACACTGAATGGTAACTAATTAATACAAATTGTGCAATTATTTCTTTCCTGTTTTTTTAAGAACAGATCCTCAGGTGACCCTTGTACCAGCAGCAAACAAAGAGTTCCAGAGGGTGTTTGTGTCTGCATTGTACAGAGGGGGAAACTGAGGCAACAAGAGTTTAACTGGCTCTAATCAGTGGCAGAAAGAACTTTGGATGTCACTACAGCCAAGGTTTACCCTTAGGAGTTTTAAAGGATCTTTCCAAAGTTTTAACAGAGGGAACTTGTGGCCATGAGAAAGCTGCAGCTACAACATCACCTCAGACCATCCAGAAGAAATTTTTGACTTATGGAAGGAATTGTTCCCTGGGAGGGTGGGACTGCCCTGGCACAGGGTGCCAGAGAAGCTGTGGCTGCCCCTGGATCCCTGGAATTGTCCAAGGCCAGGCTGGATGGAGCTTGGATCCACCTGGGACAGTGAAAAGGCAGGAACTGGATGATCTTTAAGGTCCCTTCCAACTCAAACCATGATTCCATGATAGAACAGAGGGAGAAGAGAATTTGTTTTAAAACCCTGATGCCTGCCTCACCTCATGGAGCTTGGTGGCAAATTCAATAAATCCTTGTTTTACACTGCAGCTGGAGAGGCTGAGCTCTGTCTGCAGCTGGGTGTGAGTTTTGCTGTGTGTGTTTAGGAAAGAGAGGTTAGCCAGCCTTTTTCTAAGTTTTTGCCTGGTTTGTTTTCTCCAAGATGAAGGGGAAAATACACCTGCCAAAGAAATGAACCTGGGTTGTTAAATAAATGAACTCGCAGAGGAAGGAAATATTTGTTTAGCTCTTATTCTCATTATGCTACACCTGGCTGCCAGAGCCACTGCAAAATTTCTAACAATCTTACCAGGCTATTTGCATTTAAATCGCTTTTCCTGACATTATGTAAATCCCTCAGCAGAGCTGAAGTTTTCTTTTTCTCTCTCTCTGGGGCTGCACTCAGTGCTTTGCTCAGCCCTACCCTGTTCTCCTCTCTCTGCTCCACTGGGTTACAGCAGCACCAGATGAAACCTCAGCTCTCAGGTTTTTTCTGGAGCTGGGTCAAAGATGATGGTTTGCAGATTTCTATGACAAAATCACATTACACATTTAGATTTGGGTGTAAAAGAGAGCACGTGCTTGGGTCCAATGTTACCACAAGTCAGAGCTGTTCTCCTAAGGCTGTGCTTCCAAAGGGATTATCCAGTGGTATTTTGCTGGCACCCCTCAGTCACTGCTGGAACCCCTCAGTCACCTCACTCACTGCTGGTCAACCCCTCAGTCACTGCTGGCACCCCTCAGTCACTGCTGGAACCCCTCAGTCACTGCTGGAACCCCTCACTCACTGCTGGCACCCCTCACTCACTGCTGGAACCCCTCACTCACTGCTGGCACCCCTCACTCACTGCTGGAACCCCTCAGTCACTGCTGGCACCCCTCAGTCACTGCTGGCACCCCTCAGTCACTGCTGGCACCCCTCAGTCACTGCTGGAACCCCTCAGTCACTGCTGGCACCCCTCAGTCACTGCTGGCACCCCTCAGTCACTGCTGGCCCCTCACTCACTGCTGGCACCCCTCACTCACTGCTGGAACCCCTCAGTCACTGCTGGCACCCCTCAGTCACTGCTGGAACCCCTCACTCACTGCTGGAACCCCTCAGTCACTGCTGGCACCCCTCACTCACTGCTGGAACCCCTCAGTCACTGCTGGAACACCTGGCCCCCACTCACTGCTGGAACCCCTCAGTCACTGCTGGCACCCCTCACTCACTGCTGGAACCCCTCACTCACTGCTGGAACCCCTCACTCACTGCTGGCACCCCTCAGTCACTGCTGGAACCCCTCAGTCACTGCTGGCACCCCTCACTCACTGCTGGAACCCCTCAGTCACTGCTGGCACCCCTCAGTCACTGCTGGCACCCCTCACTCACTGCTGGCACCCCCAGTCACTGCTGGAACCCCTCACTCACTGCTGGCAACCCTCAGTCACTGCTGGCACCCCTCACTCACTGCTGGAACCCCTCACTCACTGCTGGACACCCCTCACTCACTGCTGGCCCCCTCACCCTGGAACCCCCAGTCACTGCTGGCACCCCACTCACTCACCCTGTCACTGCTGGAACCCCTCACTCACTGCTGGCCCCTCAGTCACTGCTGGCACCCCTCACTCACTGCTGGCCCCCTCAGTCACTGCTGGCACCCCTCACCCCCTCACTGCTGGGCACCCCTCAGTCACTGCTGACACCCCTCACTCACTGCTGGAACCCCTCAGTCACTGCTGACACCCCTCACTCACTGCTGGCCCCCCTCACTCACTGCTGGAACCCCTCAGTCACTGCTGACACCCCTCACTCACTGCTGGCACCCCTCACTCACTGCTGGAACCCCTCACTCACTGCTGGCCCCCTCTCACTGCTGACACCCTCACTCACTGCTGGCCCCCTCACTCACTGCTGGAACCCCTCAGTCACTGCTGACACCCTCACCACTGCTGGCCCCCTCACTCACTGCTGGCCCCCCTCACTCACTGCTGGCACCCCTCACTCACTGCTGGCACCCCTCACTCACTGCTGACACCCCTCACTCACTGCTGGCACCCCTCACTCACTGCTGGAACCCCTCACCCCCCAGACAAGGGGCTTTGCAGCTCAGCACCACTTGCCAGTCTCAGGTTACCCAGAGAATGACCATGTGTCAGGAAATTCCCAGCTGGTGGGTGGGATGGGGATGAGCTGCTGTCCATGGGGAGAGGGGAACAAAGCCCTGGAGGGCAGCCAGGGCTCACAGACACTGCCCTGGAGTTACCTGGTGGGCACAAGCACCTTAGCTTGGAAACAAAATAAATAAATAAATTAGAACCTCACTGCTATATTCTCTTAATGCTGCCATAAATGAAAATGGAAATATCTGGCCTTTAGCAGCAGACATCCCTTCAGGGGACATCCCTGGTCTTTGCCATCAGCTGAACATTTTGCAGCCCTCTGGAGAAGTTGCAGTGGATTTCTCACCCTGCTCTCCAGGTACTGCACATGCTGCAAGGTTTGGTCTCTCCCCAGCAAACCACTGATGTTTGCCAAGTGCTTGGAGATCATCTGATGAAAGGCTCCACAGAGCCCCAATCTATTATTTCTCAGTCAGAAAAACACATTTGCTGAACAGGAAGAACAAAAGAATGAGCTGTGGGCCCCCAATAAGCATTCAACACAAGTTAATTTGCTCAGCAGCTGTATTTTGCTGAGACAGATTGCATATTTTCATTGTTAGAATAAAAATGTCCACTGGGCTCGTATCCTTCACTCTTCCCATCTCTGCCTGTTACACTCCCAGTCTGGTCTAGAGAACAAATTCAATTTCTTTCATCAACAAGAGATCCACTCAAATAATTTTCCCTTTATCCAGGCAGAAATTAATGGAGCCAGAAGAACACACAAGGCAGCAGAAGACACACAAAGCTGCAGAATTGGGAAAAAAAAAATTGTGGAAATGTGGCCCCTGGCAGGGCAGGCAGTGTGTGTGTGAATCATGGCAGCCTGATTCAGAGCAATAAGGACAATAATCCTGAGCTACACCAACTAACCTTCAAGCTTAGTCACAGTTTCACACAGCTAATGAGCAGAGGGAGCAATGAATCCTGGATTTATGGCTCTCTGCTCCCATAGATTTTGCCTGGAGACAACAGCAGCGTTTCCTTGCATCTCTAATCACTTATCTTGTCTTGAGGTCTTTTTTTCCCCCCCTCCTATCCTTCCCTACACTGATGAGGGTTTGGTTTTTGGTTTGTTTTTTTTTTTTTTTTTTTTTTTTTAATCATTATTGATTTTTTTTAAAAGCCTGCTGGGTAAAATTCTTATCATCAGTACCTACAGTAAAAATACAGAGCAACACCCATGAATCTGCCAAATTCTGCTCCTCGTTGTTTTTCTCCAGATTCTGCTCACACAGAATTATCAGAAAGGCTCTGGCTGTGCAGGAGAAGATGCTCTGACTCCAAACCCTGCTTCCATTCCTTTGTAAATCACCCAAAGTGACTGCAGCTTTATTTTTAGCCCAGAGGTGAATCATTCAGGAAAATCTGATAAAATTCATTTAACCACAGTTCAACTCTCAAACTTTAGCAAGTTCTAGCTAACTTTTATGAAGTTTACACATGATTATTTGAGTTCACACGATTAAAGGGGGCACACATTTATTTTAACTCTCACAAAATGACTTTGGACTCAAAAACCCTGGAGAATCAAGTCTGTAAATATATCTAGGGTTGCTTTATGGAGACAAAATGAAGGGAGAATTGAGGGGGAATATCCCAAACATAGAAGTGGGGTTATTTGGAGGACAGAAGCAATGAGAAGGCAATGCCAATGTGAGGCACAGCTTCATCCCTGAGATCAAACATTCCTCATGGTCCAGGTAAAAATTCTACCAAGAGGCTGATACAGCTGCAGACTCCATTTTTGTGATATTTAATTTTAAAAAGAAGAAGAGAAAAGGAGCTCCATGCTATTGACAGCCAACATCTGGAGAAGAAAGGTGAGCAAAGGGTGCTGGGGCACCCTGGATGTGACCCATGAGACAGCTCTGTCAGCCTCCACCCACGTGTAACATTTAAATATAGCCCCAGAATAAACTCTTTTTTATAATCCTGCCACAAGCTGTCAAGCAGGGCAGCCCCAGACTAGATTTTGCTGCTGCTGTTAAAAAAAAAAAAAAAAGGAAGAGCGTGCCTCATTTTATTAAAATAATAGAAAATATCATAAAATATTAAATCCCAGGGCAAGGCACAGCCCAGCAAAGGGAACTGAAGCTGCTGCTCCACACACACAAATGGATCCCCTTCCACTCCAAGTTCACCTGAGAAACTTTAAAAAAATGACCAATTTTGGTGCAATTTAACAGCACATCCATCTACCCACAACAGTCTTTCATTCCCCTCAATTCTCGAGCAAGTCTAATTGAATTAACTCTCTTTTCCAAAGATGCCCAAGGGAATTATGTGCCCTTCAAAAAAATAAAAAAAATAAATCAGTGGGACTGGGCTTCACCCCCATCTGTGCTTTTGAAAAGCCTCTTCAAAACTCTCATGTGGCAAAAAGCAACACTTGTAAATACCTGGGATGCACAAGAGACTTCTCATGGCACTGCTGAAGCCTCCTGTTTTGGCTTTTCCATATTTCAGAGGCAAAGGCTGGAGTTTTCTTGCCTGCAGTTCCCTATCCCCAAGGCAGCTGCAGTCCCTTTGTCACCTTCCTATCTCTTCTCCACCAGCAGCATCATCTCCTTCCCCTGCACTCAAACTAACCACAAATATTTTGACAGAGCTGAGATAGGAAGCAATTACACTTTCAGTTTTGCTGGCACATCAGAGGAGATGGAAACCTCTTGGCCTGCCACAGCAGCACAGTGTGCCTGAATTCAGGTTTGAGTTTTTTACTCCCATTTCTTCTCCAGTGACTGATACTTCCACAATCTTTACAGGCTCTGTAGAAAAAAATCTCTTGGCCTGATCAGAGGATGTGACTGTCATGTAGAGCCCTTGGAGCTGAACTCTCAAATGTGAATTTCTGAGGTATATTGGAACCCAGAATCCCATCACAATCTGGCACTGGTAAAGGATAATTTCAGCAGGTTGGGTCTGACTGTGGAACAGAGAAGAGGAGCTGGCATCCTGATGGGTACTGAGATCAACAGAAATTCCCTGTGTGCCCTCACAGCAGTGAAGAGGAACCTTTTGGGTTTTATTAACAAGAGCATAGCCAGCCAAAAATGGGATTATCCTTGTCTCCTTAGCACTTGGGAGGCTGCATCTGAGGTGCTTGGGGTGTTTTGGGGCTCCTCAGGAGAGGGAAGAGCTTGGCAAGAGGAGAGAGTGGAGCAGAGGAGCACTGAGCATCAGGGAGTGAGGACACAGCCATGGGGAGGGGACTGAGGGGTTTTAGCACTCATGAGAAATTCTGGAGGTGTTCTATTCAACTTTCCACAACCTAAATAAAAAAAATCAGAGCTGTCTCCTCTTAGAAATGCACAGGGAAAAAAAAAAAAAAAAAAAAAAAAAAGAGGAGAGGCAACATGAGCTGTAGCAAGGACAATTCAGATGGGATATAGGAAAAAAAAAATCATGAGAGTGTTTGCACTGCTCAGGGACCCTGTTCAATCTCCATCTTTGGGGATATTCAAAACTCCACTGGGCAAGGCCCTGAGAAACCTGATCTGACTTTGAATCTGACCTTGCTTTGAACAGGAGGTTGGACAAGGTGACCTCCAGAGGTCCCCTCCAACCTAAATTATTCCGTGATTTTCTGGAAGAACTTCAGATGCAGAACTGATGGTAAAAGCACTTCTCAGAGAGATTCAGCTAAAAATGCAGCAGCTCCCAGGGGGCTGTGGCAATTCTGAGAAGGTGTCTGCTCTGCACAGCTGGATTCTCAGGGGAGCAGCTCGTGGGACTGGATGGCTGCAAAACAAGAGGCTGAGCCCCAGCTCAGCCCTGAATGCTGAATCCTACCCCCAGACTGATCCAACCCAATCCAAACAGTGCTCCCTCAGCTCTTCTCTAATGACAATAGGGTTGGTTTGTTTTTTTTTTTTTTTTCTTTCAGGAGTCCAGTCTACAGGCTATCACAACAGCAGTGCTTCCCACTGTCAAATTCACTTTTTAAAAGCCAGGAAAAGCGGCGGGGAGAGATTATGGAGGGATATCCCTGCACAAAAGCAGGACCAGAGCAAATCTGTTTCTGGGGCTGGGAGGGGAGCTCAGGCTTTTAGGAGGGATAAAGAGATCCCAGTGCTTTGGAGAGAGCCATGGGTTACCTGAAAGGACAGCTTGTCCTTTCCATGCTGGCTCCCAGCTCTGCTGCCTTGGCACCAGGGGAGAAGCAGAGAAGCCAATGCAGGTCACACATTGCCCAAGGTCCCCCTGGCCACTCCCTGTCCCCTCCTTCACTGCAGAGGTCACAGGAGTGTGGCTCTGTGACACACAGGAGCCACATGTCTCACCTGGCAGGGACAGCTCAGGTGCTCCTCAGGTGCCAGAACCTCCCCACACCATTTCCCCCTGCTGCAGGAATTCTCCACCTGCCTTTGCAGCCTTTTGCTGTAAATACTTTCTGCCTTAACGAGAATTTGCTGCTCCAAAAATAACTGTAATTACCCAAGAAGCAGAGGAGCCTATTTACAAGATTTAAAGGGGAAGAAGAAAGAAAAATCTCTCAGAAGAAAATTTGGACCTCAGAGCACAAAACTGAGTTGAAAAGGGGCAGCTCCTTCCTCTGGGGGAAGCTCAGCCCCTCTGGAAGGGCCTTTCTTGGTCCTTTGCCCATGCCAATCACCAGGAATTGCTCAAGTCAGGTGTGGATAAAATATTCCATGAAAACCAATTACCCCCCAGGAGCAAAGTGTTGGAATGAGGTGGGGAGGGGGGGGGAAATCTGGCAAAACTCACACCTGTGAAAGTTTATAAGTCTTTGCTGAATGTAAGAGGGGGGAAAAAGAAGGCATTAAAAAGGCATGAGTGTGCACAAGAGAGTAGCAGAAAATAATAATTTAAAATAATAAACTTGTTACAACAGCAGCAATGATTGCTGTCTATCCAGGCTTTGAATAATTCAAAAGGTTCCCGCTTCACTTAGGATCTCAGGGAATTTTCAGACCTGCCAGAATTTTCTGCTGGTAAATAATGCATCTGTGGTGTTCTAACACTCACAGTCCCCAATTAATACTACAGATTTAACACTGCTGATTTTGAAATAGGTGGAAATCTGAGGAAGGGAAATTCCTACTGAGCTGCCTGAGCCTTCAGTCCTTCCCATCCCCACCTTGACCTTTGGGTGCTAAAATTGCTGGTGCCTCTCACACAAAGCTGCCACTTTCACTCAGGTAACAAGGAGTTAATGCAGCTGAATCTTTCAGCATTAACCTACAAAATAATTCACAGTAGGATTCCAAAAAAGGGGAAAACATAAGGAAAGAACAGGTGCAGCTTTCTGAGCTTTGTTCCTGCTCTGGTGGTGTCTGCTGGTGCTGACACCAGTGCCTGCAGCACCCAGGAGCTTTGGGCAGGGGTCACCAGGATTCTGCTGCTTTAGAGAAAATTCCTGGATCCAAATTTGGAATCCAGCTCCTGCTTAACTGAACTCAAAGCTGAATTGATGTACAGCACAGCAATTCCAAGAGGGACTTGGAGAAAGCCTCTCCAAACATCCTCCTCCTGTTTTCCTGATAATTTCTATTCTATGCCATGAGCACTGAAACAGAAGGACAAGCTGTTCCTCTGATTGATATGGCAATTTTAGGAATTTTCCTCTAGTGGAGATGCAACAGCCTCCCTGGAAATAAAACCAAAGAACTGAGAAAGGAGGCAAGAGCCCAGCCCAAGAAAACCAACAGTGACCTGGGAAATGAATTAGTAAAGGCAAGGAGAGGCCTGTTTTTTTATGCAGTATCAGGATTTTTCTTGAATGCAGACTGCATTTCAGATGAATTTTCTTCTAAAAACACCTGAACTTTTCCCTGCCTGTGTTCACCACATGGGGAGGGTGCACTCAGCCTTGTGCCAGCAGGACCCTGCATTTTGGGAGCAGCCACGTGGTTCTCATATCCCAGCTTTTATAACCAACAGATATTCAAGATCAGGAGATTCTGGTGCTGAAACTTAAGAGCTGCAGGGGAGCATCCAGCTCTGCTCTGCTCTCCAGGTGCTTGTCCTTGTGCTGGTCCCAGGACTCCCCAGCATCTCTCATTTCAGAGCACTTTGTCCAAACTTTTCTAGCCCTTGACTTTTAAAATATTTTGTTTATCTTGCTGCTGTGGTTCCTATTGTTCCTAAGCTGTTTTTTTCTGATTAAATTACAGAGGTTTCGAGTTGGAATAAACCCTCCTTTCCCACTGTGGATTGGCTGCTGGGGAGAGAGAGAGAGAACCAGGGGGAGAGCGAGCAGAGGAGAATTACAAGGTTTCAGGTTCCTGTAAACAGAGAAACATTTTTCCAGTCATCAGTCTGAGCCCGGTGGAAATAGGGCTTCAGTTTCCTCCAGTTCAGGCTGGGGATCTGGTGGCAGAGCTGTTGACAAGCCTCCTTTTTCTCTGGCAGTCCCTGGGTGCTGTTTTATCTGCAGCTGAGCAGCAATTCCATGTGCATTCCACTGCTGCTGTTTCCTTCTCCTTCCACCTGGGCAGGTGTCTCTGCTCCGAGGAAAAAACCTGCAAATGCTCCCAAATTTGTCTCAAATTCTGCTCTGAGGGAGCAGCCCTGAAAGTGGCTTTGGGGACTGGACTCTCTTAAAGGGCAGCATCAGCTTCCCTGAATCACAGAGAAGAGAAAATCCTCTGCCTGGCCAGTGGTGATATCCTCAGTGGTTTCCCAACAAGCACTGAACCAGCTCAACTCAGATCTGCCTGCAAAAATTGATCAACAGCCTGTGCATAGGCACAAGATCTCCAAAAACATCACTGAACTCCTCCCCAGGAGGAGCTGGGTATAAAAGAACTAAAAGAGCCAAAACACAATGTGCTGACATTAGCTTGGACATGTACAAGATATTAACTTAATATTTATAATATTAATATGATATTATTATAGAAATATATATAATAATAATATACAATATTATATAATATATAATATATAATATATAATATATAATATATAATATATAATATATAATATATAATATATAATATATGATATATAATATATCATATATATTATGTATAATATAATAATATAATTAATATTATTATAGAAATAATATTAATTTAAACCTTCTGCATCTTGCTGCCACTGGGGTTTACAACTCCTGTCTGTGCCATCCATAAATCCTGCCTGAAGGAGCAGAGTTTCAGTGCTGCATTTGCAGCTGACACACTGAGCAGGAAGGAGTTTTGTGCTTAAAGCTCCTGAAATCACTTTGCTCAGTTCCCTCAGCATGATGCCACTGATGGTGGCTGAGCTACAGCCCAGCAAAGGATGGGGGTTCTAGAAGTGGTAATTGTATATAAATATATATTTAGAAGCACCACAAATGCCTTGCTAGAAGGCCATTCAAGCATGCAAGTCACTTCCTAGAGACCTCTGTTTGTTTGGTGGCTTTGCACAGTGTGTGACAACATTTCCCTGCTGTCGCTGGGGGCACCCAGGGCAAACAGCAGCCTCTGCAAAAGTATTCCTGGTGCACCTGTCAAAGATTACAATTAATTCATGACTGTTTGATGGCTTATGCTAAATGAGCTTGGCTCCAGGCCAGTTTCCATTGGGCAAGTGTCTCCATCTCAGGAGCACAAGTGACATTTGGCATTTATTGTCCTTGTGGCTGGCACTCCTTGCCAGGGCCACGTATGGAAGGTGCCAGGGGAGCAGACTGGCTTTTCAGGCCCCAGTCTGCACTGAGGTGGGGTGGCACAGAGGAGCCTTTTGTTGCTGTTCACATTTCAATTCCCTCCTAAAGACAGATGGGAGAGTTTGTGTTCTGTAGCTGTTAACACAGCACCTCTCACTGCTGCAAAATGCTCTTGCTGCTCCTGGGACAATTCCCAGCCCTGATGGGAGATGTTTGTTCACAGAGACTGGCCCATGAGCTCTCCAGCAATGCTTAGATTGGCATGATATGATTCAGTCATTTCCTTTGTTGCCATCCCCCTCCCCCTGTCAGCACATTCCCTCGGTGTTGGCTTAAGCCTGGTCCTTGTTTGGGGTGACAGCCTCTGTCCCCTGCTGCCCCCCGAGCTGCCAGAAGCAGCCAGAGAGCAGCATTCTGTGCCAGGCAGTGCTGGGGACACTCCTGAGAGCCATGGGACACTCCTGAGAGCCATGGGACAATCCTGAGAGCCATGGGGACACTCCTGAGAGCCATGGGGACAGTCCTGAGAGCCATGGGGACATTCCTGAGAG
Source organism: Muscicapa striata striata (assembly GCA_030060385.1). NCBI lineage: Eukaryota > Metazoa > Chordata > Aves > Passeriformes > Muscicapidae > Muscicapa > Muscicapa striata. Next base: position 220,840 of record JAREIS010000012.1, on the reverse strand, counting down.
CCATGAACCCTTCTGAGAGCCATGGGGACACTCCTGAGAGCCATGGGACACTCCTGAGAGCCATGGGGACACTCCTGAGAGCCATGGGACACTCCTGAGAGCCATGGGGACACTCCTGAGAGCCATGGGACAATCCTGAGAGCCATGAACCCTCCTGAGAGCCATGGGACACTCCTGAGAGCCATGGGGACACTCCTGAGAGCCATGGGGACATTCCTGAGAGCCATGGGACACTCCTGAGAGCCATGGGGACACTCCTGAGAGCCATGAACCCTTCTGAGAGCCATGGGGACATTCCTGAGAGCCATGAACCCTCCTGAGAGCCATGGGGACAGTCCTGAGAGCCATGGGACAATCCTGAGAGCCATGGGGACATTCCTGAGAGCCATGGGGCACTCCTGACACTTGCAGAGATTTGGAGGCTGATTTCAGTTGCTGCTCCTGTAGAAGAGCAGTCACTGTCTGCCCCAAACCCCTGCAGGTGACACTCTGAGCCAGCCCCCAGAGCCCTGGCATGGCAGCTCCCTGCTGTCCCAAAGGACAGGGACATTCTGTAATGCTGGGCAGAGTGGGGTGACCCTGCAGCACCCAGCCAGCCAAACCTGGGCTCTTCTGCCTGATCCAAACCTGCCTCCTACACCCCAGATTCCTGAATTCAGAACCTTTTCTAGAGGAATGTGTCAGCACCCAACCAGTGGGAGTGAAATGCCAACTTTTGTAGCAGATTGGAGTTTATTTTTAAGCAGTGTAAAAAAAAAAAAAAAAAAAAAAAAACCACCATCCAAACCAAAGCAACTTCCCCAAATGCACACACACAAGGAAATCAGCAGGTAGAGACAGCAAGCCCAGCACTGCTGGCTCCACAGGCACCATCCCAGCCTGCCTCAGCCACCTATTTGTGAAATTCCTCCAGGAGAAGTGTGGAGGAGGTGGCCTGGCAGCTGCTGGGGAGGTGAAGCACCTTTTTGGGATCTCAGTAAACAGGAAAACAGGGAGAGGAGATGTGGGAAATGTTTTCATTCACTGGCCAGGCAGGAAGGGCAGAGCTGGGGAGAGCACTGGTGGCTCTGCAGGTCTCCAGCATCCCTCCTGCTTTGCTCCAAGCTCAGCTCCCCCAAATCCTCCCTGTGTTGGGGTGCTGGGGGCACTCAGACCACACCAGCTCAACCCCAATGTTTTGGGGTCTCTCACTATTCCCTGCTGTGAGGTGACAAAGTGTGGCCCCTCCTCACTGAGCATTTAACCTGTACCTGCCCCAGGTGTATCTTGTGTGTGTCTGAATGCTTCCAGCTCACCTGTCAGGATAGCCCAAGTGTATTTTAAACACTCTCATCATTTATAAAGCACAAAATTCCCTAACCAATAACGTCCAAGACATTATTCCCTGTGTTATCCTCTAAATAGCAATCCATAAATGATGGCAGGGAGACAAAAGCTTTATTACATCACCCACTCCACCCCTTTATGTTTCCCCTCCTGTTGTTGCCTGTTTTCTACAGGATACTCAAGACCCACAGAGCTGCAAAACTGGTCACAAATGGAGCTGCTGGTCAGGGACAGGCTGTCCACAGCTTCTGTGGTTTGAATTCAGGGAGTGGGGATGTTTCCCCAACTGCAGAACTCAGGTATGTGCCAAGGTGAACTCTATCTGCACAGCTCATGCTGTGATACCCCTGCAAGAACTCAGAATTCAGATGTGCTGGACACCTGGAGGGATGGGAGGATCTTCAAAGGAGGAGAAGGGCTGGCCCTTGGCACAGTGTGTGGTCACCAAGGTTTGTTCTGAAATTCTGGGCTGGGGATGCTGAGGAGGAGCAGCCAAGCCACAGCCCAGAGGCAAACACCTCCAGCAGGAAAGAATGGATGGACACACCTGGAAGTGGCAGGATGGAGGCTGAAGAACCATCAGCTGCCTCCTCATCCTCCCAGGTGTGGAGAAACCCTCAGAGAGAGCTGAGAGTGGCCACAGGATGATTTCTAGAAGGTGAAAAACCCCTGCCTCGTGCTGTTGAGGCTCACAGAGAGCACCAGGTCACCTCCCATAAATCATGCATGGCCACATCATCTGCTCAGATTGTTAATTGCACCCAGGGCTCGTTACCTGTGGGTGGAGGCTGGGCACACACACGGCTCTGTTCCCTGACTGGATGTTATCTGTGTTTATCTCCTTCCCTCCGTGCTGTTCCTGCATCTGCAGCAGGATTTCCACTAAATGAGCACCAATGAGTTCTGCTTTGTCAGCCCCAAAAAGGAACCAAGGCACAAAAGGGCCCATGCAAGACCCCAGATGAGTAAGCCCCAGATGTCTCATTACACACAGGCTTTTCAGAGACTATTTCCCACTTGGAAAGCAACTTAGGGAGCTAAAATTATACCCCTATCTACTGATATTTTGTGACATCTACTACCCAGGCACAGAGCTGCTGTGAGAAAAGCAGAACTGGCATGTAAGGGACTCCTGAGGCATTTTAAAATGAAGTTCAAAGAGGGGTCTGTGTAAGGGCTCAGGACAGACCCCATGCAGTGCTGTCCCTGACACAAATGCCAATTGATTGGTGTAGTGGCAATACCAGCCATGCAGGAGTCCAGTTTGAAACTGTAAACATATTTAAAAGCTGTGGTAAGTGGCAGCAAGGTCCCATATTCTCCCCCAAATACCATTCTCCATGTTTAAATATCATGGAAAAAAGTATCTCGGGTTCAACAGCTTCCCCTTGTAGCAGAATTTGCTTTAATGCTTCTCCCTGGCATCATTCACACTCTGCTGGCTCTGGTTTCCAGGCTGTGGGTAGTGCTTGTGCTGCACTAGAACAAATGCTCTGTAATGCACAAGGAGTTCTGCTCTCTCCTGGACGTGCATTCACCTGGAAAGTTCATTACAAAGGCAAGTGATGTAGAGATAGCGCTTCCACATTCAAACCTGAGAGCTCAAAACAATCAGGAGAGTGAAAGGAGCTGTGTTTAGACAAATAACTCAATCTGCTGTCGAATTCCCCAAAGTGCCTCACCCCATCTCACCTCTAGAGTGCTTCAAGCCTGTGGCTGCTCCTGGAATTTCACAGCACACCCCGAGGGTCCTCAAGGTGGCCAGGACTGAAGGTCCAGCCCAAATCATCCCCTCCTCATTCCCTGTTCTCATGAAAGTCAGTCCCAGAAGCTGCACCAAACCACTTCATCCTCAGCTACATCCCATCTAACCTGATAAATGCCTGGTTCACTTTCAGACTCTGCTGTTCCTTCTCTGATTGCTGCATTCTGGCTTTGCAGCTGCTCTGTTATTTTCTCCTCATGCACCTATTCAGAGCACAAGGCAGGAATGCAAAGGTCATCCTCTTCCAAACCTATAGGCAGAGCTATACATCTCTGGAGTTTCACTTTGCTGCTCAGTGTTCATTCTCATTACCCTGGCAAATAAATCTCTGGAGAGTTACAGGGGAATTCAGGTGCTTGCTGTCCTCAGACATTTCCCAGAGTACCCAAGAAAGGGATGGCACATCTCTGATATGAATGTATTTCCTGTGAACTTTGAAAGCAGCATAAAAAATGAGCCTAAAGTTATCACCAAGAATCAGAATGGCAGAATGCATTTGATGTGCAGGGAGTTGAAAAGTCTTCAGAGCTGATGGCTTGGAGTGCTTAAGGAATCTGACAGATTCCAAGATGGGACTTTTTTAATTCCTTCTCTATGGAGATGACATTGATTGACTGGGCTTGGACTTGGCACAGAGCTGGCACAGAGAGCCCAAATGCCCCACGAGCTCTGTGGTTCACAGGCAATTTTAACATGCTTATAAATAGAAAACAAACTCAAGAGCTGTTTGATACAAGCCATGACCCCTGAAAAATGAACTGCAGGCTTCCCCAGGGCCAGTGAGAGGTGGCCTCTCAGAAAATGGGCAGCCATGAAGTTGGGCATTTAATCACCTTTGTGCTTTTGGAACATGTCAGAGGGCTGAAAAATTGAGATGAGCCAGGAGCCAGCAGCTCCCTGCGGGCTGGCTGTGCTCAGACACAGGAGGGGTGAGGAAGGTCTGTGTGTGTGACCCCACTGTGGTGCTCAGCAGGATCCTGCCCCGCTGTACATCAAGTGAGGACCCCGATAACATCTCCTGCAAGTTCAGCACGTTAACACAATGCTTCTTCAGGCTCTGGGAGTGTGGCACAAATCCTGCCAAACCACCTGTCTGCCTCCAAAGTCTGATCTGCCATCTTGACTGTACTTTACATCCTGCAAGCACCAGCAGATGTAAAGGAAGAAGGATTTTTTTTTTTTTCTTTAAGAATCTTTAAAGCAAATCTTTCAGGAATGAAACAGCTGTTGCAGGAGGCAGACAAAGCCCAGCCCTGCTCCTGGGGCAGGTACCCACAGCTGTCTGCACACACAGCCTTGGCTGACTCACCCCACTGACCAGAAGCCCCAGTTCCCAGTGCCCAGCCTGTCCTTTGGACACAGTGCCAATCCCACCCCCTCCAGCAGACCTGGATTTGCCATCCTCACCCCTCAGCTCCCTCTGAGGTCTGGGCAGCAGGACAGACTCGTTTGATGACCTGCCTTGGGGGCTGAGCAAATGAGATTCATTAGGATATGCAAAAAGCTGAGAGCAAAGCAGCCCTATCTCTCTGTCTGAGCTCTGCTGATCTGATAAGAGAGAGTTGCTCCAACATGTCTGCAGAGGAAGATCTGAAGCTTTCTTCTTCCTATGCATTCCCAGATAGTCATTGCAACTAATAGACAAATAGGTCAGAATAAATAACAGCCCCCTCATTTCCCCCAGCACGCCAGTCTGGATGGCTTAAGTCAAGTGTTAATAAGAAACAAGGCTGCTGTAACAAGATGTCCTGATGCACTGCAAAGAATATGGAGCATAATGGCATCTTTCAGACATACTTTTCACTAAAAGCTTGTCATTACCCAGACAGAGGAGACAGCATCTGCATAGAAAAGCTGAGGAAAAGCAGCTTGAATGAAGTGATCCAAAAATGGAGTCATTAAGTTACTGTGTTGTTGTATAAAATAATACAAAAGTGGATTTTGCTGAAGTTCAGCATTTTCGTAGAGGCACAATAGGCAAAGTAAAATTAATGCATGGAGAGGGAGGGATGTTGGAGGTACAAACCTGTTCTCTCACAGGGATCAAACACAGCCCTGTGGTGGAACTGGGTGATGGAGCAGATCCCTGTCAGTGTGTGTTGATTATCCTGATGTGGTTTTTAGATGGAAATTCTGGTTTGCCCCACAAAAACTGAGAGGGAAGGACTGGGGGAGGAGGGACCCCAGAGCAAGCAGCAGGAAAAGCTCCTGGCTTCAGCTGGCAGCGCTTCACCTGAGCCCAGCCAGAGCAGAGCCACTGAAATATTGATTGTGGCTCCTTGGCTTTTTGACAACACATTTGGCCCTGCGCTGGGGAGAGCAGCTATTACTGAGAGCTCTCCTAAACCAGGGCAAGGGGAAGAACCAGAGGTGGAAAATCTAAATTTAGCAGGCAGCAGTGGGGCTGTTGGCTCGGGCACGGCTCCGCTCCCACCCAGTGAAGGATTTTCAGTAGCAACCATCACCATGGTATCACTGCTGTGCAGAGATTTTGCCAATCCCTGTGGGTTTGCTGGAACACTCGTGACATTTTAGGTGCAGGGAAGGGGCAGGTGGGTGGGAGGGATGTTTCTTAAAGCACCAGCTCCGGGAATCAAGGGAAAACAATGCAGCACTTCACATTTTCTCTATAAGAAGCACATAGTCCTCCTGGCTGCAGAGCTCAGGAGCCTCAGAGCATCCTTGTCTGAGGGGAGGGAGGAGGTTCTTGCACTGTCCCCCTAATTTTGGGGGGAAGGAGGGCTGAACTATAGGATTTGAGCTCCTGGATTTGGCTGTCAAGAGACAGTTTCACTTCCTGCCTCCGACTGTCGCAATGTCCGGGCTGCAAACAGCGAGAACAAACATTTCTAATGTAATTTCCATGTTGATTTTTCAGCTGTGGCTCTTTTAACACCCTCTCCCCCTGGGCCTGTTCTGTTCTCTGTGCCTTTCCTGCCTGTTCCCTGGCGATGACAAACCACAAAGCACTTCCCAAGAGCCAGAAACCCTCACAGGAATCATCTGTTGCAAGTCCTGTCTGACAAAACCGTGTCAGAGCTTTGGGGACTTTCTCTCTATTTTTAATTGAGTGCATCTTTTCCCTGGCATTTCCCCCTGCTGGCTCCTTCCATCCCTGCTAATACAGCAGGTCTGGGATGGGAAGCAGAGCTCTTGCCAGGATGGGAAGAGCTGTTGCTCCCACCTGATTCCCTGTGAGGATTTTTATATAAAAGGTGCACACGGGGCTCCCTCTCTCTCTTTATTCCTCCCGCGCAATCAGCTCTCTTGATTTAGTCCCTTTCTTATCGTGGCCTTGCAGTATCACATCTTGGCTTGGTATTTAGTCTTCCAGAGGCTTGAAAGGGCAGCTTCTCCTTGAGTTTATCAGCTCAGATGGGGGATGCTGCTTGATGGTTTGCCAGGGAGCTTCTGTGCTCTGCCTTTTATGTCTCGATCGAGTCAGGGCGTTCTATTTAATTAAAGAACAGGGATACAAAAGCCTCCTCTTGGATAAAATCTGTGGGGGAGAATGTGCTGGTGCCTCAGAGGGGAAAGGGATGGGCTCCCAAAGCCAGCAGAGCCTGGTGAGAGCTGAGGTGGTTTAACAGAAGGGGAGGCAGCCGCTCTGCCAGCAGAAGCCCGTGAGCAGAGAGGCATGGAGCACAAAATTAACACACTGGCTCATCAGGAAATGTTAATGTGGGCAAGGTGGGGAATTGCTTCATATGGGCAAACAATCTGTGCAGGAGGGATAAGAGCCATCAAAACCTCGTACAAATCTGGGCACGTTTCTCCAAAATCCGCCCTCTACCCTCAGCTTGAGGTTCAGGACAGGAAATGCAAAGCCCTGATGAAGGTGTTAAATCCTTGTGGCACAAAAACAGCAAAATGTTTTGTTGAAATATAATAAAATTAAGGAATCCAACGGGGCTTTTCTAGAAATGATAAAGGCACTGCTATGCAGGTCCCAGGAGGGGAACTTTGCAGCCTGGAGTAAGTGGTTTGGACAAGTTGATTCTCTTCAGAACAGTCCTAAATATAAATATTAACTGCTAATGAACTCATGTCCTCTACAAATGCTTGCTCTGCTCTCATCTGCCAACCTCTCCTGAAATTTAACTTGTTCTCCCCAACCTCCACCATTCCCCACTGCTCCCCTACCAGAAACCTGGGACCAGCTCCACACCTCCCCTCTTCACCCATCACACAGGGCCTGTTTCCCCCTTTGCAATGATGGCAGGGGAGCCAAGATCCACATAACCTGATGCTGAACTTAGTCCCCTTCCATTTACAGAGTGCCTGGGAGGAGCAGAAGGCCCAGTGTTATGGATGTTTGACAGAGAGACTCCAATTTCAACATCCCAGATGAGCAACTGCTTTGTAGCCTGCTCAAAGCCTGTTCTGGATAGGGCCACAGGCAAGGTAATGCTCACAGAACTTTTCAGGAAGAAGGCCAGAAGAACATTAAAAAGTAATTGAAAGGCCTAGGGGATCAGGGGAAGAAGGAGACAAGCTCAAAGAAACCAAGGAAAAAACCTGAGGCATGGCAGTGTGTGAGTGCACTTGTCTGAAAAGCCCTAAAAAAGAGTCATGGTGAAGAAAGTGAGGAAACTGCCTCTGAAAGGATCCTTTGAAATGGTAGCAGTGGCTGGGAAGCAACAAATGGGAGGCACTGGGAAAAGGAGGGAGTTCAGCTGGAGGATGTGTCTCCAGATCCATCACAGCCTTGTCTCCCAAGTCAAAAACCACTTTAAGGAAAGGTGGAATGAACGGTACCAATGCAAAAATAACCCCAAAATTATTAAGAGAACCCCTTAGGTAGCACTTACTGTATAAAAGGAATGTTTCCTCTTCATCCAGAGAGACTTCAGAATTACACAGATGGTTAAAACATATCTATAGTATTGGTAGTAATTTGGAAATCTCTCTGGAGGAAAACAAGGTTTTAGCTTTTTTTTAAAAAAAAAGTCCTTTTAAATGGCAGCGAGCTGAATTTTAAGGTGGAGTGAGTTTATTTCTGTCGTGGCTGACGCAGAGAAAGCTCCATCACCCACAGATAATGGCAGATGGTGATGCCCAAATCCATCAGGCACAGGCCTCAAGTGGAGGTTCAGAGTAGGGCTGGGGATGGCATTTCTGGATACAAAACCCACGTGCTCCAAGCACCTCTGTGAGAGGCAGAGCAGCCTCTGAGCAGCCCAGGGGACAGAAGGCGTCCCCTGGACGGGGTAAGAAAATGTGTTCTCATGGTTTTATCCCAGCCCTGC